>BSBK01000210.1:2275000-2812500 GCA_027943335.1 Chamaecyparis obtusa | reverse complement strand
CTAAAATCTCATCGAGCTTCGGGAATTAGGGTTACAATATCCTCAGTAACTAAGCCTGAAGGAAAACAATAACTATCATTTGCTATCCCCGAACCTTGATTGCAACTATTTTGATTGGCTTTTTCATAATTTGCACGAATGGAAGGCTAAGTTGTAATAGTAATTTGGGCTTGTTTGGATATTATTTGATGATGATTTCTAGTATGAGAAAATGCATTTTTTTTAATCTCCTCAACACAATTTTTTTGTCTTACTGAGAATATAATGGCATAAGAGAAAGAGGCAATGAATTTCATATTCAAGGGATACAACCCACCTTCCAAGTTGGTCTCATCATATGAAGAAGTTGCTGACACATACTTGGGACATATAGATATGAAGGAGTTCCTAAAAAGAATTAGGGATGAAAAAAACAAAACACCTTGGTCTGCAACTCTAGCTCAATCAAGATTGCTGCAACTGCCTTTCGAGTTTCCCTGCAATCTCCTGACTTAGTGTTGTCTTGTGCCAAGCATTACAAACTCAAGAAAAGGAAGATCTTTGTGCCCTCAAGGGAGTCTGTCTTAGATATCACACCAGATAGGTTGAGAAAGTGTTTGGGATACCCCCTATTGAATAATATGTGGAAATGGATGTTAAGAGTGCAAATGAATACTAAACATTCTTCAATAGTTGTAGAGTACATCGATTACAACCAACAGAGTATGCCGAGAAAAGTAATTGCAAAAGTGGCTAAGGCTACACATAAAGTGTACTTTTTATGGATGCGAAGGACTAGATTACATTGTTGAGCAGGGTTGTGGGCTTACCTAGTGCCAAAGATTTCCACCCTTAGATGTTTTCATTCATTAAGACCAACCTGACAAGAAAGGAAAAGATTGTTTGGGCTGCACTTATTGATGATAGCTTGCATGAGCAGCTAATTTTAGCCAAGAAGGACCCGAAATTCTATATGACATCATACGTGGTTTACCTACTTACTGCGCAAGCCACATTTCCAAGGCTAGAGAGAGTGGATCCTTTAAGGAACCCACACATTAGATTACATAAACATTATCCTCAACTAGCATTAGATAGGAGCAGAAAGGAGTATTGCCTAGCGAATGATGAATTTACATTTGACATCATCAGTATTTACATCTGGTATCATTAGGATTTAAATTTGACATAATGAGGTTGTTAGAGGATGATATTGCAAAGGGACTCTCTATACGTGCTATAATTGTACTAAAGAAATAGAGACACTCATATCCATTGCAAGACTTTCGTTACACATCAAGGTTGTTGGGTGCAACAACTCTCCCACGAAGTAGAATAGTCTTGTTGGAACTTTGCATATGGTTTGGGGAAGCACATAATTTGCTTGTGAGAAAGCTCAAATCTTTCTTCATGTTTTGCATCAATATTGTTGCCTATGTCTTGACATGTAAAGTTCAAAGGTTGCAGATATAGATATGGTTACACCATGAGTTCTTTGTTAGTAATTAGAGACAAATTTGACCTAATTGGGAAGATCAGTCCAACCATTGGAGCATTATACAAAGCATGAGCCTAAAATTGAAGATCATTAGGCTAACTGTATAGATGAATATAAAGTCTGATAAAATATATGTACAATGGATTTGACCTTTGCAAATGTGGTTGTAGGGATTATGATTCCCCAAGGATTGAAATAACATGAGAAGAGGTTGTGCCCTTCCTATAATTCTAGGGGAATCTTCAATCAACCCATCTTCAATGTTGATCCCTCAATAATAAGTGGGTCAATGCCCCCTATGGTATGTTGGAATTACTAGAAGTGAAAGAAAGATCTCCAGAGAAAGAAGAGGAGTCTTCTAAGGCTGGAGGATCATCCTCCTCTCAGGGGCCTACCAAGACCACAGCTACAGAACCTCATGGTAGAGTAGAGGAAACTTTAAGGCTGGTGGATCATCGAATCATCTTGACCCAAAATGAAAGCAAGGTTAAACGACTAAGAAAGGTGGAGAGAATTCCTCCAAATGCCAAGTATAAAGGAAAGGGCATCTCTAAGGAGCCTATGACTTACAAAAGGATCAGGTTGGTAAGAAGGGCACTTCACCTTCAAGACTCATCATCAGAAGAAAAGGAAATCCCTCTATGAAGAAAGAAGAGGGTGAGGAAAATACCAACATCTCCCTCTCCATGTCAAGAATCACTCCTCAAATGGATCCTACACCACCTCCTAAGAAGATACCCACTCCAACTCCAAAATCACCATCAAATCCTTCAAAAGCCCCAGTATGGTTAAGCCAAGACATTTAAAAATGCAAAAGAAGTATACAAAACTAAACAAATAAGACTTTGCCATATCAAATGAATCTTTTTAGATCCATTTTGTAAGAAAAAGAGAGCAAGATGGGTAGCTTCAATCACAATTGATCAACATGATCGCTTAAGGGCTCCAATTGCTATCCTCATTGTTGACAAGCCTAAAGAAGACATGTAACCCCAAGATTATCAAATTCAAGATGTTGAATTGGGAGTTCAGACAATGGTTGGGGAGAAACAATCATTACAACAGGCTATAGACACCAGCTTCTAAGTGCATGCAAAAATATGAGACAACAAAAGAAGATTTGAAAGCAAAAATTGACCAACTCAAAACATATGTCAACCATCTAGTTGGTCTTGTAGACTCAGTAACTCATTTAAGTCTACAACCAACATTAGCAAAAGATAGCGGGCTCCAAGATCTAAATGGTTTCCTTGTTGGTGCTACTAAGTGAAGAGAAGATTAAAAATCCTTGGGACAAGAAGTAACAAGGAAAGTAATCAAGGCCTCTCATTTTATCATTAACGAGTCAAGTCATATGCAACAATTATTGATAGGAGAAATTGGTAATGGAAGAATAAATGAAAATGTATTGATGTGGGAGGATTACATCCTAATTTTGCGAAAAATAAAATCCAAAAGTCAAGAAGAATTGCTTCAAGAAACAGTAGTGGATTATGAGAACAAAGATAAGCCTTAGGAATGACTCAAAACCACCAAAATGGTTATCTCAACTTTATAGAAGTTAGAAGATTAATTGATGCAGATCCTTGATTCAATTAATAAGATTTTTCTATGATAGAAGACTTCATTGGGGTTGTCATGCACATTTGGGAACTTCATTGTAGGTACAAACACCCCCAATAATACTCATAGAGTTCAAGAATAATCCATATTGTCCAGACACCAAGAAGTCTATTGATGACATGGTACAGATCAAATCAGAGCTATCAGAAATACAATTTGAGCTCACAAGCTACAGGGAGTTGAAGAAGAACATGGAGAAATTGAATTATACTCGATCCATCAAAATCAAGTAAATCAAAACTCCATACTTGCAGGATTCGAATGAAATGGTAAATGTCTTCATCAATGCCTTCCCATATGTAGGACAGTAAAATGATGATGTTTTCTTAAACTAAGAGTTTTGATGAGTTTGTAATGTTTTGAGTCAAATTCACAAGTTGTAGTGGAATCTCTTCTTTCCCACACACTTTGCAATCTCTTGGATTTCAACTAAAATTCAAGAGCCTTGTCTATGTTTCTCATGCATTCAACTTCCAAGTAGGAAGTTAATTGGCATCTATGCAAGGCCACACATAGATGGGCATCTACGGAAGTTTTTTTTCTTTCATGCAAAATAAATTGCCTACTCTTCTAGTGTATGCACCCTAAAATGGCCGCCTAGACTTTGGGCCCCCATTCATCAATTTATCAATTTCTTGAATCATTGCTTTGCAATATTTTCCATTCAAATCAATTTCCTTGATCAAATCGTAATTAATTCAAATATTTCAATATTTCTTAAGATTTGATCATTTTATCTTAAGTTTTATTTAATAATGAGAACATGCTCCCTTTTAATTAAATAAAAATTCTTTTAATTAAATAATTAAATCACTTTATCCTAAGCCACATTTAATTAAAAGATCAAATCTTTTTTAAATAAATAAAAAAATCTTTTAATTAAATAATGGAGACCACTTTGCTAAAAATAATAAATAAATAATAAAATAAAAATAAAAATAAAAAGACTTTTTGTTTACACATTGAATGCACACTTTCCAAGATGAGTGGAATCTCATTTTGCCTCTTAATCTCTTCCACACATCTTTTTGCCTCTTAACCATGTCCATTGATTTTGCCTCTTGAGAATCTTGAGCACATGGATCAACCAAGATTTAATCTCCACCATTGCTCATTTCTTTTTGCCTCTTTTTTTGACCGTCCATTCATTTCAAGAAATCTTTTATAAGGAATCCTCTCCTCATTTTTAAGATCCAAGATTTTATGTTATTGTTATGTTGCAGGTTTGGAGAGCGATTTTGGAGGAGAATTTGAGCACTTGAGCTTAGATATTGCAACTTCTCTTTTCTTGTCTTCTTCTCTCATGCCTCCATGGCAATCCATTTAGATTATGCTTGCACTCGCATGTTAGATTAGATTCATATTTCCTTTCATAGAATAATCTTGCATAAGCATTTTCTTTCATAGATTAGTTTGCTTTCACGCATTGTTATCATATAGAATAACTTTCATTTTCATTTGCATGCATACTTGATGATCATGGAGACTAGCATTCTTGCTTTCCCTCTTTGAATCTCTCATTTTATGTTGTAATTGCATGGGCACAAACTAGGTCTAAACTGAGGACCTTCATAAAAAACCCTTGCACTCCATGAATAAAGAGCTATGAGTCGCCATTTGAGACCTCATTCTTGAGCAATCTTGGATATAATGACTCATAGAAGTGTGTCAACATTTTAGCACACATTTCTTGGCGCCCACCGTGTTCACCCTAGAGAATTCCAAGTGGGAGATCTTGTCCTACATGAAAATCCTAAGAATCAACAGCATAGAGATCAAAAGGGCAAATTTGAACCTAATTGGCTTGGACCTTATATTATTACAACAGCTTTTGGGTCAGGTGCTTATTTATTATCTACTGCAGAGGGAGAGCAACTCCATGATCCTATCAATGTCTTGCACCTAAAGAAGTTATATCCATGATGCCCATTCTGTCTGGGAGCATCCTTTGTACATACTTATTGATCTTGAAAAAATCCAAAAAAAATAATATATTGTCAATAATTTTAAAAATCAGAAAATGTCCTGAAAAAATGATCATCTTAGTGAAAACCTAGCAATAGGCGCTTTGATGTATCTCAAAAAAATTATAAATTCCAAAAATACCAAAAAAATTTAAAAATTTAAAAATTTGAAAAAAATAGAAAATGTGCCTTGGTGAAAACTTGGAAACCGGCGTCTTAGTAGAGAAAATTATAAAAAATTATAAAAAATCCTAAAAATAAAATGCAATAAAATCCATGTGGTGAAAACCTGGAAACAGGTGCTACTTGAGGCCTTTGCGCCCTTGTTTCTCAGCACGCGTCCTTGACACATAGTCTTTCTCCATCATGTCTTGTCCTTGTTGCCTTGGTTTGGAATTGGTCTTTGTCTTTGTCTTTGTCTAGGGGGCATAACTGTCTTAGCTTTGGTCTCTCGAATGTGTTAGTCTTTAGGACACCTCACAAATGGCATTTTTTAACACCACCCCAACTGTGTTTTTCAACACAACCCCTGACATCGAGTTTTTTTCAACACTTGTCGGTTTGGTCTTACCCAGTTTTGTCATATGATCTTACCTGCTTGCAAGCATTCGATCATTATCCTCAGAACTCAGTATCAGTTAACACACTTAATTTTTAAACACAACACTTAATGCTTGAGCTATGTCATGATCTTTTCTTTGTGTGCTGACTGTTATTGATTTTCGTTGAGTGTCCTTGTCTAATAAGTCTCTCCGGGATGCATAGCTAGAGGACTTGGGGCATGGGGCATGTTTTTATTTCCTTTCTGCTTGTGGGTGTGGTCTTGAAGCTCTAGAGTGTCTCTTGTTGTCTCCTTGAAACACTTAGGAGATTTGAGGCATCATCCTTAACTATTTTTGCACAACTGTTCTTATGGTCATCCCGACATCTATGCCTTGATGTGAGTGTGTTTTTTCTACATTAAATTGGGTAAGCTAACGTCGAAGCCATCTTGACCTTTATGTATTTGATGCTTATGTTATAATATTTCCACATTCCAATCCAATATAAATCAAATTCATATTTTCATAGTTGCACTTGTGACTAGTGATGATTGTGTGATTTTTCGATGTCCATTAATAATGGCCCAATGATGAAAATAAGTTCCTTAACATTCTCTAATGAATGATGAACACAAAATCCTATGTTACAATTGCTCTATTGCAAGTACACCTTTGCATTTTTATGTAGCTTGCATTGTTAGACTTCATGTTAATTTGCATTTTTAAGTTGCATTAGGAGTTTGAGAGGGTTTTCCTTCATCTTTCTTTTGGACTTTTAATCAACTGTGATCACTTTTTTATCTTCATTTCCTTATCTTCTTTTGTGATCTCAATCGAAATTTTTTATCTTAAACAGTTGATTGATTTTGAGACATTCTCTTTCTTGAGGCAAATTCTCTTTCTTCTCTCCATTTCTTTTCACCTCTTCCAAACTTCTATCTTCCATTCGCTTTCACCCCACTTCTTTTCTTCTAATTCAACCTTGGGGCATAATATTTCATGCTTGATGATCTACCTTGGTTTTGTGATCTTTATATCTTTCATCTTACATCAAGAACCTTATATTTAGTTCGATTTGATCAAATTTATCAATTTGTTGTTTCTCTTCTATCTCATTCCGATTTCGATCACAAGGGGGTAGTACCTATCAAACTTCAATCCTTGATTCAGCTTTATCAATTGTATCAATTGCTTCGCTTGGGATAACCTTGCTTGAGACTTGACAATTACCTATTTACAGGGATGTTGGCCTTGTCTTTTTCAATCATCTTATCTTTGTCCTGATGTGTTCTCATTCGTCAATCACACGTCTGGGTTGTTTTTTGATCCCAAATCGATCTCACATTTTAACTTCATTCTTTGACTACATGTGTTCCCATGAAGATCACACATTAGTCAAAAAGGGGCAAATGTATGCACCCTAAAATAGTCGCCTAGACTTTGGGCCCCCATTCATCAATTTATCAATTTCCCGAATCAATGCTTTGCAATATTTTCAATTCAAATCAATTTCCTTGATCAAATCGTAATTAATTCAAATATTTCAATATTTCCTAAGGTTTGATCATTTTATGCTAAGTTTTATTTAATTAAAAGAACATGCTCCCTTTTAATTAAATAAAAAAAAATTTAATTAAATAATAAAATCACTTTATCCTAAGCCACATTTAATTAAAAGAACAAATCTTTTTTAAATAAATAAAAAAATCTTTTAATTAAATAATGGAGACCACTTTGCTAAAAATAATAAATAAATAATAAAATAAAAAGAAAAAGAAAAAAAAAATTTGTCTACACATTGAATGCACACTTTCCAAGATGAGTGGAATCTCCTTTTGCCTCTTAATCTCTTCCACACATCTTTTTGCCTCTTAACCATGTCCATTGATTTTGCCTCTTGAGAATCTTGAGCACATGGATCAACCAAGATTTAATCTCCACCATTGCTCATTTTTTTTTGCCTCTTAATCTTGACCGTCCATTCATTTCAAGAAATCCTTTATAAGGAATCCTCTCCTTCTCATTTAAAGATCAAGATTTTATGTTATTGTTATGTTGCAGGTTTGGAGAGCGATTTTGGAGGAGAATTCGAGCACTTGAGCATGGATATTGCAACTTCTCATTTATTGTCTTCTTCTCTCATGCCTCCATGGCAATCCATTTAGATTACTCTTGCACTCGCATGTTAGATTAGATTCATATTTCATTTCATAGAATAATATTGCATAAGCATTTCCTTTCATAGATTAGTTTTCTTTCATGCATTGTTATCATATAGAATAACTTTTATTTTTATTTGCATGCATACTTGATGATCATGGAGACTAGCATTCTTGCTTTCCCTCTTTGAATCTCTCATTTTATGGTGTACTTGCATGGGCACAAACTAGGTCTAAACTGAGGGCTTTCATAAAAAACCTTTGCACTCCATGCATAAAGAGCTATGAGTCACCATTTGAGACCTCATTCTTGAGCAATCTTGGATATAATGACTCATAGAAGTGTGTCAATATTTTAGCACACATCTAAGAGCTAAGTCATAGGTTTATCTTCAATTAGGGCATAGTTTTCTCTCACTTTATTTGGATTTAGTTTTAGACGCAAATCTAGATGTCCAGTTAGTTGCGCCCAAACCGCTAATTTTAAGATTTTGAATCCATTTGTAAAAACTATATATTCTGACCTAGAATCAGAATTAGAGATTGGATATTCATATTTAGCATATAAAACCATGTTTATACATTAGTCACTGAACTTTTGTTGTAGACTACGATTTTTTGAAGTTTCAAACAATAAATAGGCAATTGCTTGTTGGGAAAGAGTTTTCAATAATATGGTATTGGTTTTTGTGAATATGTTTTCTTGTGTGTTGGATAATTTGGATCTTTATTTGAATGTATTTTTATAGGATTTTGTCTTCATTTTGTGCAAATGACACTCCAATTTTGATGAAATATTAAAATACTTAATTTTATGTATTTTTCTTATATGATTGCATCATGCTTGCATTTAATTGTAAGTATTTCTAATTAATGTTATGTTGGTTTTGTAGATTTAGTTTGACCTTCTAGTGTGACTAAGTGAATTCAAAGTTATATCATTGTCTATAGTTTAGATTTCCTTCACATTTCTTATTATGCTATCTCTTTTACACTCTCCTTAATACTTAGAGTAAAATCAATTTTGAGGAAACATTTAATTTCATATCTACTTTTGAGTATGCGTGTGATTTGAAATATGACATTATAAATCTTGTACATTATTTTTTCTAGGGAGATTGACCAAGTTTAGAACTCATTCACTTTCAACTAAACAGATGTATTCACTTTTGCAAAGGCCCCTTACTAAACATTCATGCCCACTATTGATTTGTTTCAACACAGTCAAGACTTGACTACATAAGAACCTTGGAGCAATTTTGTTACTTATAAAAAGAGCTTATCCATCTCAAAATTACCTAGTGTTGGTTGTATTAACACCACCGTCAACATTACCAATCCTCAAACCACAAATCTAGGATTTTTTATTGGTTATTGTTGGCTATACAATACCCCAAGACACAACCCAAGAAGCGAAAACTTTAGTGGTGATTATTCGCCATTTGATGAATGTCGCATGTCGGCAACCCGCTATTTGGCGAATATATTGCACATATGGGATTGACCCTATCACCCAGAATTTATTAAAATTGGGTCCAATGCCCGGGCCCATCGCCCATCAGTTTATTTAATTTTGTCCATTTCTTTCACATTATCGCCAATGGAATATAATTTTTTGGCACGAAAAATTTTAAACATTCGCCTATAATTTCCAAGCGGCCCCAAATGGACGGCCTATATTCGCCAATAGTTTTATACATATATATTTGTAGGTGGCCCCAAATTTGTCTGACATTTTACGAACGCATGTCTCAAATCGATGCATTTCACCAACTTTATTAATCATACCAAGGTATTGGACGACCCATAATCACCTCAGAAATAACACAAGATGTGTTATAATTACGTGGGCTTCGCCAAATATTTGTAGACCTAATACCTCTCATTGAATTTGCCAAAAAAAGATTAGTATAAATACATTCATAGATCAGTGTTATTGTACACAATTTAGTTCGATTTAATTTGGTCGATAGCGAAGTTCAGACTGTTGAGTCTTGACTGCATTAGTGAGTCGCAATCGCAATTGAATTTGAGGCAAAGGTAAGTGATTATTATTTCGCGACTATGTAATTTTGAGTTCATTCTTATTTAATGGGGATCAGTTAGTGAACAGTGGTGACTAAGGAGACCTCAGACATGATTTAAGGGTCAATGAATATTTATAGTTCTATTGTCACCTCTTCAACAAGTAAACATTTTTTTTTTTGCACTGGTAGGCTAGTAGCCTTTATTTAGTTGAAGAATCGAGATGTCGAACAAGAATAAAGGTAAGGCTCTCGCATATGGGGAAAGCCAAGAGAGGCCAGCAAAATGTAGAACCTTATCATTGTACTTTGGTCATGGTGTTGGAAATGTTTCTAGCCAAAATAGGGAAGCTACTTCATCACAAGAAGATTTTCAAGATTCACAACCTGAACCTACACGAAATATTGAAGAAGTTAACAAACCTGATATCTCAGATCACGATGAACTTGAAGAAGATTTTTAGTTAAATACCTAGAGTATCCATAATGATATAATCGACTTGGATGAGACTGAGAATGTTAGAGAAGATGATGGTGCAGGGAAGAAGAAAAAAAATACAATTCAAATAATGATAGAGAATCGAAAAACGATCAGATGTGGGATCTGTCGAGGAATTTTCAAGTAGAATGGGTGTCAAAGTATCCATTCATTGAACCAGTGGATAATCCAATTGAAGGTGAGCCTCTGGTTCAATGCAGATGTAAGATTTGCACCAAGATAAATAAGAAGGAAAAGAGGTTGCAACTAAAAATTGACACCATAGAGAAGCATATGGGTAAAGTTTACGAAAAGAAAACCATAGATGGGGTTCAAAAATCAGTGATAAGATGGAAAACAAAGGAAGAATCTCAGCATGTTAGGAATGCAAAATTACATGAATTTCAGCATAATATAAAGAAGAAGCCTCGTGAAGTTAAAGGCTCTATTGAAGCTTGTTTTGGAAAAGCATTAGAAGTAGAACTAATGGGAAAAGTTGTTTAGTTAAGTGTTGTCTTTCATATTTTGAGCAGAGGGTGTCCTATGATAGACTACCCAACAAATATCTAAACAAATCCTCTGCCAACATACACTAATCTTCTTCTACTCAATATAAAAAGCTTCTCTCCACAATACTCAGCTTCAACCACTCTACTATCTAATATATCGAAATGGACTCCCACTATAATAGCTTCAAATTTTTGTTACATATGCTCGTACTATACTTCTCTTACATCATTTCACTCCACTCACATATTGAATACAAAAAGGTTTTCCTTTATATGTACAAGTATCTGAACATACATATGTTGGCCACAACAAACATGTGTCGGACACAATTCAAAAAGATATTACAATTTTATTAAATGCATTACCATCGATCCTAAATCTAGGACCTACTTACAAAAACTTTACAACAAGCTACCATGAGACCCAAATATAAGTTTCACTTAAGATGTTTACAATGCACATTACATTTACTGAAACTGTCAGAACACCACAAACAAGACCAAAAGATGCTCCACAAAATATCTGAACCCACTGATAGATGAAACTTGATAGAACATATCCAGAATACGATACCAAAAGCCAACTGATGAATTCCAAGAAATTCTAGATATCAGGAACACTTAGAAGAACACTGTAAGCATAGCAGTCAACAATAACCGACAAAAAACACCATGCACCATTGATTACCAAAAGCATACAAGTGTACCAAAATATATAACTCATGAGTAGAACCAAGTACACCTACCATAGAACACCAAAACTACACGTACTAAACTTGTTCTACCAATAGCCAATAAATACACAACCAAAAATACCAACAACCAACCATGAATACCGCCAAGATGTTAGTATGAAGGTTTTGACATCAATGAAAACAATGCCAAAAACATCTCAATATGTCTAACAGCACCAAAGTCCAATATCAGGAATGAGATGAAGTCTTGGTTGATTTATGGCATTGTTAAATTTCATTACATACTTGTGCCTATAAGTATGTTTAAGCCTCTTCTTTATGAGGGATCATGTATCGGGATGGTACCAATCACCAATAATTTGGGTATCATGATGCTTAATGATCCATTCTAGATGGCTTCAAGGGAAATGTACATTAAGATAGATTGTATCTAATAAGGTAGTACTGGATTTGTAAGGAGTTAATTCAGGGAATAATACTTTACAAGGTGGACTAAATACAGTAGTCAAATCTTCTACACAGTGGAATCCAAAAGGGAACAAATTTTTGATATCCTTGCAATGGAAATTATGTGGGCTTGTTTGTACACTCTTACCAATGCCTTCAAAATGGCCAATTATCCTTTAGTGAGATTCGGTGACAGTGTGTGAATGTCTTTAGTACCATGAAATATATGTGATTCTCCCCACCCATTATATTTTAATGATGGAGTGGAATTTTCATATAAATATGTTTCTAGTATCTTCCTTTGACATTCTTTTGGCAAGTCTTTATTCTTCTTGATTGCACTAACAACATGACCTTTAGGAAGCGAATTTCCTTGTGCATCAAATATCCCAATAACATTTACAAATTCAATTACTTATTAAAAGAGATGATAGAATTTTATCTCCTTGTGATCACCTAAAAGAATACCACTATTAGAGAATGAAAATATTTAAACTATCTAAAGAAGTATCATCCAAGTATTATATCAGTTTCAATTTTTTCATTCATCCAAAAGGAACAAAGAGAATTGAAATCCCATAGATTTACAACGATATTATGACTTTTATGTCTAATGTTTGGATAGCTTCTAAGCCCTTTACAGTGATTTTCTATTGGGTCTAGTATAACATTGGGAGGACATAGTTCTTGGAAAGACTTACGAGGGAACTAGTATCCATCAATGTAAGGAATTTTCTACTGAATCTCTTAACAATTATGACAGACTTAGTAGGAAAACTTCATATGTCATACATCTTTATATAAGGTAAGATGCAAAGAAAATACTAGTAAAAATAAAGTAGAGTTAACATATAATAGACAAACACAGGGTCATATGCAAACTGGGAAAAATTAATAGAGGTATTAGAAGACTTATAAGTATTATAAGAACAAGACTTAGGAGAGTTAAAAGTCACTTCTTGTTTATCTTTTTTATTGCCTTATTCTTCTTTTGTAGACCATGAACAACATCTATCGCATTCTTTGCAACGATCTTCAAATTCTTCGTGGCTTGTTTCTTCTTCAAGGTTGTGGTAATAGATTGCTTTGCTATCATATGAGGAACATGATAGATATTTACTACAATGGCATGAGTAATCAACCGTTCTATGTACTACCTTCCATGCTAGTCACATCAAAACATTCAAGGCCATCTTGAGAAATAAATCTCTGGATTTCAGTCATTTCTTTTAAGAGTGGGGAGTTTGGACTATCTAGAGAAACTTACCGAGGTTTTATGAGAGAGACAAATAGTCTTAACATACACACCAAGACTCAACAAAGGGATTAGAAGACTTATAAGTATTACAAGAACGAGACTTAGGAGATTTAAAAGTCACTTCTTGTTTATCTAATGTATTGTCTTCTTCTTCTTCTTCTTTTGTAGAGCATGACCAACATCTATCGCATTCTTTGCAACGATCTTCAATTTCTTCGTGGCTTGTTTCTTCTTCAAGGTTTCGGTAATAGATTGCTTCGCTATCATATGAGGAATATGGTAGACATTCACTACAATGGCATGAGTAATCAACCTCAAAAGTGTTCTTCGTACTACTTTCCATGCTAGTCACATCAAAACATTCAAGGCCATCTTGAGAAACAAATCTATGGATTTCAGTCATTTCTTTTAAGAGTGAGGATTTTGGACTATCTAGAGAAACTTACAAGAGTTTTATGAGAGAGACAAATAGTCTTAACATACACAACAACAACCAAATATGGAAAAACTCAATATCTCAACACCGAAGTGAAATCCTATAGAGATAAACTCTTCGCCCTATAGATAACTCTCTCAATTATCTTTACTAAAAGTGGATAGATCTATGTGCAAATGGACTTATAACAATGTACTAATAGAGGTTACGTATGAAAGAACCTTAGAATCATGGAAAAAGGCTATGAGATTGTAATCTCACCATAAATAAATAATTAAACAAAACAAAGGATCTAATATACTATGCAAGCATAAAATATGAAACTTATAGGCTCATAAACATAAAAGAAAGACCAAGATAGATCCATGGCTTTGCAAACAAGATTAAGCATAACAATGAGAATTAAGGCTTTGCAAGTTTTATTTGGAGATAGATTCATGGATCTTATAGCATTTTAATAAAAAAAATACTAACAAAGGCTAGGGCTCTGATACCACTCTAATACACAAATACTAGTAGAAATTAGGGCTCTACTAGCAGAGGTTGGTGTTCCAATATCATTAAGTTCAACGAAAATATTTAACAAGAAAATTGAAACGGAAACTAAATAGTGACATGAAGAGGCATACAGCTTCTTGATATTATTATAGAAGAAGATATATTAAAAAAGAGGGACCATTAAAAACCTATGCAAGTTATTTTTTGAGTATCCCCAATTTGCATATAGGTTCAAGGGTAAAGCATACTCATAACTTGCTTTCTAAGACCATCTACAAGACTCTAACACTTGATCTCTCAACTCAAGGATGAAAATTAAGAATGTTTATGTCTTTCTAAGTCAAAAAACAATCATAGCATGCACTTGTTAGTGTCGTGACATCATCCACATTAAGATCTAACAATATGATGCATACATTTTTTAAATGCATAGATCCTCAACTCGCACAAGTAGCATAGTTGCCTTGGGTCATGGGTTTGCTCCTCATTAGTCTTGGGTTAGCCTATGAGGCTCAGACCTACCCAATGCATGTGGTTTGTGAGCGATTACATGCATCCCCGTAGGATTAGTATCTCCCTGGCTCACCCCTTCCCAATCCCAACTTGGCAACAAGTAAGACCAAGGTAAAGTGGGTTGGGCATCAAGTCAGGTTGCGAGGATACCTCTAGCGCATCAAAAAAAGCATAGATCCCCGTAGTCATTTACAGGTGTTAAGTGGACCACTCTCACTTTTATGTTCAATAAAAGTGATAATAACTAATGAGTCATAGGAAAATATTAATAACCTTCCCTTTTGAATATAGTATTTTATGGACACATTTTCCCACTAGTATTAATATTTTGAGGAGATATTGATATTTAGTAATAAATGATGATTTGTAATAAATTGCTTACATGATCTTACATCATTCCCAAGCTTTTACTTATTTCCTAGTACCATGCCACTTCCACTATATATCAAAAGTACATACCAATTCACTATCTCTACTTACCTCTCCACTTTCTCATCCAACTACCAAAAATATCCAACTACCCTTTGGCCTCCAAACGTTATAAATAGAGGTCTTGTGAGCTCATTTGAAGCAACCTAGAGTTTCATTCTAGAGTTGATAAATCAAGTGTTAGAGTCTTGTAGAGAGTATTAGAAAGCAAGTTATGAGTATGCTCTACCCATGCGCCTGAATGCAAACTCAGATACCCTGAAAGAAACTTGCATAGGTTTGTCAAGCAACTTGCATAGGTTTGTCAATTGTAATGGTCCCTCTCTTGTAATATATCTTCTTCTATTATAATATTAAGAAGACATAGCCATTCAACCTCTAGCCTCTATCATTGTTCATATCTATATTCAAATTCTATTATAATTTGCTTGACAAAGATTTTCTTTTAAATTAATGGTATCAAAGCCCTAGCTTCTTCTAGTATTTGTGTATTTGTAAAAAGTTAATGTCATTTGTCCTCCATCCTTCACCGTTGTTTATGTCCATTCATGCTATAATGTTGTTTCTTGCTAAAACTTTATGATATCAGAGCCTGTGGTCATGCTAATTAAATTGCTTACATAGCCAATAGAGTCATGATTCTATCTTGATCAAATCCTACAAGTTTCATATTTTGTTATGACTCCATCTCCAAATAGAGCCTGAAACCATGAGTTTTCTATAGAATATTGAATACAGAAAGTTGAGAATTTTGGCTCTATGGGGAAATCTCTTGTGAGATTGTGAGTTGATTCCATTCTTAAAACATTGATAAAATTATATCTCCTTAATCCTCTTGAGGCCACCTTTTGTATGTTACTCTCAACCACATATATAACAAAATGGTTGAATTCCAAAAGGCTACTTTGGATAATGGAGTAGAAATCATTAATCAAGCATCTGCAAAAGGATATTTTGAACTCCCAAATGTTCAATCCACTAATATTTTATTTTGCAGCATGGTGGATTACATCTAATGTACATAGTGTACATAATTACAATAAATTATGTATCTTAAATAAAATATCATACATAAGACATGGTGGACCTCTAGTTTATATCTTTTTTAGTCAAAAATAAATCATCGCGAACACATGTGCTTATCAATGTCGTAGTGTCAGCCACGTTAAGATTTGACAAAGTGATAAGTGGACCACTCTCACTTTTCAATTCAATCAAAATGATAATTAATAATGAGTCATAGGAAAATATTAATATCCTTCCTTGTTAAATATTAAAATTTTATGGACACATATTTGTTCACTAGTATTAACATTTTGAGGAGATGTTAATAAGTAATAAATGGTGATCTGTAATAAGTTGCTTACACAAGTTTGCATCATTCCCAAGTACGTACTTATTTCCCACTACCATGTCACTTCCACTATATTTCAAAAGTACGTACCATTCCACCATCTCCACTACCACTCTATTTTCTCCACTTTCACATCCACTAAAGAAATTCCACTCGTCTACCACCACCCCCTTCATGCTCATGTATTTCTATGAGACAGGTTATGTATCTATCTTCTGTAATAGGCCCTAACCTCGGTCCCTGCCTCCAAGGAAAACCTCTACAATTCCAATAAACTAATCTTAAGAATGCCTAGGTAGGACTTGATTGCTATTTGTTATGGCACCAACGACTCAATGTTGTGTCTTCATTCCTATTTTCCTTTTCTGACCTTATTGCAAATTTACTTAGTAAAGAGTTTGTTGCCATCTTGTTGTTCTCTTTGAGAATGAGGCCCAAAAGAGGCAATAACAACTTTGTCTTTGTATAACCATGCCCTTTTGTCCTCTTCCCTTGCTACTATAACCTTTGACACTTCCTCTCTTCTTTCCTCTTGTTGTTAATAGTTAAATCTTCATCTAGAAAAAAGTGAGAACCCCTCAAGAATTGTTTCTTACTTGGGAGTCTTTGCTTGTCATGTATGCTTGGCATGGTGATTTTTATGGGCCTAGCTCTCTCATCACTAAGCTTGTCCACCCTCCATGCTTGGAAGATTCCTCCTTCCCAAAGCAACTGCTCTTTGAGAAAGTCACTTACAAGATCAAAAGTACATTCACTTTTTTCATAATATTTCACTCCTTTGATAATATGTTTGTTGCTCTAACTTGCCTTTCTTTTATTTCTCTATCTTGCATACTATCAACCAGAGCATTTGCTTATTTTGAATTATTGGAGTTGTTAATAACTTGTGCCCAAGTTTTCAAATTTTTTGTAGAACCTCCTTTATTTTCTTCTCTTGCTTTCACTCCATGGTTGTTTGTTTGGTCAACTACTTTCCCTTCAACCTGAGAAACTTTAGAATTCAAGACATCTTTCTTTTTCATTGTCGAATCTTTCATGATCTACCATGCAACTTCCATGTCTTGTCATTCAATCTTCCCTACCAAAAGAGCATCTTGTGACAATGTCATTTGCTCCTTCAAAACCATATTATTTTCTAATAATAATTAATTTGCAACTATTAATGCATGAATTTTCAGATCTATTTCTTGCACTGACTTCCAAAGCCTCCAACCTCCCCTTGCCATTTAGCAACTCTTAGCACATAAAGGTTAGATGACTAAGTGAGAGGTGTGGATGTAGGGTTGTATAAGACAAAACCACTGATGCATTTGTTGTCTTTGGACCCAATGGTTTGATGCCCTTGCAGAGGAGTCTTGTTTGAGTAGTGTTTATTATGAAGGGCCAAAATATTTTCTCTTAGAAGCATTTTTTCCTTTGCTTGCTCCGACTTTAGACAGGAAAATCTAAATTTCAAGATACCTTGAAACTACTTGGTATTGACCCAAACCCATTCCCTTACTTTGATCAAAGAAGCAATTTTCACTCGACCTAAATGGTTTGTTTATGTAGAAATCGTGAACTCGTCCATTTTTTTTATGAATGAAGATGGTTGTACTTCCATTACCATAAGATAGGAGGAAAAAAAACCAAGAATAGCTAAATACATGTCTACCTATTAGAGGCAGCCAAAATTAAAAAAACTTGTCTAAAAAGAAGGGGGAACTAGAGCCCACTAAAAGTGGAGCACAACAAAAGGAGACAAAACTCCTAGAGAGTCCACCAAAAGGGCTAGAAAATTCATACTCATGGACCCATGGGTTGCCACAAACCCTAGGGAAACCTTTGCAAGCATCGTCTGGTATCTTTGTCACCCCATTGGTCCCACTGAGCATAAAACAAAAACCCTAGCTCACAGTCCTACCGGTCTCTAAAATGACAACAATGCATTTGCAAGCCTAACTACCCAATCTACAGAAAATGGTGAATGCTTCCAAAAAAAATATGCTTCATTTTTAGTTGACGGTGTTGCTACTTCTTGCACTCACTTTGTAATGTGGACTTTTCCTCGAAGCCAAAGACGCTGTCAATTCCTACCTACTTCCTCTACTAGTTGTGTATCCACCAAGGCAAGGCTTCTTAATGCTTTGTGTACTTGTAATCACAAAAAAATATGTCCTTGAAACCAATTTTTGAAATAAATATAAGAATTAAATTTGATATAGAATGTTTTGCCTGTTTTATTAAATATTGTGCCAACAACGGCCAATAAAATTTGGTTGAGCATATTTAGAGAGACTTTGCAGTATCACAATTCAATACATGATGTCAAATTGCTATTTGATGGAAATACTTTAAATGCCCACAACATTGTTTATAATGCTATAAAACTTTAAAACCAATACAATGGCTTTTAACTTGGTAAATAGTATAGACATTTGAAGTTGACAAATGATCATTTCAGCTTACTCAACCATTTTTTTAGTTATTTTGATTGAATAAATCTTTATTTATTCAATTAATTATCTATTTTTCATCCCACTTAATATTGTTGATTAAATAATATTTTATTATTTAATTAAATAAAATCAATAAACCACCCCATTTTTATAGTCCAACCTTAAACAAAACCAAATACGTATTTAAGTCCCCCATCCTCTTCCCATAAATTAAATATAACATATACTATCTATTTAATTGTCCATTTTATGCAAATTTTTTTAGTGAGCTAAACCAATTAGCCACTAAACCTCGGCACATTTATAACCTCAATCAATTTATTCAAACCTTATAAATCCTCCAAAAGTGTACATAGGCACGGGTCTTTGTACATGTGACACAAGTCTTGTTATATATCACATGGGTCAAAAATATGCCCATACCCCCAAAGCACCCTTTCAATCTCATCCATCCAATTCTTCTCAAGATTGATTTCCCTTGAATCTTGGCCTTTTGTCAAGTATTGATTTCCCTTGAATCTTGGCCTCATCAACATCCGCCAACCACTTGAAGGCACGTGTAATCTACTCGTCCTCCCAACCTCTCAAACAATAAGAGCCCTTGATCCTTCAACTCAATCCCCTGGGTGTACTCCCCCATCCAAAAATATAAAAATTGACCTCAATCCACGCCATTATTATATAATATGCAATCCTTATGTAACGTTATGTTGTTGCTACAAGCACTCACATTATTTCTTGGAGCACAACCACACGTCTTGTTCAAGAAAGGTTGGTATTAGTGAGAATTAATGTTTTGGTCAAATCTAATGCTTAGTTGGAATGTTTACATATATATGTAAATAGATGGGTTAACTTGGTTTGGCTTGTTTATAGGTGTTACACCTGAATGTACACACATTGCATATAGAAAGTATAGAATTAGCCACTCTTAGGGACAAATTTTGTCATTTATTAAAATTCAAAGTTTTTCTTTTTAAATTTTTATAATGAAAAATAATTTGAAAAAGGGAAAATTACATGAAAAATGAGGTAGACTGGTGTAAGTGAATCTCATATTCCAAGGTTATTATCACTGAAAAAATTAACTAAATAACTTTCGAGTTGAGAAACACAAAATTGAGAGATTCAAAAAGCCTTGTTCCTTAGACAAAATCCAGTCACTTCTATATTAGAGCAAAGAATCCAGTCACTTCTATACATTAGAGCAAAGATGGAAACATAAGGTCTAAAACCTACCTTAGAAGTGACTTTTGTTTAGTCATTTTAGAAAACCGTGTTCATCTCGGCATACACTTGTTCAAAGGTAAATTTCATCTCGTTACTTTTGGGGAAAATATAACCAGAAAAGATGAGCGTGATAATCTAAGGCATAATCCAACTATTAGAGAAAACATATCATCAAATATAAAATAAAAATTCTTTATTAAATTCAAATAAAGAAGCTAATGGAAGCAATGATTTTACCCTGAAAATGTAAAGTTGAAACGTACTACACAGAAAAATGAGAGAGAAAAGTAAAAACAAACATTCTGAGGAAAAGCTGCAGGCCATTCCATATGGTGGTGCTGCGTATCTACGGCATCTGGTCGTCTGGAACTACAATACCCACTTGGTTAAACAAGGCCATTTATTATACAGGATATTGTTGACAGCTCTAGACCCGAACTTATTTTCGTTGAGCCCGACCTTTAGGTAAAGAAGCAGAGCCTTGTCAAAACAAAATGATATTAAGAATCATATTTCAATGGTACATATGAAAAAATAATGTGTCGCAAACCCTGGCAACTTCAAACATATGGCTTATCCATGATTTGATGAAATATATAACAGTAACTGCAAGCATAAGAGCAACTTGGATAGCTGGGAATTTAGAAATACACCCGTTGAGTAAGCCAAAAACTAGCTGTATATAGTTTCTGTATCTTGTTCTATAATGATGGGTTCTTTGGTTTGTTGTACTTGAGATTTTTGGCTTATTTCATCATCCGCAGATGACTTTCTCAGCCTACTCCATACAGTTTTCTCTATCTCAACCTTATCAGCAGTGGGAAAAACTGCACCCAACATAATATTAAGCAACCTTGCATCTTCTTCGTCTTCTATCATATCACTCCCCATGCAACATTTACAAATAGCCTCTAAAGCCTTTTCTGCCCTGGCTTCAATAGGTATCTCTGGAACTGGAGCCTTGGACTTTGCTCTTTTCTGCACAAATATGTCATCTTCAAAAATAAGAGAAAACATGTTCATGAAACAAATAATGGCAAAGCTCAGGAATACAATTTAAATGAAAAGACACAATTTTAGACATGTCCAGTAAATTTACTCTATAGTCTTGTCACATTCTATGGAATAACCAGGTATTTCTTGTTAGCAAATGTCAAATATACAACCCCCAAGTTACTCCTGCTGACCACGTTCAAGGTGTGATGGATGTTGAAACCCAGAATTATGCAGGAGGTGAACAAGTGAGAGTACAGTTTAATGGTATTCAATAAGGTCCACACTATCATAGAATAAACATGTTGGATCTCATGGCCAGCTTAAGTGGTAAAGACTCAGATTCTAATGAGAAAATTGGATCCCATCAATACTACTTCTGAAGAAGAAATTACTTCAAGTAAACAGGATATTTTCCACTAACAACCACCTCAAAAAGGTTTGAAGCAAGCAAATATCTATCTCATGTGCAATTATTGATGTGTTTTGCTGCACCAGTGTGTAATTTACGAGGTAAAGAACAATATATATTAAACATTTTAATTTGCATAATATTCTTAGAATGATATCACGTGTCACTCCGAGATCATTGATCTTCTAGGATACAACGTTTTCCTATTTATCTCAGAAATGCCAGAATGATACAAAATTGTCTTACCTAGGACTTCACTTAATTTCCAGATGGTCCTTAAGAAAAGACGATTCAAATTCATATAAAACTCGATAAAACAAAACCAGTCTCACATAGCCAAATTGACGAAAACCTCTAAGATCAACAGTGGTACTCTTAGTATTGTCTTCAAAGTTCTAGTACTTCACAACAAAACAGTGCATATCGCCTTGTGCAACTGTGATATCCCCTCCCATTAAATTTTATTCTTGGATATATAATAAATCAGTAATACTGTTATCCCATATATGTAATATTAAAATATATTTATCAGTCATCAATCTTATTATTAAAAAATTAAGTGAGCAATTAGTCAAATATATAAATAATATACATTGAATAGATAAGTGTTAATTAATAAGTAAATTATTATTAATAATTTACAATTAATAATTAATAAGTAAATAAGTTTATTACTAATAAACAATTACAAATGAATAATTATTAAGTAACAAATAAATTAATTAACAAATACAGAGGACAGTCGACGGGCAGCAGAAGTCCACACTGGCAGATTAGTTGATGTAGTCTACCCTTACTGACCGATAAACACAATCACATACAACAGCGCTAAAACAAGACAATCGGGGTCAAGGACTAGTCAATGGCACGATGGCATAATAAGACCGATCCATATATTGTTTACAGAAATCACTGATAGTTAGAACAACGATTAGTTAAGACTAGTGATTAACCAAGTGGTGCGATGAAGTGGTTGCTATGAAGAGACGCAACTCTTCCAATCCTTGCCACATGATATTAAAGTGGATCGATGAACATTGCTAGAAATAGGGGAGATATAAGGGAATGAATATCAGACACTACTTATTTTTAATATATATATATATATATATATATATATATCAAACAATCGATATCAGTCCAGCAGTATACAGAAGTATATATATAAACATATACAGCCCTTATCAGTGTATAAGGCAGAGCACAGATCTGAGTGATTATAAATATATAATCCCTGGTCAGGTATGTACAGATATCTGAAACTCCTGTTAGTGAGTAAACAAACATAATTAATATATATCTATATGTATTCAAGATATATAAATTAAATAATTATAATTGTATATAGAAATTAATTTCCAATCTTATTATTATTTGACTTATCGAAGAGGATATTATCTCATATATGATCTGCTCTCTGGAGCGAATTGATTCATGGCAAATCAGTGGTATCTGATATAGAAATTATATATCAAACACAGCCAACATATAATATATTCATCAATTCAAATCAGAAGGAAGGGGATATAAATAAAATAATCAAGGTTGGTCATTCACGGCAACCATCACTTATGCATACAAAAATATATATAAAGATCGCAATAAGATTGGAATCAACATTCGCAACGTATCAGAGTTAAATAAATTGAGACGTATTGTGGCCTGCGACTACACACAAAGATACGAGATTCATTATCAACAACTATATCACTGTTATAGTTCACATACAAATATCTCTATGCTGCTCCTGGATGTTGAATCCAAGATGTACATGATTAAATCACTCAATTAATAACGTAGTATATATATATATAGCCCTACTCCGATTTGTCACCCACCGGATTGGAAGGAAGGAATATAAGGATGTGTTCAAGGAGAGCTTGTGTAAATCCCGCCAATAGCTTTTGTCCCAAAATAGGGTGGGGGTCAGCATCCCAATAGTTTGGGCTTGGACCTGTAAACCTTGAGGGAGCCTATTGGGAATGGTCTCTAAGTGCCTCAGTCACATCCT
The DNA here is from genome assembly GCA_027943335.1 of Chamaecyparis obtusa. Taxonomy (NCBI): domain Eukaryota; kingdom Viridiplantae; phylum Streptophyta; class Pinopsida; order Cupressales; family Cupressaceae; genus Chamaecyparis; species Chamaecyparis obtusa. Next base: position 2,789,010 of record BSBK01000210.1, on the reverse strand, counting down.
AAAGTCTTCCTATCCAATTTGACAGAGTAATAAGTTAGACATGGGACCATCAAAATAGTCATAAGAGAAAATATAAATCCTATTTAAATTATCATTTCATTTAATTAAGTTGAAATACTAAATAGATCTATATGAATTATAAGCGTGATAAGTAGACTAGCGAGATCCAAGGTCACAAACTAACAAGGGATATTACAGTAACTCCATGATTTACAGGATTCAAAAACAGTAATAGTAGCCACAACCTCATCGCAAGTAGTCAAGCCCATGTCATCCTTGCCAAAACCCAAGTGTCCCATAAGCCCTACAAATAACACTGTTATTCAGAAAATAAAAACTCACTTCATAAACTTACTTGGCTATGAGTTATTGAGGAAAATTGGTGAGAAACTTGGGGAAAACTCATTGTAACCTTCGCAATAACCTGCAATTTGTGTTTAAAAAATTGGTCATGTTTTGTTCAGTCTATTCAACCCAAAAAAGTGATCAATTTTCATTATTTTAGACTGTTTTTTAGCAGCGGTGTTGTATAAGGGATAAATATGAGTGCCCCGTACTCATACTCACGTTATTGCTCAATGCCAATTGTGATTGTGTTGACTCCTACAAATCAAAATCAAATTCAACTAATGAGAATGTAATGTTCTCTTTCCTAAATTTGCCCTTGTGTTTGCCCTAGAATCACAATTGTGACAAATGTAATATCTCTTCAAATAGTGCAATCTTGGATTTGAAATCCTGCAATCATAACATAAGAAACATATACACATGTATATGTAACCATTATTAGGGTTAGTCCATAGCGCATGATATTCATATAATATCTATAGCATCATTTAGACAAATTAGAGAAGAAGCACGATATGTCCGTCCAAATCCATCCCACACTAAGCCCAAGAGCGGAACTTTGGCCTCTTGACCCCAGTGGAAGGTAACATAGACATCCATCCAGGGTCCCTACCTAGTGGGGTGCTTGTACCTGCTTTCCCTATCCATTGTTCATCTCCTAAGATTTAGTAGCCATCATTATAGAGTTGGAGAGAAGATTGTAAAGGAGGTTCCTTGATTTCCTATCTAAGCCCAAGAGCAGAGCTTTGGCCCTCTTCATACCAGTGGCAGGCAACATGGACATCCCTCTGAGGTCCCTACCTAGATGGCAATCCTCATGATACCTTGTTTCCTTACATCTCCTTCCTTTTATGATGATGGAAGTTTACAAACAAATTATTGATATATGCATTCTATATCAAATCATAAATAAATATATATAAAGTTAATTGATTGACAAATAATGCATAGGCAATAATAATACCACGAAAATGACTATTAGATTACCAAATGCTGGAATAACAGTCCTGATATATCAGAAGGGTCTGATCTGGGTATTCCTTTGATTGCTTTGGTTCTGATAACTGAATGGGGATTGTTGCTGACGAATGCCAATGGTCTGTTCTTCCCTTCGATGCTGCTGTATATACTCTGACTGCGATGAAAACAACTCTTATCTATATTTCCTCTTCTTCCTTCTGATCGATCTGTTACAGGTCTGATCCAGTTTGCATTTGCTGCTCACAATGATCTTCCCTTGGTCTGTAATTTTGTTCTTCGTATTGGTTGCTGCCGATACTTCAATATGTCTTCTTTAATTGACTTCCTTGTCTCCTCTTCTATATGCTTCCTTTAAGCATTGAGTGGTCTTTTATATCTTCAAAGGGGAGCAAGAGATTGTGTCCCTTAATATATGCAACTCTTCTTAAGTGATGCCTCCTTCCTTTATGACCTTTGCCCCTTCTTCCTTTATGACCTTTGCCCCTTCACTTTCAGTTGTTTCCATTTGTTAGGATAATAATCATACCTCATTAATTGTGGTTGCTTGCTTCAACAGATCACATAAGGGAAATCATCTTTTATTAGTGGGAATTGTTAGTATTAATCTCTTTGGTGACGCGGGTGTGTTGAGCATTATGTGTTATTTCATCTGCTATAGAATCGTGGCAATCCTCTCAATTATTGGTGGGAATCACTGCCTCAATGCTGCTGTAGGTTGCTGGCCTGCACCCACATTTATGGGAAAATCATGAAGTTTTAGGTTAAGACAATTTTCCAAGTGTGTGCCTTCTTGTTCACGGTGGGGTCATGACAGAGAAAACCCTAACCACCAAATATTCACACCTCCCATCACTTTGCTAACCATTGCACAAATAATACTGATCATATTGACCATTCAAAATTGTGCATGGAATCCTCCGTCATGTATTATTAACTTAAGAAAACGAAGCACTGGTACACAGCAATTGCCATGGAAAGGCCAGGACCAAGGTTGAGAAAAACAAGGAGAGCATTATGGAAGACAAGAGAGAGATTTGTGAGTCAAAAGCATCTAGTTCAATGATGATGATATTATTATATTGGGAAACAAAAACATTAATGGGCCTACAATTGCCTCTTGAAAAATTGTAAACTCCCATTTGTCTATAATTAGTAATGTGTTCCCTAAATTCAATAGTATGCGTGTTTTAGAAGATTTTTTTTAAATTGTGTTTTAAATACTCACAAAATTTGCCTAGTTTTTCCACATGTTATTGTCATGTTTGAGTTTTTCAACTATGCCTAATAGGATTAAATAGGAGGTTTTCCTTTCATTTGGTATCAGAGCTTGTCCAGCTTGTTATATTTGTAGGGTCTACTTTGTAGTAATCTTTGTGCAAGTGGGAGTTTTGTTGCAATTGGTCTTCGAAACAAGAAATAGATATGGTAAGCATTTCTAGAATGAAGGTAGGCAGGTTCAATGGAACCAAGTTTGAGTTTTGGGGGCTCAAGTGGAGGCTCTACTTGTGGAAGAGATTTGTGCTTAGAAATTGTAAATTAAAAACCTACCAACAAAAAAGATTTAAGACTAATCTGTTGTTGATCAAAGGCAAGGTCCCTGTTTAGCTTTGCCCAGCCAATCTAGTGCTCCTAAATGTTTAAAGAGAGACTGCCACTAAGAAGCTTTGGTACAAGTAAGGGTATATGTATCAAAGAAAAGTCCCTTGTGAACAATTTTTTTGTAGTAGTATTCTCTAAAGATAGTTAAAGGTGATTTAGTGATGGAGCACTTGAATGTGTTCCAAGACCACGTTTAGCTAGTTGGTGTCCACGGATGTGAATATGGGGGAAAGTACCAAATACATAATCATCTTGTGTTCTTTGCTTGATACTTGAGAAAATCTTGTGGTGGCAATCAATAGCTGCATCTCAAAGTTGAAGCTTGATGAGGTGGTAAGTACATTGCTTTTTTAGAAGATAAGGTGGAGAACTTCAAATTTCTCCACAAATGTCTTAACTATGAGAAGTCATTCCAAAGACAATGAGAAGAACAAGGGGCAGGCATATCAAATCTAAGGAGAGATCTAAGTCTCTTGCCAAAAATGCAAGGTAAAATATTCGAACCACGACAAGATTAGGAAAATCCAAAGAGACTGTAAGGAAGAGAAAGCAAGGTACTCAAGGGTCTCCAACGATGTGGTGGTAGTGATGCTTTTTTTGCAGCCCTTGATATCCATGCACATGAAGGTGTGTAGGCACATGAAGGTGTGTAGCTTATTGATTTTGTAGCCTTCCTTCATGGCTCCCAATGGGGAATAGTTCATAACATATGAAAGCTTTGATGGAGGGCATGTGTATGTATGATATAACTCTTCTCTCGAGATCAGTGCATGAGGCAAAATCATGCTTGCCTTGGAGATTAAAAAATAAAAGGCTTCTCCATTGTTTTGCACATTATGATTTCGGCAAGAAACATTTCTACAAGTAATTTGAATGATGTTGATGCGTTGATGGTCTTTAGCAAGAATGAATGCAAGATAGTGAGTGGGGCCATGGTCTTAGCCAAGATAATTCAATTTGGACCTCTATTCCATTTGGAAGCAAGCATCGTAGAATGTAAGAATCTGGAGGTTCCTTATTTAAGGAACCATAAGCTTCTTGCAAAGAAAACCAAGCTGTGGCACAAGCATATGGCCCATGTTGGCGAGAAGGCCCGAAGAGCAATGAAGACTAAGAACTTAGTACAAGGACTAATTGATTGTTCTCTAGGTTTTGATTTCTTTGAACATTGTATACATGGGAAACAAAAGTTAAGTTTTCTATAAGCTTTGCTACATATCTGTAAGGATTTTAGATTTCATTCTTGATGGTGTATTTGGTCCTATGTAATATCCCCAAATAAGGATGCTAAAAAAATAACAATATTTCCAAAACTAGGGCACAAAAAAATTGAAACTTTATTTGCATATAAGAGATTCTACAAGAAACTCAGACTTATAATCAATATTGATCTGATCTTTCTGCTAATAGAAGTAAATTCTGAATATTACTGAATATAGGTAAAGTACATAGAATCCCTCTAATTCTGCCCAGAAATTTCAGAAATGGATTACAATGGTTTTCTCTTATTTTCTTCAGATGTAGATGATTAAAATATGCACAATAAGATACAAATACCTGAGAAATTATCTTCAAACCCTAGTTGTCCATAAAAAAGACTTCAAAACCTACTTGACCTTGTCAAACTACCAATAAAGCAGTGCTAAGTCTGATAAAATTGTCCTTTTTGTTGCTGTCAACAATGATGCTCAAAAATATGAAAGCACATTATTGAGGGCTATAAAACCTGACCCCGTAGCTCTGAATTTTGTAATGTCCCCATTTTTGCGAGCATCAAAGTTTGTTTGGATTAGCCTATTATTGGCCCTCGTAGGCTAAGGCTGATGGTTAGAGGGTCCCAGTTGGTAGAACAAGAGGCTCTTTCCCTTCCGGAGTACAGAAGTGTTTAGGATTTCTCTTCGTTTGGTTCAGTTTGGTACACTTGCTATTTATAGTAAGTCATTTATCTAGCATTTCTATATTTGGCAGGGCACCTGGACCAACCTCAATTGCAATGTCGACCCTTGGCACCATTGATTTGATCAAGTATTTGGGATTTACTATTTATAGCAAGTCAATGGTCGATAGAGAGGGACCTTTACTATTTTTAGTAAGGTAGTTGGATGCACAGTGGACACAATGGTTAACTCCAAGTTCAGACGAAGTTGAGAAATAATGATTATCTGTGGAGTTATGTTATTCTAATTATTAATAAAGTGATTACTTTATAAATAATTATTTATAAAGTGCAATTATAATATTATGTTATTATCTTAGTGGGCTATGATAAAGTGTTATTTACATTAAATACTATATTTGATGTTATGAGCACCCAATTTGGAGTATTTTCCCTAAGTCAATTATGAAAGCAACAAAAGCAAATAAAATCAAATATTAAAAAGCAAAGGGGATCGTGGCTTTTCATGAGTACAAATACACTCAAATGCAATTCAAACTCATTATTGATAATCATTTGTCTTTGAAAATTGGTGTCTTTGGAGCTTGTGCAATTGAAACAAGGGTTTCAGCTCTACCAGGGCATTGGAGATTGTCCAATCTTTATTGTTTTAGCAGTTTTGAGGTTGTGAGAGATCAATGGAATTATTGCTTAAGGCTTCACTTAGAGGTTGTCATTGTACAGATTTGTGAAAGAAACATAAGGGTTTCACGCATAAATATTCTTGTGTAGGGCATGCATGATAAGAGTTGTGTTTTAGGTGATTGTTGATGCTCATGCCATAGCCATACAGATCTGATTTCTTCCAATCCTACCATGCATGGGGTTTGGCGTCTCTTTCCTAGGGCAAAGCGTTCAGCATATTGAGCCCTTTCTACCCTATTTTGGGCAGCATTATCAAGGGAAGGTTTGGACTTAATGTTTTTTGTGGAGAAATACCTGTACGCAGCAGATTTCGTTCCTTCTCAGTCATAGTCATTGCTGCAGCATTCAGAGTTTCTGATAGTATTAAGTTTCACAAATTCCTCGAGTATGCATTTTGAATATAATGGCTTTGAAGTAATGAAGAGATATATATGTGTAGCCCTTGCGGTAGTTATCTTTTAAGAAGTAATAATTTCCTTCTATTATGGTGCATTTACTTTCAGCAGTGTGAATAGAAACAATATATTACATTTACAATTTATTATGCATTTATCATTCTTGCATCCCCCATATCAAAACACAAAAAGTATAAAAACAAAAACAAAAAACAACTTCAAAGAATAGAAAACTACTATTATATGTGCAGAGATTCAGATTGAGAAGAACAAGGATTAATACAATGGTATCAGAGCTTGCATGGAAAGTGTTTGACAAAATGTCAAACATCCAAAATTGAAAAAAAACAACTAACTAGATTGACAAGGGGTTCTTACATATATGATATAACTATCAAATTTCAAGAAACCATATCATTTGCATAGCAAATCAGTGGGTTGGTGAAGTTAGAACCAGCAGTGGTTCTTACAAATTTCAACTCCAAATTGACCTCCAAAGAATAATTATTTGACCCAGCACTAAACTTTATGCTTTGGCAACAATATAATTAACTTTCCAATCTAAATTACTTTATTCTGAAAATAGAAAAATTACCTTTATTTCTAAATCAAACCCTTAACCCCTACAAATGTCTCCAATGGAGACTTCACAAATTTGGCCCATTTGTGAACTCTATCACAAACCCACCATAGAAAAAGTCAGGTTTTCGTCCAACCATTGTTGATCTATTGAAGGTTTTCGTCCTCAGCTTCACATCAATCATCACAAAAATTCATCACATCAAATCCATAAAAGCATGCTTACTATAACCCAGCAAGCCTCCTAAAGAACACCAACCTCTATCTAGAAGATTTGGCTTCATTTAATTTTTGCTAGGCCTTGTTGATGTGAGTTTTGTTCCACTACAACTTATAAAATCAAACACTCAATGTTTTGAAGTGAAACACTCAATATTCAACTCTCTCTTGAATTAGATCACTTCTCATGCTAAGCTTGCAAAGTAAGGTCATGAAATGACTTCAAGGTTCCTTCAATTGAGGATACTCACTGAGTGAAATAATGTGATTTGTTGGTAATCACTAAGGGGACTTACACTTGTTCATTCAACGGACATCAACCGCTTCTAAAGACTTGGCTTCACAATGTGCAATGAAAATATAGCTTTTGACTTTGCAACTCTTGAACTCCTAACTTAAACTTAACTTCTACTACTTCTACTCCTAACTATGAATGCAAGGAAGTATGGATGGACTTGGACTCTACTAGATGCAGCATTATCAATGACTCCACCCACCTTGTGCAAGCTTCTAAGGGATACTCAAATGGTTTTCAAATCAATATCTCCTCTTCAATCTCATCAATGGATGTAAACTAAAGATTGAATATCAATTGAAGTTAAGTACAATCATTAGCTCACCACACAAGGCACTCCTACCATCAGCAAGAGGCTAGTGGCCTAGTTTTAAGTTCAAGTCTATTATGTAAACATCCACAATTTCTTTCATTCAACTAAGCTACTTCTAAACAACATGAAATGAAATCTACTCCAAGTGAGGATTGAGGAAACAATGCAACACTTCAAAGCAACATTAAGTAATTCACCATGAAGACCAACAATGAATCATCAATTTGAATTTATAATTTGATATGTGGTTTTGTAATTGGCAAATTTGTAAATTTAATCTATTGTGGTGAGCTCGGAAGTTTAGAATTAATTGATATTAAACATTATTCAATTCTGGAAATATTTTTAAAGTCAAATATTATCAATCAAAAAACAAAACATTGCAAGCAAATTCAGAAATAAATATTACCTTCAGCAAAGAGCCAGGTAGGTTCTTTACAGTGGTATCAAAGCTTGCATGCTAAGTGTTTGACAAAATGTCAAACATATAAAAGTGAAGCAATTTGGTGTTTGTCAAAGTTAGAACCAGCATGGGTTCTTACATAATATTTTTACCATTGTGAACAGTGATAACCACTTTGTCCATCAGTTCTGAAGCTTCATAAGTAACACTAGCCAAACTAATAACTTCCAATTTTCCTGCTGCACGCTACAACAGAGTTGTCCCATGCTCAAATTTTGATTTGACAACTCTACCTGCACTTAGATACATATCTATGCAATATCCCACTTCTGAAGTAGTATTTAATAATAAATAATATTAATAAAATTTAAATATAAAAATAAATTAAAAGATAAATAATAATAAAATATAATATATCATATAATTACAAGTTAATTAAATTGGGCAAATATAATCGTTTGGGGAAATCATCTTATTTGGCATAGTGCTATTGTTAATAACATTGCTAATAAATTATCATTTTGGAGATTTTCTATAATCCTTGTTTGAGTGCAACCTTCATTCTCTGATTATATAGTGGATTTCCCTCTTGGTTTTGCCTTTGGATATGCTTGGTACTGAGGACGTAGCGTGAGGAGTATTAAATTTGGAATATAGTATTTGTGAAATATGGAAGTGTGATATCATCGAAATATTTGATGATGGGCTTAAGTATTATCGAGTCTACTCTTTCCTATCAGGCAAAACAAATATTTGTATCACTTTATCAAATAATAGCCATTTTATTGAATTGTTGCGAACGGAAGTGATAGTATGCGGAAGTATTTCTCCTTAAGTGTGGTTGCATCCCATGGATTATATGCATGTGATTCAGGCAACGTTTAGTTTAGAAAAGATGCCACTTTTGGGTTGCAACTCATTGTCTTCCCCCAACAGCTATATAAAGCTAGAAATTCATTTAGGGGAAGGGAAGGATGCAGGAAAGATAATAAAGTCACCAGGAGAACAAATATTCTTGCAAGTGCAAATTATATATTGTGGAATGGGTTTCCATGTATAATGATTCTGTAAACGTCTGTCTGTGTGCTTTCTGAATAGTTGTGTATAACTGACTGTATATTTGTATTAAAGACGATTAGATCCATGTATATCTGCATACTTCCTGAATTACTGTAGATGATTATTTGACTGTTTACTTGCTTATGATTGCCTGACATAGCCTAATAGATATATCTGGCTGATTCAGGAATATTTTATTATAGGATTTATTGTATGAAATACTATATGTACTTTCTGACTGCTGCAGCCAGCCATGGTAGGAGTATCAAATGAAATAAGTATTGCATAATTAATCTTTTAATGATTGTTCTCTATTTAGATTTCGTATGCATTTCAGTGATATGATATTCTGTAGATATACATATTCAGATATATACACCTGTACACCAGTCGTTTATTATGCATTCCTCTGAAAACTCATAAACACTGTTATATAGAACTTATGTGTGAAATGTTATGTATGTTTTCTGTCTGCCACAACTAGCCATGGTAAGGAAATAAGGTCACGGGAGGGAGAATAGTGATGAGGTCACTTTCTAAGCACGCCACCCCATGCTATGTGACTAAGGAGTCCCATGGGGCCTTAGGAGGACAAAGTGCACTGCCTTTGGGCTTAGGAAGGATAGACTTTCAGGGTCGCCTGTTGTGAATGCTCCTCACAATCCCTACCATGGTAAATGGGTGTTCAATCATTGGAAGCAAGTTAGGAGTGGCAAGATGGAGGAGAACGGTGATAGGACCCCACACTAGGTACGCCACCTCATATGTATCACCCACATGGGCCACATGAGGCCAAGGGGGATGATAAATCTGCTCTTGAGCCTAGGGTAGGAGGTTAGGAGGTTTTTGGGGCACCACATCAAGTCACCATACCTTAGCACCCTTATCGTTGGGTCATCCTGAAGTTGATTCTAGCAATATATTGGTTCGATCTATATCCCTCATATATGCTATTCTAAATTAAAGAAATCTAACTACGACATTATGATTATAAATGAACTCTTACTGTATTGCAAAATTTCAAGTTATGGATCACATGATTGAGAAAACCCCTGTATATAGTAAACCCTAACCCTAATCTTGTGCAATTGTGATTTTAGGGCCAATTCTAGAGCAAATTACAGAGGGGACATTACAATCTATCTTTGCATTTGCAACACCATCATCTAGAACCACTTTGATCAAACGTACAAAGTTGGCATATGTTTTCTCATTATTACAATTTGATAAATTACCAAGCTTGTAGATTTGCATTTGTAACTGGCTGAAGATAATCATTGACAACTCCAAATTTATGTAAATTTTTGCATGCCTCTGAGCATGGAAGTGTGAAATAGCCCCCTAGGATATTTGCTCCAGATTTTACCAAATATTCCACAGGAATTTAAGCAAATATTTTGCAAGAAAACTGATTTTTATTCATCCACTGATTATTTTGAAAACCATATAAATTTCAGACTGAAATCTAGATATGAAAACTCACAAATTTGCCTAGCTGTCAACTCTGTCGCAAATCCACCAAAGAAATGAATTGGGTTTCCGTCCAATCCACCAAGAGTTCCTGAAGGTTTTTGTCCTCAAGTTTCAAAACTGAAAGCTAAAAGCTCCCAAAATCTCATGCAGAGAATGAGCCTCTCAATGTTATTTAATAACATATCCTTGTGACTCTACATTTTCCCTCTTGGTATTCCTTCTCTCTCTTTATTATCCCCTATTTTTAAATTTAAATGACTTTATTAATTTTCACTAAGCTCCACTAAAGTCATTTTAATACTTTTGTTAAGTAATTAAATTAAGTTGTCATTAAATTTGATATAATATGACTAACTTAAAACTTAATTATTTAATTGACTTTTAATGTCTCAAAAGGGGTACACTATAGTCCTCCCTTGCTAGAGATGGCTTGCCCTCAAACACTTTGCACCTACACGCTAAAACCTAAGGACTAGATCCCATATCAACCTTAGGAATGCTGCTCCACCAATCCGTTGCGCTACTCTAATATAAATATCAACATGCCCAAAATTGTGAAGCCACTCATCAAAATCCCACTAAAGTAATGTACCAAACATACCACTGCCAGGATCCCAAATCATCACAATGTCACAACTATCAAATATGAAGAGAGAGTAGTATTTCAAGGAGCTATCAACACTGAACAACTCTCCAACTCCAAAAGATCTCCCATGGAAGTGCAAAACACCCAATATAGGCACACGAAAAATCATATCAACCCATCCTAAGCTGATGGTGTAAACTAAAACAACTCCCATAGGTCTAAAAACTCTGAGAGAGCTGAAATCAATACTGTGTAATATATCCTACCAAGGTAAATCAAGAAAGACCGCACCAGCAAACCCCATGCCATTCATGATCCTGGGTAACAAAGAGAATAATCCATTCAACCGAAAAAAATAAGAATCTCAGTATCTCCCTCATGAAATCCCAGACAAGAATCTGATCCATCACTATAGAGGAATTGGAATAGAAATCGGCATAACAAACCTTGACATCAACTAACCAAGTATTACCCTCGTGATCAACAATTGAAAACATGGCACTAACAGTTGATCTCCAAATGTGTGTGTCCTGATTCCCAACAATCCCAACTCACTATAGTCAACCCATCATCATCTGAAAGCACACATAATAATCCTATGAAGTGGCCGCAATAACTCAAATTCCCACAAGTAGAAGTGAAGAACAATTGAGTTGTGCCCAAAGGTTGTTCCCCAACTAATTGTACTGCAGCCATTGAATACATAAGAGTTATGAGTATGGAAGTAGATAAAAATTCATCTCCTATGATCAAACTGTAATGTCCCCGTTTTTCAGGCTCTTGGGATTAGCCTATCATGTGACCCTTGTAGGCTAATGAGGATGGACAGAGGGTCTCTTTCAGTGGGCATCTACTTCAGGATTTAGTATGCTTTGGTTTGGCTTTTGTTTGGCGTCATTCAGACTTCATTTGCTATAGTTTTGCCATGTTTACTATTTATAGTAAGCCTAATGTTGTTCGAGAAGGACCATTTCTATTTTTGGAAAGTGCATTTGGTCGCATGGGGAAATAATAGGTGACTCCTGTTTCAGACGGCATATTAAAAGGATAAGTATTTTGGGAGTTATTATTATTTTGGTGGCCAAATTATTATTAAATCATTAAATGGTTTATTATAGAGTTATAATTTAACTTTATAATTTCACTTAAGTTGAGGGTTGAGTCATCATGGGAAGGGGCCATTTATTTAATTAATTCATAGAAGTCTAAGCCAAGGTATTAATTTAAAGTATTGGAGTAAATGAATTATTAAAAAGAAAAGTATATCTTTTTATCCCACATTGATAAGAATTGTGTTTGAGCTCTCACAAGAAAGAATAAAAAGGGATTTGAGAGCTCATTCTAAGATATCTATTGATCTTTTGATAAATTTGGTTGTGAAGAAGATGGCTAGGGTTTGAGGACTGATTCCTCTCTTTTGGCAATTTGAATCATTACTGATTGATGGTGAATTTTGCTACTGAATTTTAAGAATACAATTCTAGTCCTGTGTATTCGAATTTGATGCTGAAGTATATCAAATTTGAGGATATTTGAATAAATTCTGAATTACAATTGGTGATTCGATTTTCTTCCTAGTGGCTATTGTTTGGTAGAAGATTGTTCTATTTCTACAGGACCTGCAATCTATCTGCTGGCAGCATATGGTAAATAAGTGTTGCAGACTTCACTGTTTAGGAGCTGCAAATTCATTTGAAAGTTGGCATCACCTTTCCCAGCTTGTGCGTACTTCACCTTGTGGCTGCGTTTTACTCACAGCAGGCTGTGTTATTTATTCAGGGGGCTGCAATCACTCATTGGAAGTTGTGGTTGTTCAAATGATGGCTGCGTTAATAATTTGGGAGGCTGCATTCTTCATTTGCAGTTGTGCTTCAATTCCCTTGGGCTGTGTTTCTTTTCCAGCAGTCACATGTAATTAAAGGTGCCCAAATTTATTTGTGAATGCTTGTAATAGGGAATTAATTTGATAGTTATTGTAATTCTGATTTTTTGTAAGCATTTAGTGGTGAATTAATGGTTGTAGTTATTTATCAAGAGGTTAAAAATCTGAGAAGTATCGTTGAAATTCATATTTGACGTTCATTAATTTCTATATATTCTGAAAGAATTTTAGAAGTGCAATTTAATTTGAGGAAAGACCCAGATTGTAAATGAGAGCCAGCTGGGCTCTTCACAGTGATATCAGAGCATGTTTCCTGCCATCCTGTGGGGAATGAATTCTTTTATATTCTAATGATATTTTAAAAGTGATCAGCACTCTCTTTTCCTAGCTATGGACAAATATAGGAGGCCTAGTTCTGGAAGTCGGCGTAGCAGTATGGGAAAAAGAGAGGAAATAAATGTCTTAGTGGAAAGTATGGAAAGACTTAGGCTGCATTAGCAGAGATTGGCGGAGAGTTTGTCGGATCTAGTGACAGTAGATAGGGCCGCGAGGTATATGGTCTCTTCTTTTAGGAGGCCGACATCAAGATTGCAGGGAAGAAAACTTGAGTTTTCCCCGACAGTTGCCCTTGATGTAGATGTACCTATATTTAGTACGCACCTGCTAGTCCTATCAGCAGTGTTGATGATGGATTTATTTCACAGGAACATGTGGATGTTTCAGTCCCATTGGTTGACAGCAGCGCTGAGCATCAACAGGTTGAGGCTCCCAGAGTAGTCGCTACAGTTTGTACAAAGGCAGCTGATGTTGTAGTTATCACTGAGCGTTTAGACTCTTCCGCGGAGGGAGTTGTTATTGGAAATTTCTATGTCAGCTATAGTAGTGTTGCTCCAGTACAGGAGGTAGCTGCTTCCTCATATGGGACCGATGCATGTATGGAGTCTCTTAGCTGTGATGTTGGTGATCTGGGCCTTACAGCGGAGTCAGTTGATGATGGTTCATGCTCCAGCATTATTGGTGCACAGCTTGACGTTGAGTCATGTGTGCAGAGTCAGGTGACAGCAATTGAGATTTTAGCAGAAGATGTGGATGCAGATAGTATAAACACATCTGATGATACTTTTGAGGATGCTGTGAGCCGCATTGGGGATGACACCCCTTGTGAGATGTTGGGTGATGACTGCGAGGAGTGTATGAGCTCTGACAGCTCTGAGGTTTACGATAGCAGTCGCAGTGTGGAATCAGTGCAGGAGACGGTGGTCTTTTCTTGTATCGAGGATGTGAGCATGGAGCTATCTAGTGATGACACTCATGATGGGAACATTGCAGTTGAGTCGAATGACATAGATTTATGCCACAGTGTAGTTGATTTACATGATGACATTGAGTCATGTATGCAGCCAAAGTTAGCTGAGGAGTCGCGGATAGACGATGTGGACACTAGCATCATAGATATCTCTGATGTTGAGAGTGAGGATGATGGGTGCTGTAGTGTTTCTGATTTTTTATATCAAACTTTGGGTGTGGACTCAGCGTTGTCATACGGTGGTGGTGGGTTCCAGGATTCTTTGTTACATGGACTCACGAATGAGGATGGGGAAGCATATGAGTGGCAAGAGTTTGTTACAGCCAAGGCTTCCACTTTTAGAGAGGGGGTTACTTCTTCGGTGACTCATGAGACTGATTCTTCCTGCAGCGAGACATGTTTGATTTATCAGACCTTGGGGGAGGACTGAGTTGTTAGTGAGTGAGGATGGATCCCAGGATCTAGATTGTCAGGTGGTTGGAGAAGACGAGGTAGCTGGAGATTGTGATGAGTTGGATTCAACAGCAGCTTTCTTTGGGATAGATGAGGACGAGTCCGATGTTTGTACTCAATTTTTAGATGTGTACTCGGATGAAAGTACACAGAGTTTCGGTGATCTTGAGGGGAGTTTGTTGGATGCAGCTTCCTTCCATAGTGTGGACAGTGCAGTTGAGATTGTACATAGGAGGCCCGTTGTACAGAATCATCATGTGACCAGCCAGTTGAGAGTTGGTGAGAGAGATATTACTTCTACTCTCGAGCATTTTGATGCCGCTCGTCAGCTGTTGGTCGTTTATGATTGGGGTGCTCCTATGACAGATGAGCACAGGGGTGGTTACCTTTCCTTGACAAAGATCCATTCTTTGCGTGAGGGTGCCAAGATTTTGAAACAAGATTATTAAAAGATGGTAGCCGACTGAGATCACCTAGTTGAGTGGGGGAGTACAGCATATGAGGCACTCAAGAGCTCACGGCGACTTCTGAGGCTTTAGAGGGCACTCATCAAGCTCTTCAGGAGTCGTAGTTTCAGTTAGAGGAGGTGACCGTGGAGTTGGAGCATGTACGGTCCACACCAGCCCCAGATCCAGTTCAATTGCACACTGAGGTGGTTGGTGGTGAGTTTGCTTCTATGGTTGGGGATGAGCGACATGATGATGTGGCAGACACATCTGTTCAGGATGTGGATGCAGTAGGTTTGGATGAGGTAAGAGTATCAGTGGAATCGAGCTCTCATGTTGATTTGCTTCCTTTTGCTGGAAGTGAATCTATTTCTTCATCTCATATAGCTAATAGCATGGGACAGTTGGCAGTGCCACATTTTCAGAGGGATCAGTTGTGGGTTGCGGGGGAGCAAGTTGACGCTTCCACATATAATTTCTACTGCACCGAGTCATTCATGGAGTATTTACTTGAGAGTGCAGATGTGCGAGAGGATTCATACAGAGTGTCTGAGAGTACTCTCATCCGAGGCTCTTGTGTTATTCGGAGGTTGGTAGGGAAGATTGTGGAGACTCTATCTACTATGCTTCCCCACAAGGATTTCGAGGTTGGGTTTGCTGAGAGGGTTACTCAGGATCTTAACTAGCCTGTGGTTATGTGGAGTCAGAGATTGGAGCCATCTAATGATTCCCAGATGGTTAAGGATGAGTCATTGACAGAGATTGGGGCTTTCTACCGACATTATATGGTGGGGTATGCTCATCATTTTTCTTTTGACCCATAGGTAGAAGATTTGATCTCACGCAGGTGTAGACCGGCTCCAATTTCTTATCATCCATTATGGGATGGATTAGCACCATCTTTTGCAGATGGAATTGGCAGTTGCAAGTTAGACTACTTGCAATATCCACACACCCAAGACAGTTTATCAGAGGTCAGAGTTGTAACAGTGATTCAAACACATTTGGTCATTGTCTTCTTCTCAGTGCAGTTGGGTGTGAGTGTCGGTTAGACAAGGCCTCGAGTTTTGACAAATTTGATGTTTCAGTTGGGTCGAGTTCCGCTGGGTTGTTTTCTGCATCGGCATCTACAGTCGGCCTTCAGATGATGTTTTCAGTGATGTCAGTTATTTGGGTGTTGAGGGCGGTTTTTTAGTTGCAGGTGTTTATACTGTTGATGTTGAGATTTTCTTCACAGGAGTATGGTGAGGATTGGGACATTACTTATGACCATCCTTGGGATCCAGGTGGTCTGTGATGTTGCTTGTTTTTCCTGATTGCTTGAGGACAAGCAATCTTGGGAAGGGAAGACTGTAATGTCCCTGTTTTTCAGGCTCTTGGGATTAGCCTATCATGTGACCCTCGTAGGCTAATGAGGATGGACAGAGGGTCTCTTTTAGTGGGCATCTACTTCAGGATTTAGTATGCTTTGGTTTGGCTTTCGTTTGGCATCATTCGGACTTCATTTGCTATAGTTTTGCCATGTTTACTATTTATAGTAAGCCTAATGTTGTTCGAGAAGGACCCTTTCTATTTTTGGAAAGTGCATTTTGGTCGCATGGGGAAATAATAGGTGTGACTCCTGTTTCAAACGGCATATGAAAAGAATAAGTATTTTGGGAGTTATTATTATTTTGGTGGCCAAATTATTATTAAATCATTAAATGGCTTATTATAAAGTTATAATTTAACTTTATAATTTCACTTAAGTTGAGGGTTGAGTCATCATGGGAAGGGGCCATTTATTTAATTAGTTCATAGAAGCCTAAGCCAAGGTATTAATTTAAAGTATTGGAGTAAATGAATTATTAAAAGGAAAAGTATATCTTTTTATCCCACATTGGTAAGAATTGTGTTTGAGCTCTCACAAGAAAGAATAAAAAGGGATTTGAGAGCTCATTCTAAGATATCTATTGATCTTTTGATAAATTTAGTTGTGAAGAAGATGGCTAAGGTTTGAGGACTAATTCCTCTCTTTTGGCAATTTGAATCATCGTTGATTGATGGTGAATTTTGCTACTGAATTCTGAGAATACAATTCTAGTCCTGTGTATTCGAATTTGATGCTGAAGTATATCAAATTCAAGGATATTTGAATAAATTTTGAAATACAATTGGTGATTCGATTTTCTTCCTGGTGGCTATTGTTTGGTAGAAGATTGTTCTATTTCTACAGGACCTGCAATCTATCTGTTGGTAGCGTATGATAAATAAGTGTTGCAGACTTCACTGTTTAAGAGCTGCGAATTCATTTGGAAGCTGGCATCACCTTTCTCAACCTATGCGTACTTCACCTTGTGGCTGCGTTTTACTCACAGCAAGCTGCGTTATTTTTTCAGGGGGCTACAATCACTCATTGGAGGCTGTGGTTGTTCAAATGATGGCTGCGTTAATAATCTGGGAGGCTGCATTCTTCATTTGCAGTTGTGCTTCAATTCCCTTGGGCTGAATTTCTTTTCCAGCAGTCACATGTCATTAAAGGTGCCCAAATTTATTTGTGAATGCTTGTAATAGGGAATTAATTTGATAGTTATTGTAATTCTGATTTTTTGTAAGCATTCAGTGGTGAATTAATGGTTGTAGTCTAAGTCACAGCATTCGGCGAACATAAAGGATGAAGTTCGATTTTGCCCGAATTTAAAAAATTTCTAAAATAATCGGTATAATTTGCCATTTTAATCGGACCAAAAAAATGAGAATTTTCCTATTGACGTAAACATCTAAATCATACTATTTTTAAAAGTTTCTAAATTTTTTTTAGAAGTTTGCCGCCTATTATTCTCCATAAAGAGGTTTTTGTAGGCCCTTGAATGCACAATTGTTGTTGCCGCTCCTGGCTGTTGTCGCCTGTTGTCGCTTGAAACAGTTTTCCAATCGCTTGAAACAGTTTTACAATTCCTTGTTGCCGCTGCTGTGAAGATTGGAATTTGGAGAGAAGCTGTTGTCGCCTATTGTCACTTGAAATAGTTTTACAATTCCTTGTTGCCGCTGCTGTGAAGATTGGAATTTGGAGAGAAGTTGTTGTCGCCTGTTGTCGCTTGAAACAGTTTTCCAATCGCTTGAAACAGTTTTACAATTCCTTGTTGCCGTTGTTGTGAAGATTGGAATTTGGAGAGAATTGCTTGGCTCCTTCCCTGCGCAAAATTGTTCCTCTCCGTCTCCGTTCGCTCGCCTCTGTTTTTCCCGTGAAAGGTAAGTTATATAATTTATTTTTTGAAGAATTTTGTATAGTTATAGAACTTATACACTATACTTTTATAAATTATTTAGTCTTTAAGACTTACATTAATATATATGTATTTGTAGTTTAATTAAATTATTTAGTATTGCATTAATATTATAATATATATTTATTAATAGTTTTATAATTAAATTTAAATTGTCAATTGTGAATTGGTCGACTGGTGAAGTTCAATGGTTCTCATTGAGCCCACCAGGGTTCAAATCTCGTAAAGACATCTGATAAGGGATGAGGCCGGGATTGTGCCCCGGGCGAATTTGGCGAAATGGAAACCCCTCAGTCCTTGGCTCTCAGCCAAAGAGAACGAACTATTCTCAAAAAAAAAAAAATTAAATTTAAATCTATAAATCAAGAATTTTAAATTGTATATTAAATTTTTAATAATAAAATAATAGATAGTTAAAAAAGTTATAGATTATAGTTAATTAGGTAAATAATATTATTATAACAAAGATAAATATTATTATAAATGCATTATATGATGATTTTTTAGTTTTTAATAATAGATTTAAATTACTATTTCTAATTTTTATCTCATATTTTATTTAATTGTTAAAAAAAGAAGTATTATTATATAAATATCAAAGTTACTAATATTTTATTTTATTACTATATTGTTTTATCGTCATTTATTAAATTGAAATACCATATTAAAGTAATCAATTTTTAAGTTAATATACAAGTGTAAAAACTAATAAATAAATTTAACAAATATGCTAAACATTAAAATGTGATTTAAATTTAACAATAAAATATTTAATTATTTATTATTATATTATTTTATTAAAAATTAATATATTTATTATTAATATATTAAAAATATATTTTTATACTTAATTGAGTTAATTTGTTTTGTAGAGTAAAAACTAAAATATTATATTTTTGAAATTTTTTTTAAATAAATTTAGTTAAAATTTTACTTTTAAATATTAAACTTAAATTCTTTTGAATTGTACAAATTGGAATGGCTCCCAACAAATCAACTTCAGAGGCATGGAAATATGTGACTCGTAATGGTACTGAACTTCGTTGTAACAAGTGCCCAAAAGTTTTTACTGGAAGTTTAACAAGGGCAATGGACCACTTACTTGGTATTACAAGGGGTAAAGGTGGAGGTGTTACTGCATGTCCAGGTGTAACTGCAGATATTAGAGCTATTTTAGAGAAAGAACATTCCTCCTCAATTGCAGTAAAGATGAAGAATGCACAAAAGAAACAAAGAATTGAAGAAGATGTGGCTAGATTCTCAGCTATTATGTCTTCCTCTTCCAATCCACCCAAGGCCACAGGAGTATTGAAAGAGAGTGGAACATTGAGCAGCTTCTGGAAACCAGCTGAGAAACAAGAGGTAGATGATGCACTAGCTGCTTTATTCTATACAAGTGCTATTCCATTCAATGTAGCTAGAAATCCAAATTTTCGTAATGCAACTCAAAAAGTTGCAGAGTTTGGCAAAGGGTACATACCTCCCTCTTCTGAGGCTTTCAGAACAACTCTTTTGCAGAGGTCAAAAGATAGAGTGACCGATAAATTAACTAAGGTCAAAGTCACGTGGAAGACAACAGGTTGCACTATATTAAGTGATGGATGGTCAGATGTGTCAAAGGCCATTGATCAATGTTTTAGTGGCTTGTCCTGAAGGTGTTGTGTTCTTGAAGGTGATTGACACTATGAATAAAAAAAAAACTTCTGAGTATATATTTCAAATACTAGAAGAAGCCATTCTTGAAATAGGGGTGGAAAATGTGGTTCAAGTGGTAACTGATAGTGCAGCAAATTGCGTGGGAGCTGGGAAACTGATTGTAGAGAAGTACCCACAGATTTATTGGAGTCCATGTGCAACACATTGTTTGCATTTGTTGCTTCATGATTTGGCTAAATTCCCATGGATATATGAAGCAATTCACAGAGGGAGAGCAGTTGCAAATTTCATAAGAAATCACCGTCTCACACTAAGCCTTTATAGGCAACATGCATCTAGAGAGTTGTTGAGGCCTTGTGACACAAGGTTTGCTTCATTTTACATCACTTTGAAAAGGGTGGTTGAAGAGAAAACAGCTTTGAGATCTGTAATTTGTTCCAATGAGTGGGAAAGTTCAACGCTTTCTAAAAGTGCTAAGGGAAAGAACATAGAGCAAATTATTTTAAATAGCAACTTTTGGGAAAGTGGAGCAAAAGTTTTTAGTGTCTGTGAGCCAATTGTTGATGTGCTTCGTATGGTTGATGGTGACAGTCCTTGCCTTGGCATCCTTTATGAAAGCATGGACCATTGTAAGGAAGCTATTCAAAGAGCACTAAACAATGTGGAAGCAGAGTACATGGAGATATGGGAGACAGTTGATTCCAAATGGAAAATGATGCACACACCTTTACATGCAGCAGCATGCTATTTGGAGCCCAAACTATTTCACATTGATAGACAAGGTGATAGTGAAGTTATGGCAGGGTTTTATGAAGCCATTGGCAGATTTGAACTAGACCCAACAGTTGCAGCGCTAATCACAGACCAAGGCTGGAAATACAAGAAAGCTGAAGGAATGTTTAGAATGGCAGTGGCCAAATATGATATGGCACGAGATGAGGTACCTGGCTATAGATGGTGGATGAGCTATGGAGCACAAACTCCTGAACTTCAGCGCTTTGCTATTCGAATATTGAGTCAAGGAGCAAGTTCATCAGCTTGTGAGAGGAATTGGAGTTGCTTTGACCACATCCATTCCAAAAAGAGGAACAAGTTATTGTCTGGAAAGTTGGGAGATCTTGTCTATGTTCGCAGCAATTTAAAATTGTTCATGAACAAATCAGCAAATGACTCCACATCTTCACAACAACGAATTTCAGAAGACATAGCAGTGCCAAGTGCAGGTGAGCTTGACTTTTTTGATGAAGAATTGGGTAGTGATACTGATGATGATGATACACCATCTGAGCCAAGTGCTCTTGATGACTTAGAGCTCTTTTGAAATTCTAAAGTCTTGACTTTTGAATGTACCTTTTTGAGAATAAAACATCTTTGCAATCATTATTTCACATGTTCCTTATGTTATAAATTTAATAAATGTGTCATCCTTATATAATGATTTCAAATCTATTTAGAAATGTTAACTATTTTGATAATTTATTGGACATATTACTTATATTTAAAAATAAATAACATTTATATAAGGCGAATTCAATCCGATTTTTTTTTCGAATTTTTACCCTCGTCGAACTTCATTCGAATTTCATGGTTGTCGAACTCGAACTCGAATTCGAACCTTGTGACTTAGGTTGTAGTTATTTATCAAGAGGTTAAAAATCTGAGAAGTATCATTGAAATTCATATTTGACGTTCATTAATTTCTATATATTCTGAAAGAATTTTACAAGTGCAATTTAATTTGATGAAAGAGCTAGATTGTAAATGAGAGCTAGCTGGGTTCTTCACACAAACCATATCTACCATCCACCCTCAACCAGGAACTACTCATCTTCTGAACCAAGTGTCAATCCAACACATGTAAATTAGAAACTAAACTCATGTGTAAGTTGATCAAAAAGTGTGCAAAAGTACTAACTTTAGAAATTGATCCTCTATTCCAATTCTGTGACCAAAAGTCATCACTAAAAATTGCACCTAGGTCCTAAATTTTGCAATCAATTTCATTCTCATCACTGTAGTCGGAAAGGACTTCCTCATCCAACTCAAAAAGTGGATTATCAAAAGTCCTATCAGCATCTATCTCGAACAAAGAATTTGCAACCAACTAAATATTATCCTTTATTCCCAACTCATAGTTAGGCTCTGGCTGGTCCAAAAATTTACTGCTAGATTTTTTTGGGACAATTATCCAAATCATAAGTTTGGTGTATGCTGTCAAGTTCCTTAATCACTTCCTTGAAAAACTCAATCCTTCCTCTGTTTTCCTACTCCTTGAAATGATTAATGACAACAATCTAATTTTTTGCTTTTTGAAGAGCCATTTGTGTATTCTCCAATACCTCCTCTGTAATATTAGCCTCCCTGATGAGCTTATTAACCTCATCCTCCTTTTCCTTCAATTTATTAGTATATACTTCAAGAATCTTTAAAATATGGTCCCTATCTGAAAGTTAACACAAATAATTAGATTTCATTGATTTCAAAGCCACTTTGACCTCATGCAAGTCTACAAAATAAGAATCACTTCCCATGCCCTTTTGCCTCCTTTCAATTTGAACCTTCCAGTCAGGGTCTTCAATGATTTTGTGAGTGTCATCAAAATGTATTAAGGCTGCAATTATCGTATCATTGGTGATCTTCAATTGGTTTTTCAAAGTATGTGTCACAATACCATCATCTTGGAATGCATTGTTCGATTGGTCCTTCAAAGCACTATTATTCATCAACAAATTGTTGCTATTAAGAGCACATGATTCATCATACCTCTCAATGTTATCATAAGCCTCAAAACCCTTGTTTGATTGATCTGCATGAAAGTTTCATTTTTAAACAATTTCTCATCATATGAAGATTCATTTTCTTCCTTGGAAACATCTTGAGTCTCCAACATGCTCTCTTCTTGTGTAAGACCATCATTATCAAAATGTTTGTCAATCACCACTTCCAAGTCACCAATATAGAGATTCATATATCCTTTACCTATAACAATAGTTGAATCCATCTCCTCACAAGCATTTGTGATATTTTGTTGGAACCAAAATGTGGAATTCCTATCTTCTTCATCGCTGATCCAAACTTATTTGGCTGACTTATCTTCCTTATTAACCCCACAGCTATGATTAGGTGTCCAAGTTTCCTAACATGTGAAACACATCTGCTCCCTTCTCATTTGGTTCTTACTTTTTTTGGGAGAACCTGCAACCTGTAAGCCCATTGAGATTAGTTCATTTTCAAACATCTATTTCTTGAAACTTTCATTCTTTTGCTCAATTAGCCCTTTTGAGAACTCATAAGCCAAAGCGAGATATTATGCTCCTTTTTCCAAATAGCCAACAAGTCCAATTGCAACTGCTTACAGATATCATCATTCTCATCTAATAAGATTAAAGACATAATAGTTTGCATACAAGCCCTCACATTGTATGGATGATGTTTATTGATTTCTGTTAAGAAGCATTGAAACATTTGAAGAATCAAATCATTACATTCAAAATCAATCATAATGGAAAATGACTTGACTCTTGACATAATTTCTAAAATCTTAGCCCTCTTAACAAAGGTAGGGGCCTTTGACATCATGTAACACATGAAAGCTCTTCACAATCAGCTGCAAAACCTTCTTCAATGCATCATCATTATAGGGTGCTACAGGAGTTGTTATTCGTGTAATCTCACTAAGAAATAAAGCAACTACAAGTCTAACATCTTTACACGGATGTTCCAATAACCTGTGCTAGACCAAAGCAAGCATTAAGGGCTACAAAGCCCAATTTGTAAGCCTCAAATTTGACTGGTCTACTTTGGACAAATGAGTCTAATCCCTCCAGCTTCAAGAGAACAGCATCAGGAAAATTCATGGACTCCAATTGTAATCCAATTACATAGAACCAACTTCCTATCTACTTTTCTTTCTGCAAGTCCCTTATTGATTGCCATTGAATGTATCACTGAATTCTTTTGAAAAAAGATAACTTTTCCAGATCTGTCAGCATCTTCATTTTGTTTTCTAAAATAAACTTTACAAAACTGATGCACACTAAACAAACTCCATAGGCTAGCAAGAACTTTGTCTTTGATGAGTACTGTAGGGTCCTACCCTTTTTTGCTCCAAAGTTTTGATACCACTATAGGACGCCACCCTTGTTTGACTCTAATTTTTTTGCAATTTCAACTCAGACATCTTGTCAAATACTTTGCTTGAATGCTGTTTGGATGTTCCAGTTTGGACAGGATTGCTAAGAGGTAATTGTAATAATTCACATTCACATATTCATATCATAATGCAAACAAGAATGAACACAATTTATGTATGAGTAGCAGATATGTTCAAAGAACCCACTGATTGATCAACAAATAAAGTACCACCAAGAAGGAAAACACCATAAACCTTAATAGTGCAGTTTACATATAGATTATTTGATGTTCTTTAATGCAAACTCCAATCTGAAATATATATTAATGAAGCCTCAAATTTACACCACCAGTTTGCAACTGAAGAGTGAAGAATACAGCAGATGGGCAGCAGCAAGTTCTTTATGACTCCAATCTTTGACACCTCCAATTTTGTCCACCTAACAAGTGCCTCCTTTCAGCCATGTTTCCTCTTTTAATTGCCAAACCAGATTTGCTAAATGCTACGACTTTATAAAGTCCCCCCCTGTTCTAAACCAAGTTTGGCACTTCTTCCACCCATTCAGCTAAGTAGGCATTTTATCAAGCAATTTATAAAGCATAAATCATTCATTAAATTTACAGTTAAAGGAGATACAACAGCTACCTTGAGGACTAAATTAAATTGCCTTTCTTCTGTATGACAAGGTAGGTCACTGTCCTTGAACTGTTATTCTTTTCCAGATTATACTTGATCCCTGCTCCAGAAATCTGTATAATAACAGCACATCAATGATCCACAAATCTCATATATATCAGTATCCTAGAAAACCTCTGAACTCTCCTTTGCTCATATTTATAAAACCCAGCAGTAATCTATGTGGTAAAGCTGATCAGTAAAAGCAATTTCTACCACCACCAGCAAATTATATGTTTATATAATCATTCGAAACTGACTGTAGCTGAGTCACAAGCTTCAATTTCTTGTTTGAGATGAGTCAACTCCATCACAAGGCACATGAGTCTCCCTTTGGCAAGCTGAGATATTTGTTTAGAAAACCCAGCAGTAATCTCTCTGGTAAAGCTGATCAGTAAAAGCAATTTCTACCAGCAGCAGCAAATTATATGTTTATATAATCATTCGAAACTGACTGTAGCTGAGTCAAAAGCTTCAATTTCTTGTTTGAGATGAGTCGACTCCATCACAAGGCACATGAGTCTCCCTTTGGCAAGCTGTGATATTTGTGAAGCTTCAATACATCACTCCAATATTCTTCAGCTGGCTCGAATGATTTGTTTGTTGATGGTGATGCCAATATTCTTCAGCTGGCTCAAATGATTTGTTTGTTGATGGTGATGCCAATATTCTTCAGCAAGTACGAGACTTTTCACAGGAGAAAGGCCTGAACCGTATATAAATGATCGTGGCACACACAGTTTTCACATTTTTTAAGAATGAAGGTTTTTTTTCCCTCAATGCCATTTGCTAGTTTTGGTACACACAGAGAAAGTGGCGACTACACAAATCATATGTAAGCCAAGAGAAAAGGCCCACGTTTAAAAGACGATGCTTGAGTTAGGATGAAATTTCACTTACGGCTAGTAGAAGTAATAATGTTTGGCCCGACCAATAGAAATCTCACGCCAATTCAATCTATTAATTTGCCATGGAAAGCCAAAGTGCAATTTTAGGGTCCAAACAATCAAATATAATAATCGGCCAAAAGAAATATGGCCCACGGACTCAAGAGGCCAAACACCAACAATAATAAAATCTGCCCACAAACAAATATGATCTATGATTTATTAAACTTCACGGCACTTAAAATGATGGCCCATCTTTATATTTGCTCCATCCATATCCTTCCAAAGGAAATATTTATTTGCCCAGGCTCTTTAGATAATATTTAATCGCCCAAGCTTAATGTGGACAATATTATTATTATGTGTTCAAAATTTAAAATCAAACACTCCAATGATAAATGGGGCCCACACTAATATATCAGCTTCAAAAGCATCAAGTATAATTTAGAAATATTTGCCCGATGCTCAGCAACATGAAGTTTTCAAAATGTTATAATCTTATATTCTAATGTAGCCGTCCAAAACTCAACCACGCAACCAAGTTGCACTTCTCTGTCACTCACAAACCCTCACAGGCTGGCAGAATACACTGCCCTGATACCACTGAAATATCCCCCTAGGATATTTGCTCCAGATTTTACCAAATATACCACAAGAATTTAAACAAACGTTTTGCAAGAAAACTGATTTTTATTCATCCACGGATTATTTTGAAAACCATATAATTTCAGACTGAAATAGAGATATGAATACTCACAAATTTGCTCAGCTGTGAACTCCATCACGAATCCACCATAGAAATGAATTGGGTTTTCGTCCAATCTACCAAAAAATCCTAAAGGTTTCCATCCTCAAGTTTCAAAACTGAAAGCTAGAAGCTCCCAAAATCTCCAAGAGAAAATAATTAACCAAGCACGCTGAGAATGAGCCTCTCAATGTTCTTTAATAGCATATCCCCGTGACTCTTCGTTTTTCCTCTGCCTATCTCTTGGCATTCCTTTTATGTCTCTTTATTATCCCCTTCTTTAAATTAAAATGACTATATTAATTTTCACTAAGCTCCATTAAAGTCATTTTAATACTTTATTAAATAATTAGATTAAATTGTCATTAAATCTAATATAATATGACAACTTAAAACTTAATAGTTTAATTGACTTTTAATGTCGCAAAAAGGGCACAATACAAAGTGGCTTTGCACGGATTAGTTTTGCACTAAGATATGTTGCAGGAATATTTACCTAGGAAAGATGCATGACCTGATCTTGAATGAGTGAGACAAGAACAAAAACTACTAGAGTTGCACCGGGACAAACAATAGCTGGTAGCTCACAGCTACAAGGTAAATCCAAGGCTGTGTAGTCTTCACTCTTTGGTAACCCATAATCGCAATCATGAGACACTACCTTCAATCTGAAATCTTCACTTGGATCCCACATTTTGTGATTATCCAACCTTAATAGAATTTGCACTCCACTCTTAGTTGTCACCCTTAATTGATTTTTCAAATCTTCATCATTCATGTTAGACTCTTGCCAAGCAATGAATTGCTATTAGTAAACAAACCAAAATCAGAAATTTCTTCATACCTTCCAATGTTGTCATCAAAGGAGCCATTAGTTTCATAGACCTCACTGAATTGATTTGAATTTGTAGCCAAAGCTCGATTCTACTGCCCATGATTTTACTCTGCACAATCTCAGGGCTATTATTATGGTAAGTCTCATGACTAATCGAAGACAAAATTTACAGTTAGATTGAATATTATAAATCATGAGAATGATTGATGAGTGGCTTTCTTATGATCATGTAGGAACTTTTGTCTGGTGGTA
Organism: Chamaecyparis obtusa; assembly: GCA_027943335.1. Lineage (NCBI taxonomy): Eukaryota > Viridiplantae > Streptophyta > Pinopsida > Cupressales > Cupressaceae > Chamaecyparis > Chamaecyparis obtusa. The sequence continues at coordinate 2,761,644 of BSBK01000210.1, read as the reverse complement.
GTGATACTACTACAATAACAGAAGAATGGGCTATGGTAGAACTCATTGTCAATCCTCGTGTAATGAAGCAAGCGCAAAAAGAATTAGAGGAGATAATTGGTCTCAATCAAAAAGTGGAAGAATCTGATATAGATTGTCTACCTTATCTCCATGCAGTAGTGAAAGAGGTTTTTCGACTGCACCCAGCACTTCCTTTGGCAGTGCCTCATAGAGCAGATAACTCATGTGAGGTGACAGGGTACATGATACCCAAGCACACCATGGTGATTGTGAATGTGTGGGCCAATTGGAAGGGATCCCAAAATTTGGAAGGAATCTTTGAAATTTATGCCAGAGAGGTTTTTTAACAGTGAGAATAGTAAGATGACGTACAAGTGTTGAATATAATAGCTTCAGTTAGATAAAGTATAATAGATAAATAATGAAATATATATACATATCAATATATAGATAATAATAATAATGCTATTATTATTATTATAAATATATTAATATTTACTTATATTATTATCTATTATAAAGTACTGATATTTATTATTATAATATAAGCTAGACATTAATTATTATTATGTGATATATAATAAATAATTAATATTAATAAATCTGGATTAATAAACAAGTTACGATGGAATCAATACCATCGAATTATATTAATAAACGAAGCATTATTACTCCCGATAGTTATCGGGCCTACAGACGTGACGAAGAGTCACGCCTATGATAGGCATGACTCCTTGGGGAGTCACGTCTATCATAGACGTGGCTCCTCTCACTGCAGTCGCTGAGGTATAAGTATACCGTGTGTGGGTATATCTCAGACATCCAACACAGAAATCTATAAGTAAAGGAGTTGAGATATTACCCAGCACAATATAAATTTAATAGTATAAATTTCAGTATTGTTAAATACCAAATATTATATCGTTTATCTGATTTAAATTAGATCCTTGATAATATCAGAGTTGCTGTTCTTATTAAATTTGAAATAAGATTAGTTTGCATTTACATGGTATCAGAGCCAAGTTAGGAAGCATCCTAGGCAACTAAACTTGAGAAATTCAGATTTAATATAAAGAACATTACATTCATCCATGGCAGCTGTAATTCGATTTGAAGACAGGCTAGAAGGAGGAAATAATTTTTCACCATGGAAATTCAGAATTATGATGATATTAAAAGAAAATAAAGTTGAGTCATTTGTGAAAGAAAATAAACCGGAACCAGAAAATGAACCTGAAAAAACAGCATGGACTGAAGGAAATGAAAAAGCCATGAAAATCATAGTTGATGGAGTTAGAGATCATATTGTACAAATTTTGACGAAATATGAAACAGCATATCATATGTTCAAAGCACTTGAAAGTACATATGAAATAAATAACTCCAGCGGAACCTTGGCCCTTAAGAGAGAAATCAATCATATAAGTATGAACAAAGGAGAATCTATCAATGCATACTTTATGAGGATATCGACTCTAAGGGAGCAATTATCAATTCTTGGATACCAAATTGAAAGTAAGGAACTAACACTCATAGCCCTAGATGGTCTACCAAATTCCTGGGAAACGTTTGTTCAAGGGATTAGTGCAAGGTCTAAATTTCCAAAATTTGACCAATTAAGATCAAACTGTCTTCAAGAGGAATCGAGACAAACAAAGAAAGGATTCAATCAGAAGAACATAGACAAAGATCTTCATGTCTTGAATGTAAACTCCCACAAAAAAGGAAAGAAAAGATTCAGTAAAAAGAGGAAAAGCCATCACGAGAAAGGCTCTTCCAAGAAAGATTATTCTAACATCCAATGTTTTAGATGTGACCAATATGGGCACTATGCAGTCAGTTGTCCTAACAGAACCAAGCAGCAAGCATCTTATGCCAAAGTAAGAAAGACCAAAGGGAAGCATGAACCTAAGAAATATGTGTTCTACTCTGCACTTTCGAATCAAGTATCAACTAAATCCAACTCCTGGGTCATAGATAGTTGTTCATCAAGGCACATCACAAGATTCAAAGAACTCCTAGACTCCATGGTAGAAGAAACTGATGAAGAAGTAACAATTGGAGATGATTTTGCACATCCAGTCAAAGGTGTTGGGACCTGCACTATCAAATTAAAATATGGCATCTCAATTCAACTCACAGGAGTACTATTTGTCCCTGGCATAAAAAGAAACTTGGTCTCCATATCCGCACTTGAAGATAATGGATATAGAGTAACCTTCATGGATAGTAAGGTGTTGGCATGGCCAAAGAATTCTACCATCAAGAAAGCTAAAACTATAGGACATAGACAAGGTTATTTGTACGAGTTATGTACTGAACCTAATCTAGCACTAATTCATGAAGTTGCAGACTCTAATTAAATATGGCATAGAAGGCTAGGACATCTCAATTTCTGTGCCCTGTCTTCTATGGAAAGACTAGTCGCAGGTGTACCTAAACTCAAACTTTACAATTCAGGGGTATGCAAGGGGTGTGCATTAGGTAAAAATACTAAGGGGTCTTTTTAAAATAGTACTAGCAAAACGAACAATGTCTTAGAGTTAGTCCACTCAGACTTGTGTGGACCCATGTTTGTACCTTCATTAGGAGGGTTTCTATACTATATAATCTTTATCGATGACTTCTCCAGGAAAACATGGATCTACTTTCTTAAATGTAAAGAATCGCGGGAGATTCTTAAAAGATTCAAAGAATTCAAATCCCTTATGGAAAATTCTTTTGGGAGAAAAATAAAAACTCTAAGGAAAGATAATGGAAAAGAATACACATCAGACATTTTTAAAGAATTTTGTGTAAGTGCTCGGATCAAGAGGGAGTTCACTGTTCCTTACAACCCTCAACAAAACGGCGTTGCTGAAAGGAAAAACAAAACAATTGTAGAAGCTGCCAAGGCCATGCTACTTGATCAAATATAGAAACTTCACTTTGGGCTAAAGCCTCTAGTATTGCAGTCTACATTCAGAACAGATGTCCTCACTCCCATATTGATGACAAAACTCCCGAAGAAGCCTTCACAGGTATAAAACCCGACATTAGTCACTTAAGAATATTTGGGTGTCTTGTCTACATTCATGTACCCAAAGAGAAAAGGACTAAATTAGAACCTTCTGGGAGAAAAGGTATTTTTGTAGGCTACAGTGAAACTTCAAAAGCCTATAGAATATACGTGCCTGGTCAGAGACAGATTGAACTAAGCAGAGATGTGATTTTTGAGGAAGATATAGCTTTTAAAAGGGCTAGAAATTCCATTGAATGTGAAATTCAAACTTCCCACATGGATCTAGAAGAAGATCCCACCTCTGAGATTCAGAGGGAGTGTCATGAGGAAGATAGAAATGAAGAACAAATCACGTCTTTGGAGAACTCTAAAAGAAGACCACTTTGGGCTACCAAAACAATGGAAGAAGCAAAAACTTATGCAGCTCCATCAAGGACTTTTAGAGAAAGTCAAAGACCTAAGAGATTTTCTAGTTATGTGGCCTTAATGAGTGAACTCATAAAATCTGAACCTACCAATGTTACTCAAGCTCTTCAGCACCAAGTATGGAAGGATGCCATGACAAAGGAATATCAATCCATTTTGAAGAATGATGTATGGGAGATAGTGCCTAGACCAAAAGAGAAGTCTGTTGTTTCTTCTAAGTGGCTCTTCAAAATCAAGCATGTTGCAAATGGAAGTATAGAGAAATATAAAGCAAGATTTGTAGCCAAAGGTTTTTCACAGAAAGAGGGAATCGACTATGAGGAAACATTTGCACCAATTGCACGATACACCTCAGTAAGAGCAGTCCTTGCCATTGCAACAGCCAAAGGATGGAAAGTTCATCAGATGGATGTGAAGACTGCCTTCCTAAATGGAACCATTGAAGAAAAAGTCTACTTAGAACAACCAGAAGGATTTGAAATTCACAATGCAAAATCACATGTGTGTAAATTAAAGAAAGCGCTATATGGACTTAAACAGGCTCCCAGGGCTTGGTATGAAAGGATTGACAAATACCTAATGGGATTAGGTTTCTCTAAAAATAATGCAAATCCAAATCTCTACTTCAAACAAAGCCAAGGTGATATATTAATATTAATATTAATATTAATATTATATGTTGATGATCTATTAATTACAGGAGAAGATCACCTTATTGGATAATGTAAGAAAGATCTGGCCTCAGAATTTGACATGAAAGACCTAGGTCTCCTTCACTATTTCCTTGGACTTGAAGTCTAGCAGAAATCAAATAGTATTGTTCTAAATCAAGGGAAGTACACTATTGATATATTAAAGAGATTTGGTATGATGAATTGTAAACCTATGTCAACTCCCATGGAAACAAACCTTCATAAACTAAAGGAAGCAGCGGCAGATTCTCCACTAGCAGATCCCTCTCTCTACAGACAGATAGTTGGATCCTTGATGTATGCAGTTAATACCAGACCTGACATCTACTATGCTGTAAATGCCTTGAGTCAGTTTATGTGTGAGCCCAAGGAGATACATCTTGTGGCTGTGAAGCATATATTGAGATATCTTCAAAGTACTATTAATTATGGTCTAAAGTATGAGAAGGTTGACTTAGATCTTCATGGATTCACAAATTCAGATTGGGCTGGAAGTGTAACTGATAGAAAGAGCACCTCCAGATGTTGTTTCAGCTTAGGATCAGCTATGATATCGTGGATTAGTAGAAAACAGTCCTCAGTAGCTCAGAGTTCTATAGAAGTCGAATATATTGCAGCATCCATTACTGCTAGAGAAGCAGTTTGGCTCAGGAAACTACTTGTGGGATTATTCAGTAAACCTCTGAATCCAACTATCATCCACTGTGACAATCAAAGTTGTATCAAGCTGTCAGTGAATCCTGTATTTCATGATAGATCTAAGCATATTGAAATTCCTTATCACTATGTGAGAGATATGGTGGAAAGGAACGCAATCCAGTTGGAGTATATCAGTACAGGAGATCAAACAGCAAACATCCTCACCAAACCCCTTCTCAAAGCGAAAGTTGATCACTTCAAAAAGAAGCTTGGTATGATTGAAATGTAAATTTTTGATTTGTAGTAATATATTAAAGATGTTTAATGTGTAAACTTCTTTTGTCATATGTGTGACTCTATGACTTTATGGGCCTACCATTCCTATGTTTGTTTCTAAAAGGTGACGACTTTTTGGACAACTAACACTTGTATTTTAAACATTGTAAGGTGACGATCTTATAATGTTCAATAGACTGATATCATGTGACTTGATATCAGCACTTATGGTAGACATTATGCAATGTAATGTTAGTGCACATACCATAACTAGGATATATATAAGGAGAATGTAATGTTCTCGAGCATAGTATATCCTTAGTATCACGAGATAGGTGATACTATTTATCACGAGATAGGTGATAATCTATATCATGAGATATGTGATATATGATACTATTTATCACGAGATAGGTGATAATCTATATCACGAGGTATGTGATATATGTTACTATTTATCACGAGATATGTGATATGTGATACTGCTTATCACAAGATATGTGATAATTCATATCACGAAACATATGGACAGACATTCACAGAGACCATTGTGAAATGTTTATCTTCCCTAGCTAAGAGGGAGTGTTGAATATAATAGCTTCAGTTAGATAAAGTATAATAGATAAATAATGAAATATATATACATATCAATATATAGATAATAATAATAATACTATTATTATTATTATTATAAATATATTAATATTTACTTATATTATTATCTATTATAAAGTACTGATATTTATTATTATAATATAAGCTAGACATTAATTATTATTATGTGATATATAATAAATAATTAATATTAATAAATCTGGATTAATAAACAAGTTACGATGGAATCAATACCATCGAATTATATTAATAAACGAAGCATTATTACTCCCAATAGTTATCGGGCCTACAGACGTGATGAAGAGTCACGCCTATCATAGACGTGGCTCCTCTCACTGCAGTCGCTGAGGTACAAGTATACCGTGCATGGGTATATCTCAGACATCCAACACAAAAATCTATAAGTAAAGGAGTTGAGATATTACCCAGCACAGTATAAATTTAATAGTATAAATTTCAGTATTGTTAAATACCAAATATTATATCGTTTATCTGATTTAAATTAGATCCTTGATAATATCAGAATTGTTGTTCTTATTAAATTTGAAATAAGATTAGTTTGCATTTACAACAAGGGACAAGACTTTGAGTTGATACCATTTGGAGCTGGAAGAAGAATATGCTTAGGACTTCCTTTGGCTCACCAGATGGTTCATTATACAATTGCTTCTTTAATCCATTCATTTAATTGGAGCCTTCCAACGGGGATGAATTATGAGAAAGTAGACATGAGTGAATCCTTTGGAAAAGTATTAAAGAAGGCTATAGAATTGCATGCAATCCCCACACCAAGATTACCAAACCATTTGTATTAAAATAATATGTTAGAAATAAGGGTCCTATGATGAGTTTTTGGTTGTATAAACACTACTTTTTTTTTCTCTTTTAGTGAGTTTGATGTAAGTTTATTGTTAAGTGATAATAGAAATCATTAAATAAATATTATGAAAATGTGTAATGTCTGATGCCTATTTGCCTTATACGCCTATTTACATTTATTTTAGTACTAATATTATAATTATTAATGATATTTTCTATTACTATCAACATACTTCATAAATAATATCTTGTATTGACATAATGTTGTTTGACTACATATTATGGATTGTAGACATAGTAACTAAAATGTTTAAAGTACAGTAGTGTTTTGGCTTCAATATTCAATATACTTCTTATGTGTGATTACGATTACGACATCTTGTTCATTGTTATGATTTGTGTGCTTATTATTTCATGCATCCATGATATCTAAATCATGTTAGTTTTAGATGATTTCAATTATAGTAGCTACTTGATTTTATTTCATTTACATTATAGTTGGATTTTTTTATTAAAGTGAGGAAGGGACCCAATCCATCACATATCAAACTTATACCATTAGAACAAGTTGTTGTGGGACCAAACAATAAAGTTACCCCTAGGTAACCAAAGTACAACGCCATAAAGCTAAGAGAGTCCTAAAATGCTAACTAATGAAGATCAGAGTTAGGACAAGGGAGTGGGCCCAATGGAACAATATAAGATTTTTGGATTGAAAGAGAGTGACCCCTTTCATTATGTCATAAAACCATCCAAGAAGAAACTTTAGAAGCAACTCATGGGAAACTGAAAGCTAAAGTCTTTAGGCTATTGCCAGGAGAAGCTAACCACTAGAAGATGTCGAGAAAAAAATACTTTATCAATTGATACATTGATTGATGTTACAATGAGTACAACAACCTACTTATATAGGAAAGGTGACGGAAAAATGGAGGGCATTGAATGAGACATATGTCCCAATGATGTGAAAGTATGTAGGATAAGTATGACAAATACCCTAGTGCAAATAACAATGTAACCTAGGAAATATGCAATGACAACTTATATGCCTAATTGAAACTTAGTCAAGAGTAAATCATAAATTACTCTATCATCCCCCTTCAGTGCAAATACTGAAAAAAATGCAATATGAAAAGGATGATGGGTCCCAACAACTAGGCCATGTTTCATACCCATGTATTTAATGCAATGGAACTAATCTCTTACAAAAAGATAAAAAAGAGAACACCTCAAGGAAAAAACTCCTCTCCAAAAGTGGGATATGCAAATCATGCAACAATTCAAGCAATAATGAATAAATAAATGAATGTAGGTCTCCAAAATACCCCCAAGAACAACATCCATCACAAAAATACAATATGTTGTATCCTTGAAACCACTGAAGAATGTTGGAAGCCAAAATAAATGTCCATGATGAAAAATGATATTTCTCCCCTTAGAAAGATAAAGATCCAATGGTGCATGTACAAAAGAAAATCCATATCCAAGATAAAGGACAAGGAAGAAGTCTCATTAATGAAAGTATGGAAAAAGAATCAAGTGCCTCAAAATGTGTCTCATCAAAACTAGGAAGAGTACCAATCAAGGAAGGAATGAGAGATGTCTCCTCAAGCATTTCCATCGAATTTGTAGTAGAAGAATGAGAAGCCAAGTCAGATAGACCTGCAATGAAGCCATCCTCAAACCAAAAGTCTCAAAAACCAATGATGCCTTGCTTTGTCAATGTCCTGGAATCCATGTCAACCATAACCTCTAATGTGATATTTTTACCTACATTCAATAAAATCATTTTGGAACTTGGTTATGCATACCTTTTCAAATAAGGCATTTTCTTGCACCTTCGGCTCATGTAATTCTGATTTCCAACTCATTTTTCTTCATACTCTCTCATCACAATTGCTTTTCATTGAAGTTTTGAACCTTGTTGCCTAAAATCTTGCTTTACATGGTCCCTACTAGCAACCTTTTCCATGAGTGGCTATCAACTTAGCTTCCTTGGGCTTTCTTAATCATTCATCACACATGTTAAGGTTCCTTATTGCATCTTCTTTGCTTGTTGGTAATGTGACTAATTTCTTACAGACAGTAGGGTCCCCATTTGTCGCTTGTGTATATGAAGGTGGTTCAGTAACTACCACAAATGCAACATGAGAATCAACTAATATCAATTTCTACTCAATGATCTGCTCTATCTTGTCCTTTTCCTTAAACAATGACTCGGCAGCTTTCTTTTCAACTAATAAATGAGTTTCAACAACTCAAGATGCTCCAACAACTTTGTTAGATTATTTTCATATCCTTGAAAAGCTTTCAAAAACTATCACAAGTTCCTAATTTGTATCCATCTTTGAAAATAGACCAACGATCTGTTAAAACTAATATGAACAAGTGTTGGTCATTTATTGGAGGCAATCTAAAAATGTTATTTTCCTTGTCAACCCCTCAGGCTGATAGGATGCATAGCTCTAATACAAGTGTAACACAGGGACACGCACCCTGGCAAAAACCCAGGAGTACCGGGTGCGGGGACGTCCCCGGGACGGGTACTCCACACACCCGAGCACCCATGTTAGCGGTCATGGGCCACTGCACCTCAGACGCACCTGTCCCCGTACCGATCGGGTGCTCTGGATCTTGGGTGCAGGGGTGAGGTACTTGGGTGCTGCCCGGGCGTCCCTCGATCGCACCCGGGATGCGACAGGGTGCGGCCGGCTTCAACAGCCCAAAAAAGCATTTTTTTAAAGTTTTTTTTAATTTTTTTTTTCTAATTGCTTCTTTAGGAACCCTAAAAGGGTGTGGGTCCCATATAGAGCCCTCTAAGCCTTCATAAGGCCCATATGCTACATTTGGCATTTATATTTTAGCAACAGCTGAGAGGAAGCCGAGAAAAAGAGTTTGAAAGAGCTTGGAAACTGATTTTGCAAGTGATTGCAAGATCAAAAGGAGCAAGAGGAGCAAGAAGATTCCATTTTGCAAGTGATTCATCAAGCACAAGGTAGGGTCTTTACTATTTTCTTTGTTTTATTTTCAGATTTTCATTTTTGAAAAAAAAAAATTCTAAAATTAAATGTTGAAATTTGAATGCATTGTTTGAGTTTTAGATTCTTGTTGATAGTTTTTTAATTTTTGTAACTTGTTTCAACTTTGATTCTTTGAATGCATTGTTGTTTTTAAAAAATAAATTAAAAATAATAAATCATGATTCATAAATCTTAGAATCCAAATGTTTGAATGTTGAAAGTTTGTCTTTGATTCTTGAATGCATTATGTTACATTTTTTATTTTTTTGTTATTAAGTTAGGCTGAAACTTATTAGTTATTTCAATTTCTAAACTAGGCTGAAACTAGTTAAAAAAAAAATTAATTACTAATTAGGCTGAAATTTATCATTTTGTGAAATGCAGTGTCTAAATGGCCTCTAGTCAAAGTGGAGAAAACATGGGATTGTATGAGGGGAGTGCTAGTATATCTGAGTATGAGCCTAAGTTTGAGCATGAGGGAAGTGAGCATGGGGATGATCCAGAAGCCCAATCTCAACCTCCTTATACTGCACTAGGAGTACCTTCTATTGATTGCCCCTCTAAGACTTTGACACAGTTTGCTAGGGGTCCTTTTGATCCAAAGTCCCCTCTAAAACAATTTGCAACCAGAATTTCACTCCCTACGGCTACAAGTGGTGGCACACAAAAATGGAAATGTAATTTTTTGGCACAAAATGGTTTGGCAGCATTACTAGGGTTAATTCACATCTTCTCTTTTGGATTGGATTTGGTGTGAGTTCATGCAAATTCCTGGTAGATGCTGAAAATGTGAAGTGTAGAATCGAAATAAACAAATAGTGGGGTATTCTTGATGATAGTGCAGTTCCAGTGCCTAAATCTTTGGCTGGTAGGCAACAGGTTCAGGCTATTTAGCAATTACAGGGGCAACGAGATACTTCTACACATATCTTGCATCAAAGAGCAAGGACTTTGTTAGATTCAGCTTCCATTCCTTCATCCATTCAAAGCTCAGCAGGGGGAAAAGGAAGGCAGGAAGTTCTACTACTAACCCCATTGCTGATTTATTTAACATGCACGCGAAGGATCGGTTAGACGATGCCATTGGTATATTCTTCTTTGCCAATGGCATCCCATTGCATGTCACTCGATCTCCTTATTACAGGGAGATGATGTCCTTGGTGGCGAAAGAGGGAGGGCCATCATTTGTGCCACCAAGTGAGCACAAATTGAGGACGATGATCTTGGATAGGTAGTATAACAAGATCAAGGTTTTGATGGAGCAGATGAAGGCATGCTAGATGGAATCGGGTTGTAGCATTATTATGAATGGGTAGACGGACATTAGACATCGTCCACTCATCAACATCATGGTCACATGCACAGAGGGCCCATACTTTCTGAGGGCAGTTGATTGTTCAAGGCATCGTAAAGATGCTGATTTTCAGTTTCACGTCCTTAGGGATGCCATTGAGGAGGTTGGGCCACAAAATGTGGTCCAAGTAGTGACAGATGCAGCACATGTGTGCAAAGCTGCAGGGAGGCTTGTTGAGACAGCCTATAGACATATTTGGTGGACTCCATGTTGTGTGCATGCCATGAACAATGCACTCAAGGACATGGGAAAAATGGGCTGGATTAAACAAGTGGTTAATGATGCGAGAGAGGTGCAGATGTTTATCTGCAATCACCACACTTCACATGCATTGTTCAGGGGCTTCGCGAAGGAGTTCCTAAACCAATTGAGACTAGATATGCATCATATTACATTCTCTTGGAGAGAATGGTTGAGTTGCAAGAGCCACTGCAACTCATGGTTATGACACAGGAATGGAATCGGTGGGCTAAGTCCAAAAAAGAGAAGGGGAAGAGGGTAAAGGAGATAGTGAAGAGTGATCAGTTTTGGATTGATGCAAAATACATAGTCTCCATCATTACTCCAATTTTCAAAGTCATCAGATATGGTGATGGGGATGCACCCACCCTTGGAGAGGTTTATGAGTGCATTGATTCCATGCTTGGCCAGATGAAGGCTGATGTGCGTGAGAGAGACCCCACTCTAGCATTCTATATTGAGCACATTCAGCCTATCATTCACCGCAGGTGGGAGAAGCTGAACACTCCTTTGCACATGGCTGCCTATGCATTAAATCCTAAGTGGTACATGTCTAGGCCTGGTAGAGTTACACCACTTTAGGATGATGAGGTGAAGGCCAGGTTCTTTCAGTGCATTGGTAAGATGTTTGATGCTAAGACTGCTGGTCAGATTCTCTCTGAGTGGACGGAATTTGCCACTCTTACAGGTAATTGTTAATTCAATATTCGACGTTCATTATTAATATTTAGTTTTACTATCTAGAGTTTAGTAACTTTAGTTTTACTTTGGCCCATTGGGTATGTACTATGTTTATGAGTCATGACATTATGTTACGACTTATTATGTTCCAAGATACTCGGATTTGGCAAAGATGGACATTAGAACTATTGCACAGAAGCATTTGATACTATGGTGGAAATATCATGGAGCACATAGGGCAAAGATTACCACACTAGCCATCCGATTGCTTTCTCAGGTTTGTAGTTCCTCGTCTTTAGAACCTCAACCTATTCAAGTTTTTAAATTTTAACTTTTAAATTTTATAAACTTAAGAGTTTTTAATTTTACTTTTCATATTTTCTGATAATGACCATTTGTTTGCTATCTCAAGTTTCTAGTTCCTCAATTGTAGAGAGGAACTGGTCTACTTATAGCTCCATCCACTCTATTAAGAGAAACAGACCTACCTCTAAGAGAGCGGAGAAGCTAGTTGTTGTACACAGTGTCTTGTGTATCGTAGATCGCAAAACACGCGAGTACAAAGAGAGCCCAGCAGCACGATGGGATGTAGAGCCAGAGGATCCAGTAAAGATCGATGAGGACGAGATTGCAGCAAAAGCCGACGTAGGGCTAGTTGGTGTTCCTTTGGCAAACCTTAACCATGAGGACTCTGAGTCCAATAGTTCTAGTGATGAGGACTTTGGCTTGGGGGATGATTAGAGGCCTCCCATTTTTACATTTTTACATGATGTCAGATTTTGACATTTTGTACTCATTTTGATATTGATGATTGATCATGATCATGATCATCTTTATGATATATGACATATTTCATATTTCATATTTGAACAATGAATTTTGAATCTTTGATAGTAGAACATGATAGTTGTATGTTTATAACTTTATATTACTATGTTTAAATGATTATGTTACTATGTTGAATGTTCAATAGGTCTAGTTCATGTATTTCAATTTGGTATGTAACTTAAAAATTTCAATTTGGTATGTTATATTGAAACATCTTTTCATAATTAACATTGCAAGTTATATATGTATAAGGGATTCTATAAGTTAAAAAAATTTGAAACTTTATTTGCATATAAGAGATTCTATAACAAACTTAGATCTATAATCAAATTATTAATTTGATCTTTCTGGTAATAGAAGTAAATTATTGAATACTGAATATAGATAAAGTACATAGGATCCTTCCAATTCTGCCCATAAATTTTAGAAATGGATTACAATGATTTTCTCTTATTTTCGTGAGATATAGGATGATTAAAATATGCAGATATAAATACAAATACCTCAGAATTTATCTTCAAACCCTAGCTGTCCTTAGAAAAGACTTCAAACCCTATTTGACCTTATTTTCCTGAGATATAGGATGATTAAAATATGCAGATTTAAATACAAATACCTCAGAATTTATCTTCAAACCCTAGCTGTCCTTAGGAAAGACTTCAAACCCTATTTGACCTTGTCAAACTCCCAATAAAGCAGCACTAGGTTTGATAAACTTGTCCTTTTTGTTGCTGTCCTCAATGATGCTCAAAAATATGAAAGCACATTGTTGAAGGCTGTCAAAACCTGAACCAATAGCTTTGAATTTCAACTCCAAATCGGCCTCCAAACAACAATTAAATGACTGAGCACTAAACTTTATGCTTTGGCAATAATATAATTAATTTTCCAACCAAAATTACTTTATTCTGAATATTGCAAAAGCACCTTTATTTCTGAATCAAACCCTTAACCCCTACAAATTTGTCTCCAGTGGAAACTTCACAAATCTGGCCCAATTGTGAACTCCGTCACGAATCCACCTTCAGAAAGAGTCACAGTTTCATCCAGCCCTTGTTGATCTACAAAAGGTTTCCGTCCTCGGCTTCACATAAATATCACATCAAATCCATAAAAGCATGGTTGCTCCCAACAAGCCTCCTAATAAAGAACTCCAACCTCTATCTAGAAGATTCGGTCACATTTAATTTTTGCAAGGTCTCATTTGGAGAACTTTATTTAATAAAGTGATTATTTTATTATTTTATTATTTTCACTTTATTTTTTTAATAAAATTAATCAAATAAAGTCATCCCTTTTATAATAATATTAATTGTTTTTGACAATGTAACTAACTAATTTAATTAAGTCATTTTATAAAAATTTGGGGATATTACATCCTATGAATGTTCTATATTTTAGAAAATCCCTATATTAAGTATCTTTTATCAACGACTTCTTCAAAAAATAATGGGTATTCTTTATTAGGAATAAATCTTAGGTCTTCTCGAAGTTCAAAGAGTTTAGGGTTCTTCTTGAGAACTAGATAAGGAGGAAGATCAAGATTTTGAGGACACACAATGGTGGAGAATTTTGTTCAATAGAATTTGATGACTTTTGTAGAGAACATTGTATTGTGAGGCATAAAACAACTCCATACACCACTCAACAAAATAGAGTTGGGCAGAGATGGAATAGGACATTTATGGAGAGAGCTAGGAGCTTGCTCAATGGTGTTGGTTTGATGTAGAAATTCTAGGCAAATGCTATGATTATGAGCACAACTTGTTACTTGATGAGTTGCGCTTGAGAAGAGCAACACGAAACTTGGCGGTGCTTTTTATGTATAGGAAACCTATTGTCTGCAAAATGGGTTTTCAAGAAGAAATACAATTTGAAGAGCAAGGTGGGCAGGTACAATGTAAACCTAATGCCTCATAGCTATCCCTAAGTTGAGAGAATTGATTTTGGTAAGATCTTTTCTCTTATTGCAAGGTTGACATTCATTAGATTCTTGTTATCAATTGTTGTTGCATATGACTGTGAAGTAGAACAGATGGATGTGAAGACAACTTTTTTGCATGGGGATTTGGAGAAGATTATCTGCATAGCATAGCTAAAGCACTATGAGAAGGCTCACAAAGGTTTGATTTGCACATTGAAAAAATCTTTTGTGATCTTAAACAATCCCCCAAGAAGTTGTATCAGAAGTTTGACACTTATGTCATAAAGCTGGGGTATGTTAGAGCTACGTCAAATCATTATGTTTACATCAAACATAATAATGAATATTTTATTGTTATCTGTTTATATGTCGATGACATGTTTTTCAGCAATAATAATCTGAAATCTTAGCTTTGAGTTCAATTTGATATGCACTTAGGGGAAGCTAACTTCTGTTGTAGGGATGGAAATTAGGTGAGAAAATGAACAAAAAACTATGAATAAGTGAGAGGAAAATGTTAACTTTGGGTTGCAGTGGTTTAGGATGAAGGATTACTAACCAATTAAGTGTTCTCATTCCTGAGCAGACAAAGCTTTTAGTTGATTAGTGCCCTTAGCCACCAAATAATATAAAGAAGATAAGGTTAACAGCCTTACATACACAATAATTTGCACTAAACCAAACATGCCTAGGTAATGTGAATCTTGAATTGATTTATGGCAATCCAAGAAAGATGCATTTGACTATGGTTAAGAGGGTCTTCGAATATATCAAAGACACATCAAAGTGTTTGCTTTACTACCAAGAACAACAAGTCTTGAGCAAGACAAAAGATATTCAAGGCTTTGACTCTAATTACACAAGAGATGTGAATGGCACAAGGTCTACTAATGGTTATGTGTTTACCTTATTTGGTGGTGTGACTAGTTGGATGAATAAACGGCTAATTGTGGTTACTCTTTTGACTAAAAAGGCAAAGTAGTCAAAGTGCTATTAACTTTGTCAAAAGCCCTACCTTTCATGCATGGGCAAAGCTCATTGATGTGTAGTATCATTTTGTTAATGACATGGTGGAGGATACAAGGAATACGGTTGAGAAGTTATATACATCCATCAATGTTCTAGATGCTTTGAAAAAGCTTGTGAGCATAGAGAACTACAAATGGTGTAGGATAGCTATGAAGATCAACACTTGAAATTTGAGTTTGCTTCATTGAAGCCCCTTATGATTATTGCAATGCATACAAGAGGGAGATTGTTAGGTCTAGTGAACTAGTTGTGGCATACACTTTGCAAGTACTAGATCTTAGAATTATTTCATATTTTCATATTTTAAATAATTGTGCCCGCATGAAAAAGGGTGTCCCACTTAGGTGGAACCATATAGATTCCATAGTTGGCACTCTCTAGCACGTGTAATTAGTCTTATGATGTTTGTAAGAGTCGATTTGGGTGATTCATTGATCAACTTTAACTAGAATCTTTGTCTAACCATTTAGAGTTAGAATAAAAAGTGTGTGCACTGAGTGTGTGTCTGATTATTGCCATGTGGTGGAGCACTTTGGAGTTACACTTGTACCCCATCGTCATAACCATCAAACTGGTCAAAACAAGAGTTACATTTTATTTTGAGCGAAGCATCTTTTCAAATGGAGCGTGAAATTTGACCATGAGGACTTGGGGACCCATGGTTTTGGGGTGGGGATCACTTTGCCTATATAGAGAGGGCTTCAGATGGAAATCGTATGTCATATTTTTTGCATGGTTATGCTCCATGGTTTCCTCCAAGACTCCAGAGTGTTGAACGCCTATGAAGCTTGAAGCTTGTAAATGTATTGTTAGCTGCGGTTGCTGATAACATATCAGTTTTTGGTGCTTTAGAGGCTTGTTTTTTCCAAAACGAGTACATCAATGTTGCTCTCTTTTGTGGTTGCCTCATTCTTCTTCTCCTTCTTTTCAATATTCTTGTTTCTTTCAAAGTGTTCGTTTACATGTCCTTACTTGCGTATATCAAATAATTTTTATTTTTAAAACTCTCTCCTCTTAGGATTAAGTAGGAAGTTTTCACATATTTCCTTTCAAAGTACTGAAAGCTTTCACAAAAGCTTTAGTTAAAATTTAAGTTTTGTGGGATTTAACCTATGGGGCATTTTAATTCATTTTAATATGACCTTCACAAGTAGTCATTTACATTAATGATAATTCATTTCATCATATATGCTAGCAATAATTACAAGGCATGGGATCCGCTTAGCACACAAGAAGATTCCACCATTAACTGTTACTAAGGGAAAAGCGTGAACATAATTGCTGCCTTCAGATTTTCCGCCTCTAGCCTCTTTCCTTAATTGCAAAACTTTTGGAACATGCAACACTCTAGAAATCATCCTTCTTTAACAGTTCCAACCAATGTGGGACTAACCCAAGCACAACCCACTCACTTATATATGTGTTAAGTAGTGAAGACTTTCATGGATATTGCAATTAGGTTGGATTGTGCTTCAATCATTAAGCAATACAGGGCAATCGCCATGACAATGATGATCAATCATCAAGTCTATATGGGTATGCTCTCCAAACTAATGCTATTTTTTACCAAATAGATACCTTTTGATCACGACTTCTAAAGAGAGTTGAAATCAGATTTGAGGAAATACTGGCTGGAAACTGCACAATCGCTAGAATTACAATTCAGCACAAATTTAAAGCTACTAATGCTATTTTTTGATGGAGATCAACCTTTAAGTTGAACCTCTTTAGCTAAGTGCCAATGACTAAGGGGTATCCATCTGCCAAATTTGCCCCCGGCATATGATCGTGGCCTCACACCTTTTAGATGTCGGAGCCTTGCACTCAGCAAGACTTGATCCCTGGTAGATTCATTAAGAACCTTTCAAATTCACCAGTAGACCAAAGGTCCTTTGACACTAATGCTATTTTTGACTGAACACATACCCCTTGGTCATGATTTATAGAGAGCGTTGAAATCAAATTTGAGGAATTACTAGCTGGAAGCTGCACAATCGCTGGGATTACAATTCAGCATTAACTTAAAGCGGCTATCAAATTATAAAGAGTAGCTATCTATTAAAAATCAAACCACCAGGATTCCATGCATTCGGTAGAGTAATAGCCAATTCACATAAGAGAATGATTTACAGATTCTAATCGCCGCAAACAAATTGCGAGGCCCACAACTCCAGAAAACATGTGGAGAGGCTATAGTACAACAATTATATAGTACTTTGGCTGGGACCTAGGTTTAAAAATCTTAACAAAGCGATTCAAATTTATCCCACACTATATTAAAGGATGCCCATAACCTCGCCCAAGATTTGCCGAGAAAATATAGTGACGAGTGTCAATTGAACACTAACCAAAATAATTAATTCCAATGATCTTGAACAAAAACATACAAATTGTGTAGCATAAATATCTAGACTTACAGATACAGCATCGTCCATTAGGATATTGAAAGTGTCCTCTTCATACTGCATATCAAAGGAAACACGCAGCCTAGAAGCCCCAAGCAGAATGTCCTCGGACTTCACCAGGCCCGCCCCTAGTGCAGCCACCCAGCACCACAACAACACAAACCTAGGGTTTCCCGTCTGCATTTCCAAAGCCAATTAACACAATAAATCAATGTAAATAAGAATTTAAAAGAAAGGGAGCAGCTGAGTTTGATTTGTACCCTGCCATGGCGCTCTCGGAAATCATAAAAGGCCCTGGAATCCTGTTGGGTACACCTGTTTTCCACTCTTTTACTAAACTCTGATAATTGAATACGGTCACCTGCCACACCCCCTTCTGCATTTATGAGCCTATACAGAAGACCCACTACTGGCAGAGAGCCTATTATTTTCTCTGCAAAAGCTTTAACTGTATTGGGTTTCTCTATATACGCCCTTATGGTGCTTCTGCGTAAAGAAGAAGAAGAATAAGACACTGAAGAAATGTATTCTTGGAGCCGGTTTGAATTTGCCTGTGAGTTGAACTTGAATTTAAAATGCATCTGATGATTTCTTGTCGATTTGAGTGGGGGAATTGAAAGGGGGGCTCTTGTAGATGCTGTGGGCAACATTGAGATAATGCTTGAATCCATGTATGCCACTGCCATTTAGAGCACTAACATTTTCATTAGTAAATGTTAAGCTGAAATGGAGTTGGTCCACTCAATTTCACATTGGTGCATCTGCAACAAGATATGTTGAGATGGAACGCAGATATATCACCGCCAGCTAGAGTGATCTCAGCCCGCCGAGCTTCTAACTTAACCTTTATCGGGTCCAACTCCTATATGAACTTCAATTTTGAATTATTATTTGTTTTTGGTTGGAGGCTTTTATATGCCAGCATCTATCCGGCCATCAAAAACTTATATCTCATTAACGAGAGTTAAAAAAAAATCAAGTTCTTCTTTGGGGCGTAAGATTTAAGTTTTGGATGGCTGAATAGATATTTCCATTTTATATTATCTATAATATTAATTTTTATTATATTTATATTTTAAATTTGGAAAGGATTATACAAATCTTGGTTGATGATATGATCATATATTATAGTTGGGGGTGTGTCACACTAAAATGGTGCCCTTCTATGGATCATTACATGCAAGGAAACTCAAGAATGAGCCCTCACAAATCGATCCATAGCTCCGTAAGCATGGAGTGCAAGGGTTTTTAAGAATGCTCTCAGCTAGAGCTATTTAGCCTATAACTTTGCTAGTAAACCATGCAATGGGAGATTCAATGAAGACAAGGGCAAGAATGTCAATATCCTCAAGAATCAAGAATGAAAATGCAATGCAATGCTATGCTAGAAATGGAAAGGCAAGCTAAGCTATGAAAGGAAATATGCAAGTGTTACAACCCAAGCTAGTTAATCTATGTGAGCTAATCTAGAGCATAGAAATGAAGTTAATCTAAGAAAGCATAAATATGAAGCTAAGCTAAGAATGCAAGAATGAGATGTAGATGCTAAGAATGCCCCAAATCTCCAAAAGCTCCAAAGTGACCTAGAAAACCCGCAGCATAAAGTTAGCATAAAAAGTTGGAGATCTAGAATGAAGAAGAGAGCTCTTCTTTTATAGGAAATGAGGGGAAATGGACCATGGAGATTAAGAGGCAAAAGATTTAATCAACGGTGGAGCTTGAAAGAGGAGCAATCCATGTGCACAAGTATCCTCCAATGAGAAAATAGGAGTTGACTTTTGTGTCCATATGAGATAAAAAGTATTTTTTCCCTTTTTATAAAATAAGAATAATGCTTTATTTGTGCAACTTAGGATAAGAGGAAAAGTGGGGGATTTTTATTTATTAAAAGGGGAGGGAATATTCTTTTTAATAAATAAAGACTTAGGATAAGATGGTTAGCCCATAGAAAATAATCGAATAAATGATAGAACTAGGATTTGATCAAGAATAAGCAATTTATGATTTAGCAAAAGGGACTAATAGTCTAGATGACCATTTTTAGGTGTATACAGGGAGAGAGTTAAATTTTGTTAAGTGGCATAGTCAATTTATATTAATTGAATTTTGGTTATTTGTGTTGGCAAGTGGTCAGCACATGCACATATATGGAATGTTGTCATTTATGGCAACACTTATCAGTTTTATGATCACACATATTGGATATCATGAATATGTTTGTATGCAGTTGATGAAGGAAAAATGTCTAAGTCCACAGACTGTTCCTATGACCCAATCTGACAGAAAAGTGTACCGAACTTTATAAGAGCTTCATAAAGGCATGTGATCTTGGTTACATGCTTGCAAGACACAAATGAATACATGTGTAAGGTCGCACGTGTTAATATTGAGGTATCGAAGAGATATGTTCAGTTGATTGGATGTGAAGACAATAAACAGAGTATAACTTGTTGGCGATCACTAAGGCCGACTTTGTGAACAATGGGAAGGTTATTTTTGGATGCTATCTTAGATCTAAGTCCGACTAAAGATATTGATGAAACGTGCAAATGCGCATTAAATAATATGTTGATTAGCTAGAGTAATGTCAACTAGCTATTGTAAATATACCTCCAGCAAGGTATAAGTATACAGACACTTTTGTGTAAGTATGTGATCATTTGGAAAAAGACAAGAAATAGATGTGAACTGAGAAGGCATCTAAAAGGCAAAGCAGAGATCAAGAGAAAGGAGAACAAGTGGAGTTCTTCAAGGAATACTTTGTTAACTATGTGTATTCAGGACAATAGATTGATTGTAAGTGTTGTTGCACCTATTGTACACCCCTAACAGGGTTTGATTGCCTTTAACAGGGCTGGACTCCTAGCAGAGTCGATTCCTTAATTGGGATCACATTGTAAAGACTCCTCGTAGGGTTTGTCCTTTAACCAAGACCTGCCTATTGTAATACTCGACTCCTAACAGAGTCAAAACTCCTAACAGGGTTATTATACTTATAGTGCAGATATTTGAGGGTACCATCCCCATCGGGGTTTTTCCCTTAACAAAGTTTCCTCAAAAACAAATATGGTGTTATGAGTTCTTCTATGCTTGTCTATGTTGCATGGTTATTTATCTTATACTATATCTTTATATGTTGTTTAAAGAAGATAAAGAAGTTTAAGAATTCTGTAAAGTACTGTAACACTGATTCAACCCTCCCCTCCGCCCCTCCCCCCTCTTAGTGTTACCAAATCCTAACAATTTGGTATAACAATCAATTGGTTTGATTATCATTATTTGGTATCACAATCAATCTATTTTTAGAACTTTTTTTTCTAAATTTAACTATAAATTGTTTTTTTTGTAGAAATAGGAGAAAAAAGATAAGTGGGTTAAATATTTTATGTGATGAACATTATGGAGGTCAAGGGTAAGAATTAGAAATGTGGATACATGTTATAATATCCTTAAAATTGATAATAGTGAGGATATGATAAAAATAACAACAATAATAATATAGTGGTGAAAATTATCATTTGTCCTTTTTTCTCTATGTTTGCATTTTCAATGACTAGGTTGTCTTTAAATTTAGATGCATTGGCTAATGTGTAAAATAGTATATTTTGTTAAAAAGTTGGTAAATGTCTTGATTCTACCCTAATCCTTAATAATTGATTGTGTCCCTAGATTTATTGTTAGTTATTCTAGCTCAAGTAGACAAGTGCAAAAATGACTAGATGACCTTTATACCCATTGAAATAAATTCTAAAACTTAAGTCAAACTTTTGATGCATTTGTAGGTTCATCATTGCAAGCTAGCTAAAATGCAATTTGTTCCAAATTATAAATTAAGATAGTGTGTGTAAATAATAATCCTAATGAAGAAGCACTTGTTGTGGTGCTCTTGAGGAACATGATGGTTGCTCACCGAACAATGCTAGGGAGGCTTTGCTAGGGCAGTATGGCCTTAGCCAAGTTTCTTAAGCAAGCTTTCCTTCTCAAGGGGCTATGTATGGTAGGAATCTACTTTTTTGTGAATGTGTATTTTTGTGCTTGGGTGCTCATGGGTTTTTTGTGTGGTTCCGGAAGCTTTCTTCATTTCTTTCTTTGGTTGGGGATCATTTTGTGCATTTCTTTGATGATTTCCTTAGCTCTAGGTAGAGACCTTTTTTTTGGTAATTGTGGGTGTGTGGTGTTGTGCCTCTCTCATTTACTTTTTGCATGACATCTTTATGGATATAGCCCTGACATTATGTGTGGTGATGTTCTTTGTGCAGTTTGATGAGATTTCTAGTGATGCCTTGTTATGGCTCTAGATGTTTCTTTGTTGCCTTATGTGATTGGTTGAGTTCCCCTTATGCATGGATGGATATATTCTTGTATTGTATGATCATGTTGGACCTGTGAGAGGTCGGTACCTTCGGGGTGATCTAATTTATGTTATTGCATCGACTAGTTGCTTATGTCCTTTGTCTGGTTGTGAGAACCATGGTGGTATAGCTTGTTGCTTACCTAATTCGGGATGTTAAACTTTCTAAGTTATGATGGTATTTGGTTTATTTCATATCTAAGGATACTTTGATTATGTTCATTTATTTAGATTATCATGATGTTATTATTGATTGTTTGTGATATTGTGCCTTATCATGTTGAGGTGGATATCTTATTTGGATTTTTCTCTGATATTTGATTAAATGATGTATACTAATTTTTTTCATGGTTTAATTTAAATGAAATGTTTATTATGATGACATTCTAATACATATGAATGATCGTGCCACTAGAGCATCCTCTTCCATTAGGCGCGCCATGATTATTTCATATATATATATATATATATATATATATATATATATATATATATATATATATATATATATATATATATATATATATATATATATATATATATATATATATATATATATATATATATATATATATATATATATATATATATATATTTGTACTTGATGTGTGCATGTTTTAGTGAACATATACTAGACATCGTCTTCACTTGAACTGCAAGTTTGAGTGTGTCTTTATCCCTAGTAGTGGCATAGGAGATAGTTACATTGGCCATTCATGACTTAGCCAATATCATCCCTATATGGACAGTGTACTTGCATTGATATATTATACCTTTGGTACCGTGTGGGTTAAATCCAGACTTTATTTGAATTACCGTAATTATACCAATGATTGTCTGTGCATTATAATTGACATGGAAATCTAGGAAATAAATGTTGGTTTTTAATCTTTTTTGTTGTTTTATAATTTTTTCAGCAAGTGCGTTGAAGTGCATTCTTGTTTATGGAATCAAGCTGAAATGATCCATCTAAGGATTGGATTTAATTTAATCATTTTATTTTATTTATTAAGTGGCCTTTTAATTAGCTTTTTGGTATTTTTTACCAAAAGTGTCATATAATGAAGAAATAGACTTCATTGTGACACTTAGTCATTTTTGGAGAGCATTTGTTCCCAAAATCCTCTTGTGAGCAATTTAGTGTTTTGCTTGTTGAGTGAATTTCTCCTAACGAAATTTTGTGGGTAGCGGTTCTTTGGATTTGAGTCATGTTTGCTCCCCTTTTGTTTGGGAGGCTTTTTAAATTTCAGAGAGTATTTAATTTCTTCTACTCATTTTTGTGTTTTCATCGTTTAGTGAGGTGGGGATTCTTATCATTTTCTTTTTACTTTATTTTTTGCTTTGAACTAAATTGTTTTTAGTTAGTGGGATGAGAATTAGTATTCCCCCATGTTTTCATTTCATTCCTTTTCTCAATTGGGCCTATACGAATTTAATTCAAAAATGAATTATTTCTATAAGGTTATGTTGTCAAAAATTTTAGAAATGATTGGAAGGTGAATTTTATTGCATTTTTACATTGTTGGGCAATTTAGAAGCCAAAGAGTATTCTTGGTTTTTTTTTGAGTTATGAAATTTATAGTTTTTTCCATGGCTTCAATGGCAGTTTTGGCCACAAACTTGGATAAGGTCTCAATTGGGATTTTGTGAAAGTTGGAATCTTGTCATTTTGACGATTAATTCTTTTATGGAGTGATGACTTTAGTGTATAGAATTTTTATTTCTAAAGGATTTATGGTCATTTCCTCAATTTTTGAGCCACGTAAGAGTCTACCCAAGCTTAAGCTTTCCACTTTGCTTTATGGCCTATCTTTTTCTTTGATGAGCTTGCAATCTTGATTTTATTGGATTGTTGGGATGTTGTGTACATGAGAACCAATGGGTTCTCTTATAATCATGAGATTTGAAGTTTGATTTTTGGGCAATTTCACGAGTGCCTTAATTTACGTTCTCTCCAATTTTGGATTGTCATCATGTTGGTGCATTTTGGTTATTGGCCTTGGTTGTATCTTGTGATTGTGATGGGATCGTGCAATCATAATGAATAGAGGTCATTCCAAGTAATTAATATCATGATCAAAACTTTCACTTTTATGGTCAAGTTCATGGTTGTGTGCTAAGCCAGTTATAGCCGAAAATCAATGCTTTTGTATATTTTAGGCTTTGAGAGTCATCCTTGTGTTTTAGCGAGATGTGTGTTAGGTCATATTTGGATCCATTCTCTTGGTGATGAGACCAATAAAGCATGATTGTGCTTTATTGTATTGCATTCATTTATTGGCTTGTCTTGCATGGTTGAGTTGTCATCTTGATTCTATTAATGCATGTGTTTGAGACTGCATTCTTAGCATTGAGATTTATGTCTATTTTGATGGTACCTTGAGAAATGTTTACTCTTGGGTGAGCCCAATTGAGTGCTCCTTGATCCACAAGTGGAGCTAATACATTGTTTATTCTTGGCTTGTTTTTTGACAAACTTTACATTGCCTTATTTATGGATTTATCATATGTTGTGTTGATAGCACTTTCTTATTGTGGATGAATGGTGTTGATAGTTGAGCTATGCTCCTATGTCAAGGTCTGAGTGACCCATGCACACGGTGAGTCTAATTGAATGTACTTGTCTCCTTTTATTGAATGGCTTGAAATCCTTATTGCTTTATGTTTTATTAGTTGGGCATTGCATTATTTGACTAGTTGTGTAGAGTAGTGGAATGGAGTGGCTATTTAAGGTAAGTTGGGGTACAAATTAGCCCTAGGGTAACCCTTAGTAGAGTTTGTAATCAAGTGATAACTTAATAAATAACTGGGTTAAAATATAATAAAAGATAAAATAACATTATTACTATGGTTGTTTGAGTCAATGTGGAGTTGGTACAACCATGGCCATCCATGAATGTTGAGATGGCATAGCCATGGTCATCTATGAATGTTGATTTGGTACAGTTGTGGCCATCTACGGATGTTGAGATGGCCTAGTAGAACCTCCTTGATGGGAGAATGATTGCTTGAATCCATACAGGCACCCATGTGTCGTGTGATGATACTCCATTTTTTAGTCTCACCACCATACCTTGTCTAGATCAGAGTAGTGACCTTAGTGTACTTTCATTCTAGTACATGTATCTAAGTGATTGCATTGGGATTCGTATTTTATACCATCCCCTAATTACTACATTTTATTTTAATGTGTGTTAGCCATTCTCTGTGTGTACTTCATGTGTTTGGGTCGTGTGACTATCTCTGCAAGCATGGTGGGGTGGGCATGAAGGTACCACATGGTTGGGTGACATTTCATATCACTATTGAGGCCTAGGGTACATGTGGTGGACTACTTCTAGTGGTGTAGTGTCAAGCATGATGTGCTCTTCTCTATCCCTTTGTACGTACATTTAGTGATTTCACATTTTATAGATATGCTTAGTAGATTAGTGTTCATTTATGTTGATTATATTTATATTGAGCGAGTTTGGCCTCAATTAATTGCATCTGGTAATTCCTGGTGTGGATTTGTACTTTATTAGTTTGTATGTTAGTGTCGACACTTATATTTTTGCAAAATTGATCTTTCTAGGCAGAATTGTACATACATTTTTTGCCCCTATGGATATGTCTATAGGTTTTTCACATTCATGCTATTCTCGAGTGCATTCATTCCTTTTTGTTGTGCATTTGTATTGGTAAACTACACATTCATCTATGTGTTTCTATGCATTTATGATAGGGAGAAATTCTTGTAGCTTGTATAAAAATGGGCTCAATATTTGGTTTCCTTGTGTTCTCAAGATCATTTTCATGTACTCATATTCCATTTTCCATTTTAGTTTGGTGTAGTTTATCTCATGTTTCATTTGGGTTATAAAATGAACCTAGTGTTGCTTGTGTTGAGGATGGAGCTAGTCTCCTCAATTAACAATTGTGGACGATGGTCTAGTTGGGTCTCCTATAGTTTATTAGATGTTGTCCAAACTCTAGTGAGACATTGTGGGAACATTTGTATCTATTGTATGGTATATTTTGGGGTTGTCATGGAACCCTTTTAAGTGACTATAAGACTCTTGCTTGTGCATGGTCATGTAATGATCATTGTCTGTTATTTATTGCTGATGCAATTTATGTTATGTTTATGCACTTTTGCAATTAATGAGTATGTAATTGAAAGAAGAAGAAAAATTAGTGCATGCTTCACCCTATTGTTCTAAGGGTTCCTTGGTGGGACATTACATGTGGTTGGTTCCTTTGATCAAGGAGGTGTTTTTGTTTAAGGGTTTGGTGTCAAAGTCTCTATCTTTTTTTTCCTCTACAAGGCTCTACATGGCCTTGCATGGTGGAACCTTGATAATGCATAAGGTCCCTTTCAAATTTTTTATGGGTCAGGGAGTGTCATCTTAAATTTGGATTGAGACTTATAGTGTTGGGTTGAACAAGGTAACTTCTTCTTATAATTGAGTTTTTTAGCCTTCAAGAGTGAATGAGTGTCTTACATTGAGTAGACACAGGCCTGTGTTGGTGATTCAACCAGGTAGAATGGAGGAGGACATTAATTATCTTTCTAATAATGTCTTAATCTATAAATTTATGGGGATAAGGGTTTCACTTCCCTTTCTCAAATCGTAGGCTTGTTGAACTTAGAACCCAGAGGTTAAGATAAAAGTGGTGTTGAGAGCCAATAACTACTTTTTAGTGTCTTTTGTACTTTTTTAATATCAAAGTAAGACTTTTGAAGGGGCTTGTACTTTATAATCAATGGTTTATTCATTAAGCCATGGCATGTTGGATCTAACCCTATGAAGGAGCTCACATAAAGAGTCTTGGTTTGGGTGTGCGTTCTATGGTTCCCACTATAATTTTGGAGGCATGAAATTTTTCATTCAATGGAGATGCTACATGGTAAACCAGTGTGTCTGCCACAACAAGAAATGGAGAAAAATGTAATTACCTAAGCTTGTGTTTGCATTGAAATTGATTTGAGTAAATCATTTACTAGATTCTATGAAGATTCAATTGGGTGCCAACTGGTGCAGGAGAACCTCCTGTAGACCCAAAGTTGATCAAGGATCACTCATTTTTTTTCATTTGACTATAATAAAGCCTTGTTAAGGCTATTGATGTTATTCTCAATTTTTGTAATAAGGTCATTAGACCGAATTGGATGTGAAAGTCCTAATTGCACCAAGTTGGGAAACTATAGTCAAAATGGGTCAAACCCCTCCAAAACATGCAAAATGGAGGATGAAGGTGTCTTAGGGTCCTAAAAGGTCTTTTAGAATGATTGTAAGGTTTTTGAGTCACTTGAATGTGACTAATTCAAAAAAAATGCATAAAGACGTAAAAAATTGCTCAAGTTGCAAAAATGTTGTCAATGCAACTTTGACAACTTGGATTAGTTGCACACCAATGACCAACCAATTCAAATTTTGATTGGACCAATTGGAGGAAGGTTTTTAAAGATTTTGATGTCAATTTGGGATGTAATGAAGAAGTGGGACATGAATGAGAAGGAATTGTTTTGTAGAAACATTGAGTTTTTCCTATTTTCTAGTTGTTTATTGTGTTTGTACGGATTCATTCTAATTGGGCCACATAATCTATGACCATGGAAAGTTATTTTGTTGAGTTGGTCTCTATTTTCAATTGGTTTGAGTTCATTTGGTGTTCATTGAAGAGAGATCCATTGAATTTTGTGAAGACGGGTTTAGGAGACTTACTAAACCGAGGGTTTTGGATTTCAATGGACTTAACCTAACATTCCATCATAAGATCTGGCCAATCTCTTAGGGAATGTTAGGTACATGTGTACATTAAAAAATGCATTTGGTTTCAGAGACAATAAAGAAATCCCTTATTTTTGTCATTAAGTCCTAGGCTTGGCATTTAGATGTGACAAGCCCAAAAAGAGGAGGAAATGTGTTGGAGAAAGAACAAAGGAGGGTGTGGGTGTGATTGAATGGTTTTTTCAATGCCCCTAGGAATAGATAGAACTAGAACTATAAGAATTTTTCCTTGATCAGTCCACGAGCGTTGAATTTGTGCAAACTCTCATGTATGAGGCCTAATAGGCTTGTTTGGCTCAGAATCGGTTAACCTAGTCAAACTCAGAAACTAGATCCAAATTCGAGATATTTCATGGTATGTCTAAATTGATGTCTTAAATTGTGATTTATTGTGGCCCATTTTAAGGAATTCTGGGAGTAGGAGGCAAAATAGTCAGTTTGGAGGGCTAATTGTTTTAGGTCTCCTACTAGGCCTATTTGAACAAAATACACTGTGAGTTTTTGTCAACACCACCAAGTGGGCTAGTTGGGTAGATTATCTTGTTGAGGCATGAAAGGAAACTCACCCATGCTTCTCATACTTTGATTATGATATCCTTGGCTACTAGTGAAGGTGGTTACTTGAGGAGGTCTTAGGAGTTTGGGGTTTGATGTGACAATTTTTATCTCCTATTGAAGATCATATTTCTCTTTTGTGAGAGGCCTTAAGGGAAGACCTAGAGCAAGGTTGGAATGAGAACATAACCTTGGAAGGTTTTTGGCAAAAGGACCATTGGATGGTGCCTAGGAGAAACCCCTATTACAAGAGACCCTTAGGATTCCTAGAGCAGCACTTGTCACTCTGCATCATATTGGTATCAGAGCCAATAGTAGGTGCTTGGTTGTAGTGTATGTCAGAGAAGGAGAGTCAGCCAGAGGCTAGCACCATGTCTCCCAAGGGGATGATTCAAGATGTCATCAAGAAGATGGTAGAAGAAATGCTTGCAGAAAATCTTGGAGAATTAAAGCAGTCCAAAGGTAGGGATGAGGAATGTGAATGTGACATAGAAGGAGAAAAAGATGAAGGTTAAGATGAAGCCCCAAGATAGGAAATGGAGTTTCCTGTATATCAAAAGACATTTGTGGATGCCCTAAAGTCAGTGAATAGGGGCACTATAGAAATCTTGCCCACATATGGAGGAAGTATGAATGCAAAAGAGGTGGTTGAGTGGATTGAGACACTCAGTAACTTCTTTGAGTACATAGATATTCCCAATGAAAAGAAGGTTAGGTTGGCCAAATTAAGGCTAAGAGGATTTTCTCTTATTTGGTGGACCCATGTGCAAGGAGAAAGAGTGAAGGAAGGGAAAAGCATGATAATTTCATGGGAGAGGATAAAGGCCAAGATCAAGACACAATTCATGCTTGTGGATCATGAAGTGAAAATGTATAAGAAGCTGCAAAACCTCAGATAGAGAGATATGGATGTTAGTGTGTACACAAAGGAGTTTCAAAAATTGAGTCTTAGGTCCAAGAGAGTAGAAGAAGAAACTGAGAAAGTGGTAAGGTACCTGAATGGTCTAAGAATGAATATTCAAGGGGAGATTAATCCATTGGTGCCTAAGATAATAAGTAAATGCTTTCAACTGGCTTTGAGAGAAGAAGAGAAGTTGAAAAGGAAGGGAGAGTAGAATAGTAGAGGCAGAGGTGGTATGAACTATAGAGGTAATGGTAGAGGGAACTTAGGAGGAAGGAATTGGGAGTCAAGTAGTCAGGACTCAAGTGGAGAGTCAAGGAATAGAAGTAATAGATTCAAAGGTGGAACAAGACCCAATGGAAGGAGCAGGAATGGAGGGCCAAGAAGAGGACCGAGGGTGTTCACTGGCAGATGTTATAGTTACAATCAATTTGGAAACACAATGAGATAGTGTCCAGAGAAGGATTCAAGTTCCCAAGGTGGAGATAGAAGGAATCAATTAGTACAAGATGATGACTGTCAAAGTGTTAATTTCCCAATAGGAAGTGATGCTCCAATACTTGAAGGAGAAAGTCTCATGATCAAAATGACCCTGCTAAAGGTACCATTGAAGCAAGAACCCCTACAAAGGAAGAGACCCTTTAAGACACAAGTTAAGACTCACGGTAAACTTTGTAAGATCATTGTTGATTTAGGATCTACTGAAAATGTAGTTTCAACTAAGATGGTAGAGAATCTTAAATTGAAGAAATTGCCTCATGTCAGTCCTCATAAGATATCTTGGTGAAATAAGAATCAAAACATCATGGTGGATGAACAAGCTTGGGTTGATTTTGAAATAGGTGACTTTAAGGATAGAATATTGTGTGAGATAATACCTATGGATTCCTACCATCTCTTACTAGGTTTTCCTTGTAAATTTGATGTCAAGGCACAACATGATGGTAAGAAAAACACATATCTTATAACAAAGAATGATAAGAGATATAGGATTAATCCTATGCCAAAAAATATGGGGGAGAAAGATAGTGGGTCAAATATAATGTTGGTCAGTGGAAAGGAGTTCCTAAGTCTCATGAAGGAAGAGAAATGTCAGGGGTATGATTTTATTGTACAACCAAAAGATGGTCCTAGGTTTCAACCAAGGGAGAAGAAATAAATTCCACAAGAGGTGCAGAAGTTGTTGGGTAAGTATTAAAGTATAGTGGCTGAAGACACCCCTAATTCCTTGCCACCTATGAGGGATATAAGCCATCAAATAGACCTGATTCCTCTAGCCACTCTTCCTAACAAGTCAATTTATAAGATGACACCAATTTAGAATGAAGAGATAGCTAGACAAGTTCAATAAATATTAGACAAGGGTCTAACTAGAAAGACCCTAAGCCCTTGCATTGCCCCAACTGATGAGGCATATTTATGCCATCTTTTAGAAACCCTTGGATATTTTTTGAATTTCTTCGTCTTTGTTTCCATTGCAATTTACTATAGACCTATATACTCTTTTTATGTTATTGTTCAGGCTTAGAATTGTTACCCTAACTCAGGCATTAAGGCTACACAATAATTCTATCCTGACAATGGAAACCTCCTCTAGCTATGGGTAGACTATGAATAAGGAGGAATCTCTAGATTCTAGGCCGGTTCCTATTAAATATGAAATATCACCACCTGATTGAAAACTTGATAAGAAAAAGGGATAGAAAGAACTTTTTAAACTGAAATGAATTGAGGTGATACACCAAAAATGGTTTTAGACTTTGCTAGGAGAACAAAATAATAGCTCAAAATCATATATCAAATGCTCGACTCTTCAAATCACTGCTCAACATATAGGCTAACAAGCTTCACTATTAGGATTAAATCACAAATAGTTCAAATAGTTAACAACATACATCTTCCAAACAAGGTTTAAGAAACAACTGATTACCTCAAGAAGGAACAAACATATATTCACTTCTTTTGGATTACAATTAAAAACAACACTTGCAAAGAAAGATGAAACCAGGATTATCAAATCAAACTCCAAAAATGTATGGACCAGAGAGCATCTGCTTTATTTCTCTCACAAATCTAATAATGTGGTTACAAAAATGGCTTGAAAAACATGTAGGAACAATATGTTCACTCTTAGCCTCTCTCCCAAACTCACAAGCTCTCAAAATGATCATCAAAATCAATCTTATAGTATGCCTAAACTCCAAATTTGAAAATGCCAATCCCTTTACAAAATTGCCCTAACTTTGGCCAAAAATCAAGCCCAAAATCCAGCCTATGAAAACTCCACCCTAAAAGCCCAAATTATTGGCTTATAATAAGGATTAAATCCTTTTACAAAATATTACCAATATTTTTAAATTACTTAAAAATTGGATAAAAATCCAATATCAAATATAACCTAACCTCTAAACAGAAAACACTAAGTGTGGAAAATGCAAAGTGGGGAATGATAAAACACCACTCAACCCACTTGCAGCATGTTTCGAATGTAGAGGCATGAGGTGGCACAAGGAAAATTTTGAAGACTACAGGAATGTACATCTGCAGTAAATGCATTGAATGCATTTCTCTTGGCGGACTCCAAATTTCATAGACTCTTTTGTGGTTTTCGAAATTGGCACTTATCTATGTCTTCATAAAGAAGAAAATGGAAGATCTCTACAAACCCTAGCCTTACTCTAGCAAAATTTTCATGAAACTCAATCTATCATTTGATGAAACTCGAGCCCACTAATGATTTTTCCTCATTAGTGTGTGTTTTATGTTGAGCTCTGCATTATGGAACTCGGGCTTACTGATATTGATTGGAATCTTGATTCATCATGCTCAACCTTTGATTTAGGTAACTCACTATTTTTTCATTTGCAATTGACTACTATATTCTTTATGTTTATTGCTTATCATGTGACTAATGGTCTTCTCAACCTTTTCTTTATTGTTGACTGTGAACAAGTAGCATGGAAACCGTGAGTTTATAGATTTCGACTATGAGCTGAGACTTGGACTTAGCATAATTTCCATCCTCATAAGTCATGGCCTATGACTTTGGTTTTCACCTTTATGCAACATTTTCATCTAACATAAGTCACGTCTTATGACTTTGGTTTTCACCTCTTTGCTTGTGAATGAAGTCGTGGCTTATGCTAGAGTTTTGGAACTATGGGTTTTTTGATATAAGACACGACTTGTGATTGGTTCTTACCTCTTTGTTAAATGTCTAAGAACTTGGCTCTGTTGAGTATTATCCTTCATTTATGGGTCTAGCCGTGAGCTCAAACTCTCTTCATTGTAACAGTCATGGCTTGTGACTGATTGCTTTACCTCTGTTTAAGTATGCATGAAGCCATGACTGAATGTTTATGTTTACTTTTATCTCAGCTTGGTGACTTTGATGCAAACCTGGCACCATTTACATCTTAGCATAAGTCATGACTTATGACTTTTATGTGTTTTCATCTCCTTGATTTTGAATAAAGTTGTGAGCTCAATGCTAGTGTAAATGAACTATGAGTTTTTAAAACCATTCATTATTTGTGACTTTGACTCACCATGATTATAGTCAAGATTTTTGTATAATTTTTGGCTTTATGAGCCCTTTGAACTATGATTTCAAACTCATTACATTGTAACTCTCGGCATGACTGTAGATTTACTTGCTGAATACACACGACTAGGACTCCATTGGGTTTCTTCTACTTGCAGGTTTAGAGCCACGAGCTTGGAGTCATTCCATTCTAATAGTCATGACTTATGACTGGTGTACTCTTATTTCTTTTGACTGTATACAAAGCTGTGACTGTCACTTCATCCTTATTGGGCCCGACTTTGTATAAACATGAGTCATGGCTTGAGCTCATAACTACAACTTATCATCACTAAAGTTGAGACTATTGTTTAAGTTTGACTATAGACACACTACAGTGAACTATCTTCTGTAACCTTGACAGTTCAGCTTCTATTTATCATGACTATCATAATACAACTGAGATTCATGAACTCAGCTTGAGCTTGATCTATGAGTTCATTGCTGACAACAACTCAGCCTTCAAATGGTAAGTTATCCACTTATTCAAGTTCACTGCTCGACATAAGTATGAAGCTTTTATTTTCAATACTTCACTCTATTGATGTGGGTACATTTGTCTTTGAAAGTGCACTATGACTTAGAATATTCTTTGTTTAGTCAACTTAGTGACAATCATGTGAGCTCTTTCCTACAATCACCACATCAAAACCATGAGCTTATGACTGAAAGATGTGGTATATGTATTCAGATTTTTAAAAGCTATGACATCTTTCAATCATAAGCTTCACAAGCTTTGGAAGATGACTAACAACATGACTGAAAGATGTCAAAAGAAACAAGATCCCTTGCTCAGACATATAAGTTCATTTTTCCTGTATCTACTATTTCTTTTGCTTTCATCTTATGTACATCTTTATCTCTTTTTTTTAAAACTGTAATAAATGCACACACATATCACCAAGAATTTATCAGATTTTATTAGATACATTGTCATACTTGCTTTGAACATATACCAACACACTGCCTGTGATCATGAACCTATAATGAAAATGTTGTAAACTTATGCTTCTCTATTTATAAAAAAATATCTCTACAACTTTCTTTCTGTTTGATTTGTCACTTTTTGATATTTCAATTGTAGGTGTATTTTACTATGCAAATATGTACAATAGCATAAATTTACAATCTGAAAGAATTCAAAGCATAGCTCACTGTATCAAAGTCCAAGAAGCATGACTACTGTTTAACTCACTTGACTGTATTTTTTAGCTCTTTCTTCTTATTGCACTGTCACTTAGCACTTGAATTCCAAACTTGAAAAGTGAGAACACTCTAAGACTTATTGGCACAAATTACCAGGCTTAAAAATAATTCTTTTTCAATGCTGAAATTGAAATCTTTAAATCATTGCAATAAGGAATAAAATGTTTGTCTGTTATCAATGAAGTTTGAGAACGAGCTCGTGACACTCAAAGATACATAATATAAAACATTTTATAACACTTCTTTGTATAATCAGCAATAACAGTGACATCACTTGAATTTGTACCACTTGGATCAGCAAAGACATTTTGAACCAGTATTTATGTAACTGCATTTTGTGACTTGATCTTTGAGTGCTTGCAACTTTGGCACCTTCTGTAGCACTTTGTTTGAAATTCCAGTTGGATCTGCATCTCTTTTCTATGATTGAATATAAAAACCAGTCAACTTTCTTTCTGCAAAAATAAACAGTTAAGCTCTCAAACAACATCATTTTGAAATGGTTAGATTAGTGAACATAATAAACAATTTGTCAATCAATTCCCAAACCATTATGTTCACTAATCTACCAAGGCAGTGCATCATTTGAAAAAGGTTTCTCAATTGGAAACACTAAGTCCCTTTTAATTTAGATACCTAGTTAATAAAAAGGACAACATACACTAGAATGATCATAAATAGTAAAAGGTTTCATGTTTATAGAAACAAGTCCCTTTCATACTACCTTGCAGTGAGTGTTAGTGTACATTTCCTTATTGCATTTAATTTTCTAGATTGATATGCAGATTTAAAAACTTGATTGAAATTGTATGTCATTTGTTTCTCATGCATTGCTTAGATCCAACAGGATCTAACCACTTTTCTCTCTCATGCAGGTATGAACCCTAAAGACCTAAATATAGATGAAGACTTGGACGTGAAGACCTAGGACCTGGTAGACAACCAGTTGACAACATAGCAACAACAAAGGCAATGCATGGGACCCCTATTCCATACTTCAATCATTTTTTTCAATTCTACATATGTACTCTATTGTTGATATGAAATATGAAACATGAAAAGACACTTTGTATACTACATTCAGTTTGAATGCACAATGTAATGATCAGTTATGAATTTTGAAATTTTTGAATTATGATCAATACTTAGAGTACAATAATGACATCTAAAAATGAATGCAATAATGACATATCCATTAACAAAACCTGCAAGATAGTATTAAATGGACCAACAAATGTGTAACCTTTTCCTATTTATGCCTATTGTGTTGTATGTTGTAATTTTGAGTAACAATTTTGGCAACTTCTGCTGGATGTATGCCTACTAGACATGACCTGTAGACTTATCATAGGGAAAAAGAGTTAGGAAAACTGAAACCATGAATGCAACCACTTATTGAAATGAAAAATGCATCTAAACTAGACTCAATGCAACCTAGAGAGCTAGTGCTTGGACAACACTTATTGAACTAAAAATTGGACCTATCCTAACTCTCAAAGCAAAGCTTGAGGTATATTCCATTAACTAGAGTTTTCAGATCTTCTCCTTCGGTTGTGGACAACTGAAAAGCATTATTCTCCTTGCGGGTTGTTATAACAAAAGGGCCTGACCAAAAATTATCAAATTTGTCATGCTGTCCTGGCCTACTCTTTAGCACATCCCACTTGAGTACTAGATCACCTTCTTTGAATTCTTTGTACTTAGCTTTCCTATCAAATGACCTCTTAGTTTGTGCTTGCTTTAGTTCCATAGTTTGCAATGATTTCTTCCTTTTTTCTTCAAGTTGTAATAAATTAGCATACCTCAGCTTAAGAGGATCTTCCTCTTCAAATAGCAACATCTGATCAGCTAGCTGTAAAGTTGGAAATTCAGTAGAAACTGGCAATCTGGCCTCTTTACCATAAAACAGGACATAAGGAGAGTTCCCAATTACCTGTTTAGGTGTAATCCTATCTAGCCATAAGGTTGCCTTCAATTTAGAATGCCAATCTCTCTTATTCTCCTGCAAAGTCTTTTTGATAATTTTGATCATATTTTTATTAGTAGAATTTGCAAGACCATTACCTTGAGGATAATAGTTAGAAGAAGTATTCAAATAGATCCCATTTTTCATAGCCCATTCTATAATAGCTAAACCAACAAAAGCCATAGCATTATCAGAGATAATTGATTGAGGAAATCCAAACTTGGTTACAATATCTTCATAAAATTTTAGCACAACAGGTCCAGTAGCCTCTTTTAATGCAATGGCCTCAGTCCATCTTGTAAAATAATATGTAGCAGTCAAAATCCATTTATGACCTACACTAGAATTAGGATTTATAGGACCTATAAAATCCTTTCCCCACTTGTTAAATGGCTGATCTACCACAATTGGCTTTAATGGCAATGCTGCTAGCTTTTGTTTTCCTACAAATAATGCACACTTTTTACACCTTCTTGCCCAAGAGTAAGCATCTTTAATAGCCAATAATAGCCAACCCTTAGTATTTTCCATGCTGTAGTTTTGGGATTGAAATTTCCTCCACAAGATCCATCATGAAATTTAGATAAAATTTTGCTTTGATCTACTAAATCAATGCATTTGAGAAACATTCTAGAAAAATCCTTCCTATAAAGTATACCATCAATAAGAACATAGGGAATAGATTGTAACCTGTAGTATCTCCTCTTTGCCTTTTTAAGATTGTTTAGACATTGTCCAATTTGAAAAAATTTGGTCATATCTGATAACCAGGATGTATGAGCATTAAACAATACAACATCACCTTGAAATAGAGTAGATTCTTTAGTAGTTTCAACTTGATCCTCTTCTTCTTCCATCTGAGCACAAAGGCCTTTGCCTCTAACTAGCTTAGTCACATGAATTTGAACATCATATTCCATAACTCTTGTTATCCAACCTACCCTCTTTTCATTAAAATCCTCGTTCAGCAAAAACTCTTTAATACAAGGATGTGCAACCATCAAATGCACTTTATTTCTGGCAGTCAAATGTTTAAACTTCTTCAAAGCTTTAATAACAGCTAGCACATGCTTTTCATAAAACTATACCTTTTCTCATAATCATCCATACCTTTGCTAAAAAAAGCAACTGGCTGCTCCTATTTTTCTTCATTCTTTTGAACCAACATTGCTGAAATAGTATTAGAACCACCATAAGCATATAGAACAAAGTCTTTAGTAAAATCGGGATTAACAAGAGTAGGGGCTGAAGACAAAGCCTGTTTTATCAATTCAAAATTCTTCTTTCCCTCATCAGTTCAACTGAAAGGGACATCCTTTTTAAGCATAGTAGTTAGTGGCTTCAACAGGTTTGCAATATCAGGGATAAGCCTTCTCACAAAATTTATTCTCCCAATAAAACTCTGCAATCCTTTCTTGTGTTTAGGCAATGAAAGTTCCAGAATTGCATGAATTCTCTCAGGATTAATAGTTGTACCTTCCTTAGATACCTGGTATCCTAGGAGTTTTCCCTCATGAACTACAAAAATAGATTTCTTTGGGTTAAGATAAATCCCAAACTCTCTACACCTCTGCAAAATTTGTCTCAAATGATCTATGTGCTGGTTTGCAACCTTGTTGTAAATTGTCACATCAT
Source organism: Chamaecyparis obtusa (assembly GCA_027943335.1). Classification (NCBI taxonomy): domain Eukaryota; kingdom Viridiplantae; phylum Streptophyta; class Pinopsida; order Cupressales; family Cupressaceae; genus Chamaecyparis; species Chamaecyparis obtusa. Next base: position 2,723,724 of record BSBK01000210.1, on the reverse strand, counting down.
CTAGGTATACTAGAACAAATTTATACATTAAGTTCTTAAAAGCCATGTCCATTACTTTCTGAAAAGTGGCCCCAACATTTGATAACCCAAATGACATTCTTTTGTAGGCCATTATACCCCATTTAGTTGTGAAAGCTATCTTAAACTGATCAGATTCTTTAACTAAAATCTGGTTATAACCATAATAGCCATCTAAGAGAGAAAATCTCTCAGACCCTGACACATACTATAAAATATGTTCCATGGAAGGAAGAGGGTGTCTATCTTTCATAGATGCCCTATTAAGGTCTCTAAAGTCTACACAAAGTCTTATCTTTCCATTCTTCTTCCTTACTGGAACTAAATTAGAAACCTAGGATGTGTGTTTGATTGGAAATATAATACCACCATCCAAGAGTTTTCTCAGTTCTTTCAACATTAATGGTTCTAACTTAGGGTTTATGGGCCTTTGCCTTTGTCTAATTGGCCTAGCATTTGGCTCTAGTTCTATAGTGTGATGAGTTAATTGAGGATCAAATCCTTTCAAATCAACATCATCCCATGCAAAAACATCACTATATTCTCTGAAAAGATCAATAAACAATTGTTTTTCTTCAGGAGAATTAATTTTACCAACCTTTAACTGCTTATCTCTGAATATTTCCACTTCCTCATAATGATCTTCTTTGATCAACAGTCTGGTTTTACCTTTCCTAAACTAATCATCAGAGTTGAAAGTTGATTCTAGGTTGACCAATCCCTTTGGAAGCTTGTTGGTTTTCAACTAAATAATCTGGTCTTCCATTTGCTGATTGATTTTGTTATTTCTAGAAGCTGAAAAACCATATGTTTCTGTCAAAAAACTTAAAATATGTTCATCAATATTAAAAACCTACCATAAGTGTCATTATCTGGAATAGATGGCCTAACAATAATCTTGACATGTGACTGGTCTGAAATTTGTCCTTTATTTTCTATTATTGAAACATGAGCACCAATACTAGCCAACCTATCAGCATGCTGATTTTCCCTTCTAGGAATTGAAATCAGGTTGAAAGCATCAAATTCATCTAGAATGTCAGAAACTTTCGATTTCTACATCTTTAAAAGATCATTTTTAATAGTGTTGATACCTCTCACCTATTTTACTATCATCTCACTGTCACCAAATGCCCTCAAACACTTAATTCCTCTCAATATTGCCCACTCTAATCCCTGAATCAGACTTTCATATTTAACCACATTGTTAGAACAAGGAAAAGATAACTTGTAGGCATCATAAAACTTATTACCATTAGGTGAAACTAGCATAACCCCTGCACCAACTCCATCCTTATTCCTTGATTCATCAAAATACAAATCCCATAACTAGTTAGATAAATTAGATTCAGATTCTGGATCTTTTATCAAATTAGGCACAACTGAATCAGATTCCAAAATCATGTAATTCCCAAAACCAACATCAAACATATCATTATTTTGATCATCTCTAGTAGCACATTCATCTAACACAATGTCTGAATAAGCTTCATTTTGAGTGTTATAGGCTGAATAATCTAGAATTTCATCTTGATCTTGATCCATGATCACACAGCTTGAATTAATGGGACTAGGGTTGTAAGGCTCTATGTGATCTTTGGCCAACAATTCTGATTTTATGGTTACCTTAGTACCATATCTAGTTCTGAAGTATAAATGTGACCAATCAAATGAAAAATAGCCATCTATCTTGGCTATGAAATCTGTGGATAGACACATAGCAAAATATGTAGGCAAATCTATGACATATATATCTTGAGGAATTGAGAAATTTGGACACGAGTGTAAAGTCAAACTTGTATTTTTAATGACCCCTAAGGTTTTAACTGAAGTTCCATCAAGCTGGACTACACCTTTCTCAAGAGGTTCATACTTTAAATTCAACAAATTTGCTATTTTCTTAGGCATGATAGTGTTGGTTGCACCACTGTCAACCATACAATTATGCACTAATTTGTTTCCAATAATCAATGAGACATAAAAAGGAGGAGGCTTATCAATTGTAGGTTTATTACCTTCCTTTTCAAATGTATTTTGAATATTTGTTGGCTTTTTGTCAACTGTTATTGCTAGTTGTTTCATATTTGTAGCCTTTTTAACTTTTGGTATTACTAGCTGTTGTACTTTAGCAGGCTTTTTCTCTTCTTTTGATACCTTTTCCTGAACCTTAGGAGGCTCAAAATTAGTCATAACCACCCTAGGTGGTTGTTGTACTATCTGCTATGAGATAACTGCCAACTTGGATAATTCTTCTTTTAAAATCTCAATCTGTCCTGGAATAGATAAAATCTCCCATGCAGACAAAGTTACATTTGTTTTCTTTATAGTATCAACAACATTGAATGGAACAACAAATTGTACCTTGTGTGAAGATCTAGGAAAACTTTGATCAGCACTCTTCTGATTTTGATCCTTATTAGATGAAATTGATGGATTCTTTAGAATAGAAACTGGTGAAGAAGGTGCATTACTAGCGGATTGATCTGCTTCAAGAGCTCTCTTTTTTGCTTAGGTATTTGTTGCAATTGATGAATCTTCATTTAGACCACAAAACTCTTCCTCTTGCCAGTTTAGGAAACCGGTATTTGTAGAACTCTGATCTGATTACTGTTGTACCTCCTCAACAGACGCATTCTGCTATGAATTCATTGCATTTTGGACCATAAGAGCTTGGTTAAGAATTCCATTAGAACATGTAGACTAGTCATGTGGCTCATTGCATGGAAAACACCAGTCAGTAGTAATATTATTCTACGTAGGAATAATATCCCTGATAGTATTAAGAGGCGCAAGATTGTATTGTCTATTTGGCCTCACATTCCAATTCTGTTTGTTTGCATTAGTATTACCTTGGAATTGTTGCCTATTGGCCTAATAATTGGGCTGATTAGAATATTGGGAAGAGGGACCAGTAAACTGATTTTGAGCAGTAGGGTTTATCTATGCTTGATTCCTCTTAAGGGTGACTAAATCATTTCCAAAAGATTGTAGTAAATTCTCTATCTTTTGCTAACTATCCTTAATACTCTGTAGTTCATTCAGAGGAGCTGCATGAACTATCTTTGTGGCTTTAAATGATGGAACATCAGATAATGGTGGGACAACTAATGGCATATTGGATTGAATATTAGGAAAGAAAGGCATAGGTAGTCTAGGAGCTATCTTCCCTGCCCGGATAAGACTATTTTTTGCCCTAATAGTAGTATCAAAAGCTTGGGGTAAAGAAACTCCCCCCATAGATTGAATCATTACATAGATATCACTATTTAAACTCTTCAAATAATACAAGAAAGCATATTCAGCAGAAGGCCTTACCATAACAGGAATTCTATTCCAAGTCTTCTGAAAACAGAGATTGAAATCACTCATCTCCTCTTGTGGAGCCCTCTTGATAGTAGTTAATTGCTCCACCAAGGACAGGTTATCAAATTTGTCCTCAAAAAATTTAGACAACCTTTCTCCTAGGATATCCTAAGTAGCAATAGAGTCCACCAGGACAGTTCTGAACAAATCAAGGGCTTTACCCTTAAGTGATGCAGCCAATAGCTTCAAAGCTACATCCTCAGCTATGATATGATGGACATTGCAAGGAGTTGCAACATCTTGGATATGCTCAATAGTTGTCACATGTGTTTCTCTAGTAAAAGTTGGCAAGCTTTTCAAAGTAGCCAATGTAATATCATTGTGAGTTGCAATCCTCAAAGGACTACCTTGATCAAATAGAACAAAAGGAAGGTTTCTTGCCATTGCTTGATGTGGAGGAGCTTGTTGCTAAATGGCAGGTGTAACAGAAGACTAGGTAGGTTGAATCACCTTCCTTTGATATGTCTTCAAATTCTAAGGAGTTGCTGTCGTACCACTTGTAGAAGCTCCAAGAATAGAATTATCTCTAGGTAAATCTTCAAAACTTGGTAATTCTGATTCAGAATGATTAGGAAAACTTACATCCTCAGGAAGACTGAGTTCTTCAATAATTAATTCAAGCTCGTCTGAATTTGCAGCCTGGTCTTCAAAAATGGGGTTATCAAATGATGAAAAATTATAAGTCAATAAAGTACCTCTTGGATCTTGTGATGTTCTTCCTCCTCTGGATGATCTACCTCCCCTTCTTCTTGACTGCAATTCCTGGTACACAAAGCCCTCCTTATTTGATCTTGTTGGAGTTCTACTCATTAAAACAAATCCCTCAAATCTAAAACTGAATCAAGAACAACCATAAAATTTGTAACTCAGTACTGAAAAGAAGTTCGTGTCCCACCGAACCTGCCAAAAACTATTTAGGCTTAGAATTGTTACCCTAACTCAAGCATTAAGGCTACACAACAATTCTATCTTGACAATGGAAACCTCCTCTAGCTATGGGTAGACTATGATTAAGGATGAATCTTCAGATTCTAGGCCAATTCCTATTAAATATGAAATATCACCACCTGATTGAAAACTTGATAAGAAAAAGGGATAGAAAGAACTTTTTAAACTGAAATGAATTGAGGTGATACACCAAAAATGGTTTCAGACTTTTCTAGGAGAACAAAATAATAGCTCAAAATCATATATCAAATGCTTGACTCTTCAAATCACTACTCAACATATAGGCTAACAGGCTTCACTATTAGGATTAAATCACAAATAGTTCAAACAGCTAACAACATACGTCTTCCAAACAAGGTTTAAGAAACAACTGATTACCTCAAGAAGGAACAAACATACATTCACTTCTTTTGGATTACAATTAAAAACAACACTTGCAAAGAAAGATGAAACCAGGATTATTAAATCAAACTCCAAAAATGTATAGACCAAAGAGCATCTGCTTTATTTCTCTCACAAATCTGATAATGTGGTTACAAAAATGGCTTGAAAAACATGTAGGAATAATATGTTCACTATTAGCCTCTCTCCCAAACTCGTAACCTCTCAAAATGATCATCAAAATCAATCTTATAGTATGCCTAAACTCCAAATCCGGAAATGCCAATCCCTTTACAAAATTGCCCTAACTTTGGCCAAAAATCAAGCCCAAAATCCAGCCTATGAAAAATCCACCCTAAAAGCCCAAAATATTGGCTTATAATAAGGATTAAATCCTTTTACAAAATATTACCAATATTTTTAAATTACTTAAAAATTGGATAAAAATCCAATATTAAATATAACCTAACCTCTAAACAGAAAACACTAAGTGTGGAAAATGCAAAGTGGGGAATGATAAAACACCACTCAACCCACTTGCAGCATGTTTCAAATGTAGAGGCATGAGGTGGCACAGGGAAAATTTTGAAGACTACAGGAATGTACATCTGCAGTAAATGCATTGAATGCATTTCTCTTGGCAGACTCCAAATTTCATAGACTCTGTGATTTTTGAAATTGGCACTTATCTCTGTCTTCACAAAGAAGAAACTGGAAGATCTTTGCAAACCCTAGCCTTACTCTGGCAAAATTTTCATGAAACTTAGTCTTTCATTTGATGAAACTTGAGTCCACTAATGATTTTTCCTCACTGGTGTGCATTTTATGTTGAGCTCTACATTATGGAACTTGGGCTTACTGATATTGATTGGAATCTTGATTCATCATGCTCGACCTTTGATTTAGGTAACTCACTATTTTTTCATTTGCAATTGACTGCTATATTCTTTATGTTTATTGCTTATCCTGCAAATGATGGTCTTCTTGACCTTTCCTTTATTGTTGACTGTGAACAAGCAGCATGGAAACTGTGAGTTTATAGCTTTCAACTATGAGCTGAGACTTGGAATTAGCATTATTTCCATCCTAATAAGCCATGACCTATGACTTTGGTTTTCACCTTTATGCAACATTTTCATCTAACATAAGTCACGTCTTATGACTTTGGTTTTCACCTCTTTGCTTGTGAATGAAGTCGTGGCTTATGCTAGAGTTTTGGAATTGTGGGTTTTTTGATATAAGTCATGGCTCATGACTGGTTCTTACCTCTTTGTTAAATGTCTAAGAACTCAGCTCTGTTGAGTATTATCCTTCATTTATGGCTCTAGCTGTGAGCTCAAACTCTCTTCATTGTAACAGTCATGACTTGTGATTGATTGCTTTACCTCTGTTTAAGTATGCATGAAGCTATGATTGAATGTTTACCTTTACTTTTATTTCGGCTTGGTGACTTTGATGCAAACCTGGCACCATTTACATCTTAGCATAAGTCACAAATTATGACTTTTATGAATTTTCATCTCCTTGATTGCAATTAAAGCCATGAGCTCAATGCTAGTGTAAATGAACTGTGAGTTTTTAATACTAGTCATTATTTGTGACTTTGACTCACCATGATTATAGCCAAGATTTGTGTATGATTTTCAGCTTTATGAGCCCTTTGAACTATGATTTCAAACTCATAACATTGTAACTCTTAGCATGACTATAGATTTATTTGCTAAATATACACAACCACGACTCCACTAGGTTTCTTCTGCTTGCGGGTTTAGAGCCACGAGCTTGGAGTCATTCCATTCTAACAGTCATGGCTTATGACTAGTGTACTCTTATTTCTTTTGACTGTATACAAAGCCATGACTTTCACTTCATCCTTATTGGGCCCGACTTTGTATAAACATGAGTCACGGCTTGAGCTCATAACTAAAACTTATCATCACTAAAGCTAAGACTATTATTTAAGTTTGACTGTAGACACACTACAGTGAACTATCTTTTGTAACCTTGACAATTCATCTTCTATTTATCATGACTATCATAATACAGTCAAGATTCATGAACTCGGCTTGAGCTTGATCTACGAGTTCATTGCTGATAGCAACTCGGCCTTCAAATGGTAAGTTATCCACTTATTCAAGTTCACTGCTCGACATAAGTATGAAGATTTTGTTTTCAATACTTCACTCTGCTGATGTGGGTACATTTATCTTTGACAATGCACTATGACTTAGAATATTCTTTGTTCGGTCAACTTAGTGACAATCATGTGAGCTCTTTCCTTCAGTCACCACAACAAAACCATGAGCTTATGACTGAAAGATGTGGTAGATGTATTCAGTTTTTTAAAAGCTATGACATCTTTCAGTCATAAGCTTCACAAGCTTTGGAAGCTGACTAACAACATGACTGAAAGATGTCAAAAGAAACAAGATCCCTTGCTCAGACAGATAAATTCATTTTTCCTATATCTGTTGTTTCTTTTTCTTTCAGCTTATGTACGTCTTTATCTCTTTTTTTATATTAATGTAATAAATGCACACACATATCACCAGGAATTTATCAAATTTTATTAGATACACTGTCATCCTTGCTTTGAACTTATACCAACACACTACCTATGATCATGAACCTATAATGAAAATGTTGTAAACTTATGCTTCTCTGTTTATAAAAAATATCTCTACAACTTGCTTTCTGTTTGATTTGTCACTTTTTGATATTTCAATTGTAGTTGTATTTTACTATGCAAATATGTACAATAGCATAAATTTACAATCTGAAAGAATTCAAAACATAGCTCATTGTATCAAAGTCCAAGAAGCATGACCACTTTTTAACTCACTTGACTGTATTTTTGAGCTCTTTCTTCTTATTGCACAGTCACTTAGCACTTGAATTCCAAACTTGAAAAGTGAGAACACACTTACTGGCAAAAATTACCAAGCTGAAAAATAATTCTTTCTTAATGTTGAAATTGAAATCTTTAAATCATTGCAATAAGGTATAAAATGTTTGTCTATTATCAATGAAGTTTGAGCATAGGCTCATGACACTCAAAGATACATAATATAAAACATTTTATAACACTTCTTTGTATAATCAGCAATAACAGTGACATCACTTGAACTTGTACCTCTTGGATCAGCAAAGACAATTTTAACCAGTATTTTTGTGACTTGATCTTTGAGTGCTTGCAACTTTGGCACCTTCTGTAGCACTTTGTTTGGAATTCTAGCTGGATCTACATCTCTTTTCTATGCCTGAATATGAAAACCAGTCAAATTTCTTTTCTACAAAAATAAACTGTTAAGCTCTCAAACAACATCATTTTGAAATGGTTAGTTTAGTGAACATAATAAACAATTTGTCAATCAATTCTCACACCATTATTTTCACTAATCTACCAAGGCAGTGCATCATCTGAAAAAGGTTTCTCAGTTGGAAACACTAAGTCCCTTTTAATTCAGATACCTGGTTAATAAAAAGGACAACATACACCAGAATGATCATAAATAGTAAAAGGTTTCATGTTTATAGAAACAAGTCCCTTTCATACTACCTTGTAGTGAGTGTTAGTGTACATTTCCTTATTGCATTTAATTTTCCAGATTGATATGCAGATTTAAAAACTTGATTGAAATTGTATGTCATTTGTTTCTCATGCATTGCTTAGATCCAACAGGATCTAACCACTTTTCTCTCTCATGCAGGTATGAACCCTAAAGACCTAAATGCAGACGAAGACTTGGACGTGAAGACCTAAGACCTGGCAGACAACCAGTTGACAACATAGCAATAACAAAGGCAATGCATGGGACCCCTATTACATACTTCAATCATTTTTTTCAATTCTACATATGTACTCTATTGTTGATATGAAATATGAAACATGAAAAGACACTTTGTATACTACATTCAGTTTGAATGCACAATGTAATGATCAGTTATGAATTTTGAAATTTTTGAATTATGATCAATACTTAGAGTACAATAATGACATCTAAAAATGAATGCAAGAATGACACGTCCATTAACAAAACCTACAAGATAGTATTAAATGGACCAACAAATGTGTAACCTTTTCCTATTTATGCCTATTGTGATGTATGCTATAATTTTGAGTAACAGTTATTATGTGGCATGCTACCACTAAGACATCCATTCTGGTTTAAGCTTTAAAAGATGCAAACTTGGAGATTAATGCTATATTAGTTATGCTAGATCTATGGTTATGTTCATTGGGTAGTTAGTTGTTTAAATATGAATGAATGTTTGTGTGTTTTGGTAAAGCATTACCTTGGATGTCTTGATTATAACATTTAACTATAGAGAATATTTAGTGAATAAAGGATTGACCAAGTGAATTTGCACATGTGTTGGATACCTTGACTTGGTCATGCAATAGACTCAATCGATGGAGATGTTAATGCACTTCTAGTGATGGTTTTAGGATGATCAAGGTGGTAGAAGCTGAGCGTAGAATGAGTCAGAGAGTTATGAATTTCCTTGAAGAAAATCTAGGAAGAAGTGAGAGGATAGATTTGTTCTTCCTCTGTCAAGACTTTTCTTTCCTTCTTTCTAGATATATTATATTTCCTGCTTTCTAGTTTCCTATTTTATAGATTCTAGCTTTGTAATAATGACTCTGCTTATCTTGTAGCTTGAGAAGTTAGTTGTTAGATGTTTTTCTTTAAATAAAGCCCTGCTCCTATGTGAGAAGAAGAAGGGTATTGTCATTTATTTCAGTTATATTTTCATTCCATTATTTTCCAACTTTCAAGAATCTTTGTACTATGTTTTTCAATCAATGATGAATGAAGTGTTGAGATTTAGTTATGTGTAATTGAATTTTGGATACTCATCCAAGGGGTCCCACTTGGTTAGGAATCCACCTTAGTTAGAATCATTTCATGTAGATTCATTTCTTGCATCTTGTTATTTCAATTCTGGTGTTGAACTGTTCCTACAGCCAAAGTTGTGAAATAGATGAAACATGGTAGTTTAGTTTGCAAGTCTTTGCATTCCTTCAACATCTTTACTTCTGCATTTTCCATTCCATCATTTACTTCCTACAACTATAAACTAAGCTTTCTTTTCAAATATTTATTTCCTGTAGCCATAGAATAGTTTCCTTTCAGCATTTGTTTCTTGCAACAACTATAGGAAAGTGTGGTCTGAGTTAGCCTTGAGTTTGTATATCTTACTGGCCCATTTCAAGTAACACGTCCTTGGGTTGATAAATCAAATGAATTTTTATGAGGAGAATAGTTGCCCAGAAGGATGTCCAATCTCTGAGTTCCAGTGAAAGCCTAATTTTTTGAATCCTTTATAAGAGCTGACCATTTTTGGTGCCATTGCCTGGGACGGTGTCAAACCGAGTTCTAACTCAGTCATTCTTAGAATTTGCTTTCATTTATGCTTTCATTTCTTTCTTTGAGTAGACTTTTCTTTGAGATTTTCCGCAAACTTGCACAATTCTACACTAGTTGCAGGCGTAGAAGAAGAAGAGACACTTTAGGAAGGTACTTGCCAAATCAACCCAACAATCAGCTAGGAAAAATATTTGTGCCACTAGAAGAAGACCAATTTGTTGATGCCATTGTAGACCTTCCTGATACCACATCATCATCTACATCCTCTGAAGGAAACCTCCTAGACTACTTTCCCCCTGAAGAACCATTTGACCTAAATCCATTCTCTCCAGCCTTGGCCAATCTAAGATTTCAACAACCCGATCCTCCAAGAGAAGAAAATCCATTGGCTTTAGTTGTCTATCAGCCCCATATTCAACCTTGAAATCCTCCAAGGATGGAAAACCCTACTACATCTCCATTTCCTATTTCTAACCAGTAAGATAATAATAACCTCAATAATATACTCTCTGCTGCTCTTCCAAAATTATATGGTCTTGTTAAAGAGGAACCATATACCTTTCTCTTTGAGTTTGATATCCTTTGTAGGAGTTATGATTACACTATCAACACCCATAGACTTAAACTCTTTCTTGGAACTCTCAAAGAGTCTGCATTATAATGGTTTATGGGCTTCGAACATGTTGTACATAACTGGGATGAAATGAAGAGTGCTTTCTTGCTCAAGTATAAGGAGTATTATAGAGGAAATGATATGCAAGGAGATGAAGTTTTCAAGATGACACAAAAGGAGGATGAGAGCCTTGAAGATTATGTGTCTAGATTCTTGTTCAACCTACAGAAGAATACTCAACATGAGCTTAATGAAGAATCCCAAAAAATGCTTTTCCTAAGGGGCATTAATGATGGTTTCATAGAAACCCTAGACCTAATGGAAGGAGGTGATATCACCCAATCTACATGGTATGATATTAAGAAGATATGCCTCAAATATTCCAGAGCTACTATTAAAAAGGGGTGAGGATATAGGTCTACTTTGGGAAAGACAAATGGTGTCAGAGCTTCTCAGGAAGAGATAACTCATCTCTTGTACAATTTTAAGTAGGACATCATTAACACCATGGTGATGTAGCTGGACACTATGCAAGTGAAAAAGAAACATGAAGAGATCGAAGCTATTTTGGCTAACTTCTATCCCCATTGCCAACAAAAGAAGGGAGATTGTCGGTGCAAATTGGTTACTAATCTGAAGAATTCTCAACCTCCCACTGATTTTAAGATGATGGAAGGAGATGATGAGAAAGTATTCTTCATTACACAACAAAGACCATGGGCACAATGAAAACCATGAGCACAAAGACAAGGTATGCCTCAAGACACTCTTTTATTCAATGGGCCATTTTACAATAATCAATGGTAACCTCCTATGAATTATCAATCTCCTCCTTGAAATAATCCTCAACATCAATGGCCAAATTACCCTAATCCTCATTGGAAAAATCCTCAAGGGAATTGGAAACAAACCCAAGGGAGATGGCAACCACCATAGGGTAATTGATAGCAGAACCAACAATGACAAGGAGGTCAACAATGGCTGAACCAGCTGCAAGGATTCCTGTAGTCACCTCCTCAGCCTCCACAGCAGCAAGCACTTATGTTGCCTCCTACAACCACTACTCCACCTCCAAGGCATACTCAACTTCCTTCCCATCTGCAACCAAATCTTAATAACATGCCCCCAACACCTCAACAAAATATCTATGTCGTTGATCCAACTCAGGATCTTGCCTATGCTATTACAATTGATGATATACATTTACGATCTGGCACTAGTCTACCTCCCCCTACTCCTCCTATTATCATGAAAGTATCCTCAAAAGGGCCCAATCCTCCGACATAGCCATCTTCCACTCTAGTAAGCCCAAATACAATACCAAGTAAAGTCCAGTAATCTACTCCATTTTTTTAAAGGTTGCAACACAAAAATCCAAAGCCTACTGAAGATGCAGCCTTTGATATCCTTGACTGGCTCAAGAACATTAGTGTTCAAATCCCTCTATTCCATGTAATCAAGGATGCCCCAACCTATGGAAAGGCTATCAAAGAAGCTTGTTTTAGAAAGCCTGGCCAAAAGATAAAAGATCCTTAGAGTGTTCATGTGTTGGGGAAACTTGTAGATATCATGCTCGATAAAATAACTATTCCAAAATATGCTGACCCTAGCAGCCCAGTTGTTGAGGTTACTATTAATGGGACAACCATTAAAAATACTTTGATAGATTTAGGAGCTACTATAAATGTTATGACCAAAGATATCATTCCACAAATTAGCATCACCAACCTAAGGACCACACCCACTACCCTGCAAGTTGCAGATAGTTCCATCGTAAAACCTATAGGATGGTAGAAGATATAGTTGTAAATCTAGAATCCTAGTCATATCCTGGTGACTTTATGATACTTTCCCCAAAAGCGACGTTGGGTGGATACCCAATCATTCTTGTATGGCCCTGGTTATCCACTGATGATGCATATATAGGTTGTCATTCAGGAGATATGACCATCTCCGATGCTAAGCATATTAAGACATTAGCCTTATATCCACCTGCCCAACCATAAATGGAATTTGCTTCACCAATCTGGCTAGATATAGGAGAAGAAGCTGAGGTAGTTAATTTAGTAGCATAATTAATGATGTTAAAAAGAGACCCTTTCCTACAACTTCAAGAAGAAGACATAGTGATCACCAACATTCTGCAAAATCAATATGGATCAAGTTCGTATCCCATGGATAGTTTATAATCTCATCACTGTTACAACTATTATATCATGATTGCCAATTGTCTCCATCTCCTGTAGCTAAACAACTCTACCACCAATTACTTCCCCATGAAATCTAAGTACCCTCATTAACATATGCTTCTATGGTGGAGTTAACCAAACAATTAGAAGTCTCTCCTAGATGTTGCTTAAATATTAACAGTCAGCTTACCCCTCAACAACAAATATCTTTGGCCAAACTATTGAAAGACCATACCACAACTTTTGTCTGGGATTATGCAAACATGAAAGGCTTGGACCCCAAATTGTACACTCATAGGATATACCTGAAAGAACACAAACCCCTTGTTAGGAAATTCCAAAGGTGTGTTAATCCTACATTAAGAGAGATAGTCAAGACCGAGTTGCAGAAACTGCTTAATGTTGGTTTTATCCATCCTATCTTAGATAGTCAGTGGGTCTCCCCATTAGTTATAGTCCCCCCAAAAGGAGGATAGCGGAGGGTATTTGTTGACTACAAAGAACTCAATAATGCAACCAAAAAGGATCACTTCCCTCTACCATTCATTGAGAAAGTCTTAGACTCCTTAGCAGGCAAGAAGTATTTCTCTTTTCTAGATGGGTACAATGGATACAACCAAATCAGGGTTTTTCCTGAAGACCAAGAAAATACCACATTCACCTACCCATGGGGAACATTTTCCTACTCAATCTTACCCTTTGGCCTCTGTAATTCTCCAACAACCTTTCAAAGGGAAGTCATCAGTATTTTTGTTGATATCTCACATGACTGCATGGAGATCTATATGGATGACTTTACTACATATGGGGAAACCTATGAGGAAGCTCTAACAAAGTTGGGAAAAGTTCTTACAAGGTGTGAAGAACATAATTTTTCCCTAAACAATAAAAAGTGTTTCATGATGATGCAAGAGGGGATCATGTTGGGATATTACATATCTATTGTTGGCATCCAGGTAGATCTTGCTAAGATATAATTCATTATGAATCTGCCCACACAAACAAAACAAAAGGATGTCTGAAGTTTATTAGGACATGCTGGCTACTACAAAAGGTTTATTAAAGACTTTAGTAAAATGGCAAGCCCCATGTATTCTTTTCTCACAAAGGATTCTAAATTTGGATGGACACCAGCTTGTAATGAGGCTTTCCTATAGCTAAAGTTTGTTCTTACTCAGGCTCCCATTTTGAGGGGTCCCAACTGGGCATTGTCATTCCATATTCATATTGATGCTTGTGATCATGCTGTGGGATCTATTTTGGGGTAGAAAGAAGGTACTATTGAACAAGCCATCTATTTTATCAGCAAAAATTTGTAGGGACCTGAGTTCAATTACACAGTCACTAAGAAGGAACTCCTGATTGTCATCTATGCTCTCAACAAGTTCTGTCACTACATTACTAGTAACCAAATATTTGTGCACACTAACCATGCAACCATAAAATATTTGGCTAACAAACCCACTATCACAAGGAGGTTAGCCAGATGGCTTCATTTGCTACAAGAATTTGACATCACAGTAGTGGATAAACTAGGCAAATCCAATGTAGTAGTTAATTTATTATCACGGTTGTAGAATACAGATGATTCACAAGTTATTGATGACAACTTTCCTAATGATCACCTATTTTCCATTTTGGCAAATACCCCCTGGTATGTTGACATTGCCAACTACTTAGTCTCTCAGCAGGTACCTTCACACTTCTCACCAAAAGAGAAAAGGCTTTTAATAGAAAAAACCTTTAATTTATCTTGGATTGCTAATTGTCTATTTTATACCAAACCTACATTATGAGGAGATGTGCAAGAGAAGATAAAACCTATGACATCTTACATATTTTCCATGATGAACCCTGTGAAGGATATTTTTCAGCCAAATGAGTAGCAATGAAGGTTACTGCTGGCCAACATTTCATAAGGATGCCGCCAACTATACAAGGAAGTGTGATAGATGCCAATGGATGGGTGGGCCAATAAAGTCAGGTGAAATGCCTCTCTTCCCTTAAGTGGTATTTACTCCATTTAATAAATGGGGATGGATTTCGTAGGACCCATCAATCTACCATCCAATGAAAACTCCTATATCCTAGTTTGTACAGATTATGTGACTAAGTGGGTAGAAGTCTGAGCTATGAAACATGCCAAAGACAAAAAAGTTGTTGAGTTCTTATATGAGGAGATTTTTACAAGGTATTGTGTACCGTGAGAACTAGTCACAGATCAAGGCGCTCGGTTCACCTCAACTTTAATCACTACCTTGATGAATGAATACAACATTCACCACAGAAAGTCCAACCCATATCATCCCCAAGCGAATGGTCAAGTAGAGATCACTAATATGGAGATTGAGGCAATATTGACTAAAATAGTATAGATCCACAAGAAGGGCTAGAGTAGATGGTTACAAGAAGTTGTTTGGGCATACATGACAACATGGAAAACAACAACTAGATTCACACCTTTTGAGTTGGTATATGGAAATTCTTCTATGATGCCCATCAAATTTGAACATAAAACATTACATATGATATTACAGCTCAACTTAGATCTCCCCGTAGCTCAACATGATAGGATCCTACATCTCAATAACCTGGATGAGATGAGAAAAGAAACCCTGCAAAAAATAGAGATGGTACAGTTACAACAAAAAAAGTGGCATAATTAATACATTCAGAATAAGAGGTTTGTTCCTGGTGACTAGGCTCTCTTTTATGATTCATAGTTTTAAGAAACTCAAGGTAAGCTCACTACACAATGGCTTGGTCCCTATGAGATAGAAAAAGTTTTTTCTAATGGTCCAGTTCAGTTGTCTACAATCAACCCTATGCATTTCAAGTTATTGGTCAATGGGCACAGACTTTGTCTGTACCATAAACCAACCACAAAGGTTGAGTTCTTGCAACAGTTTGAGATTTCTCCTATCGCAATTGGACCTCTTGTAGCTAATGAACCCCTTCTAGTTGATGAAGCTCCTATAGCCAAAGTATTTCTTGCAGCTAACTGGGATAACCATTCACTCCGTTCATCTCTTTAAAACTATGCAATGCATTCATAAAAGTTTATATTTCCCATGGAAACCATTCTAGTCCATAAAAAATAAAATAAGAAAAACATCATATCATGTCACATCACCTTTTCTCTCTCCCATCTCACTCATCTATCCACATCATCATTACTCTATGGATCCACTGTTCTCGGCCTACACCATCAAATATTTTTGAATTTAGGCATTCATTAAATATTAAATCCCAGGTACGCATACACATTTATTATTTTAAAAGCTTACTTATATTTGCATGATTATAGATAAAGTTGTAATTAATATAGTATTTATTCAAGCGTCACCGTATTTTTCAAGCATGCATGTGAGGACACCTGCCACCTTTTTCATAGGGGGAAGTCTGTTAAGTTGCACTATCATTAATGACCCTTGCTCGCTCCTACTATTATTCCTTCAACATGTACTTTTCCATTAGTTCATAGTCATCCTAGCAAATTGATGTGACAATCCCTACGTGCAAGTCCTTCTTGCCAACACTATTTTTTAAGCCAACCACAATCATAATTCTTAGCAAGAACTCTATAGAAATAAGCCTTAGCAATCAGAAAATTTTCTAGAGCTCTTAGCAAAAGAAGAAATTTAGTTCAGCTACAACATAATGAAACTGAAAAATAGACTAGTATTTGAAGGACAAGTTTATTTTGAAAAAACATTTGGTATTCAGAGGATTCATATTCTTAGGGTTGAAAGTTATCAGGGTTGGGAGTTTTTGCATCTACAGCATGGGAGGGTCCCCTATCAGACATGAGTCGACTGATCACTTGTCCCTATTATAGGACCAAAGGAGTGTGCACAAATTTAATAATGTAGGGTGGTTCACTTATTTTATATGATTGAATAGATATGACAAAGAAATAACAATGTAATTCCTCAAAACTCTAAGCAATGGAGTAGCCCAAGTTAAGGACTTGAGAATTGATGCCACTAAAGCTAGGATTGCGGAAGTCTCAAGGCTTCTTGCTATTGGTGAATCATTTCCTCACAAGCATGATGCGAGGACGGGCTGAGAAAAATTCACTCTACCTATAGACCCAAGATTGGAGGCAAGCAAGCAAGATGCAAAGAGACTTTCTCTTCCAGGTGAATAACCACAGCTGGCAGTTAATATCATCAGGCATTTAACATGCGAAGGACAATTTTCCTTCTTGCATGTAGTCCATTTTAAATTGCTAAGCCATTTGTGGCATGGATGTCATATGAATGTTCCAAATTTTCTGTATTTCTTGTTAAATCTGAGTTCCAGAGAAGTAAATAAGGGATGGCGAAATTCCACAACCCACCATGGGTTAATTAAGCTACTGGTAGAAAGGTCTCTATGAGATGCTTCTCCCATGAGTTGGGATGAATTTTTTATGGCACGTCACATGTAATTGAATGGTGAGGTACCCAATCAGGTAATTCAAGAAGAACATGGGAATGTCCCTAAGGTAAATGTTGCCCCAAAAATAACCACATCTTCATTTTGGGATGCCTCTTCTCTAAACCCTTCTCCTTCATGAGCAAAAAAATAAATCAATGCATCTGAAGATCCAAACCCTAGTATGGAGAAAGGTAACACAGAGACTTTTGCGGCCTCCCAGACTCATGTTGAAGAACAAAGCACCCAACATACATACAAGGAAAAAGGGAAAGTATCAGAAGATGTCTTTGAAGAGGAAGTGACAATAAATCCTGAACCCAATCCTTTGGGCTCAAAGAAGAGGACTAAAGATGATACTCAAGTGTTTTCTGCAGCCACCTCGACCAAAAAGAAAAGATCCTCACAAAAGCATCCTGCAGCCTTGGTGGAGATTCTGCCAAGAAAAAGTATTTGTTTACACAACAGACAATCAAGAATATTGGACACACCTGCAAGGGTTGGTCATAAAAATATTCTTAAATTTCCTATAGAGGAACCATTATCAAAAGACCCATTATCAGAGGAACCAAGGACAAATAGTCCACCTCAGGAGTTTCAGGAAGAAATGAGGGAAGTTCCTATGACCACTTATTCAGAAGAGACAAATCAAATGGGAAGAGATAATGAGCCTCTTCATCGGGAAGAATTTTAAAGGGATGATTCCCTAAGTGCTACTATTGAACTGAGTACTGGTCAAATTGTATTTTTTGAAGAGGATCCAGGGAAGAAAGAAGTAGGGAAAGGCCCATTTGAAGAGAAAGAAAAGGTAACCCTTCAAACTATCTCCATTGATTACTAAAACCAAATGAAATATGAAAAGGAAATGTGGGAGATAAGAAAGAAATGAACTAAAATGTGAAATTGCTAGACACAAACAAGAGGTACAAAATGTGCAAAACAAATTAGATATAGTTAGGGAATTAATTCCTCAGATCATGGAATGGAGGCCACCCCCAAGGGTGTACGCATTATGCCTAGCATAAAAATTCCTTCTATTCAAATCGATGAGGATCATCTGGGACCTTGACCCTAGATAGATTCCCCACAGGACTTTGAGGCCACTTATGAAGGTGCCCCTAGTTCCATTAGGAATCTAATCTATGAATTTTATTTACATAACTATGATGTTCCTTCAATACCTGATTGGAATCCCTTTCTCTTCATTGGAGATATACATATACTAGCATTAATGTCACAGGTACAAAATGAAATAACTTATGGGGAACAATTAAGAAAATACAAAGAAAAAGAACTATCAATTACCTTACCCCTACGACCTAAGAATTGAAAACCCAGACACATGTACTATAATTGGTTACATATTGCTTATGGGTTTCATGAAAAACAACATAGAGATAGAATTTTGCAAAATATGGAACATGTTTATATAGAGTTTGAGAGGCTCCCTTTGCGGGATGGATAGAGGGTAGTAGAGGGACTTATACAAAGATGGAACAGACTGACATGGGTGTGAAAGAAGGCTGGACGACATAGCCTTATCAATTTCAAAGTCACCATGTAATGAATTCACTAGTATATACAATTAGGATGATGAGAAAGACTAGAGTTGTGGCTTCCCCTCACCTTACAGCCTCCAATCCTCCTATGGCCATTGTATAGTTTCATATATAAAGAGGTAGATGAGAAATTGGAGGAAAGCCAAAAAAGTAAGATGGAGGGAACTAATGGATTCTATTGGCATTTGACCAGCTCCAGTGGAGGACAAAATACCAAGGGAGATCTTCAAATACTTGATAAGATCATGAATGTGTCTATGCCCGAGGACCATCACTAGGTCTCGTAGGGGGAAAAAATGACGAGGCATATTTATGCTATATTTTATAAACCCTAGGATAGTTTTTGAAGTTCTTATTCTTTGTTTTCATTGCACTTTACTACAAAACTATATAATATTTTTATGTTATTATATGCCATGCTTCCTCTAAGACATCCAGTCTGGTTTAAGCTTTAAAACATGCAAACTTGGATATTAATACTATATTACTTATGGTAGATCTATGATTATGTTCTTATGGGTAGTTAGCTATTTAAATATGAATGAATGTGTGTGTGTTTTGGTGAAACATTACCTTGGGTGTCTTGATTATAACATTTAAGTGCAGAGCATATTTAGTGAATAAAGGATTGACCATGTGAACGTGCCTGTGCGTTGGATACCTCAACCCAGTCATGCAGTAGACTCAATTGGTGGAGACATTAATGTGAATCCAATGATGGTTTCAGGATGATCAAGGTGGAAAAAGTTGAGTGTAGACCGAGTCAGAGAGTTATGAATTTCCCTGAAGAAAATCTAGGAAGAAGTGGGAAGCTAGATTTGTTCTTCCTCTGTCAAGACAGTTCTTTCCTTCTTTCTAGATATATTTCATTTCCTACTTTCTAGTTTCCTGTTTTATAGCTTCTAGCTTTATAAAAATGACTCCGCCTATCCTATAGCATGAGAAGTTAGTTGTTAGATGATTTTTTATAAATAAATCTCTGCTTCTACGTGAAAAGAAGAAGGGCATTATCAGTTATTTGAGTTATAGTTTCATTCCATTATTTTCCAGCTTTCAAGAATCTCTACATGATATTTTTCAATCAATAATGAATGAAGTGTTGAGATTTAGTTCTATATAATTGAATTCTAGATACTCATCCAAGGGGCCCCACTTGGTGAGGAATCCACCTTAGTTAGAATCATTTCATGTATTTTCATTTCTTGCATCTTGTTATTTTAATTCTAGTGTTGAACTATTCCTATAGCTAAAGTTGTGGAATAGATGAAACATGGTGGTTTAGTTTGAAAGTCTCTACGTTCCTTCAACATCTTTACTTAGGCATTTTCCATTCCAATATTTACTTCCTGTAGCTGTAGATTAAGATTTCTTTTCAAATATTTGTTTCTTTCAACCACAGAATAGTTTCCTTTCAGCATTTGTTTCTTGTAGCAACTATAGGAAAGTGTGGTCTGAGTTAGCCTTCGGTGTATATATCTTTCTGGCCCATTTCAAGTAACACATCCCTAGGTTGATAAATTAAATGAGTTTTTATGAGGAGAATAACTACTCAGAAGGATGTCCAATCCATGAGTTTCAATGAAAGCCTAGTTTTTTTAATCCTTTATAAGAGTCGATCACCATCTATACTTGCCCCAAAGAAGGAATGGAAATGGATGTTATTCACATACTCAAGGTTTATAAATAAAATTACCATAAGGTACATATTTCCAATGCCAGGATAGAGGATCTCATGGACTATCTTGGGGGGTCATGTTTTTTTTCTAAGATTGATTTGAAATTAGGTTATCACCAGATAAGGATAAGGCAAGGGGATGAATGGAAAACTACCTTTAAGACCAATAAAAGCCTATATGAATGGCTTGTGATGTAATTTGGTCTTAGTAATGATCCTAAGACATTTATGCACCTGATGAATGAGGTATTGGTTGAGTTCATTAGCAAATTATAGTTTTTTATCTTGATGACATTCTTGTTTTTAATAGGACCATGGAGGAGCATTTGAAGCACCTTGAACAAGTTTTTGGAAAGTTGCATAAGGAGAAGCTAATGATTAATTTAGATAAGTGTGAGTTCATGAAGACTGAATTGGTGTATTTGGGTTTTGTTATTTCCAAAGGTTGTCTAAAAATGGACCCTTCTAAGGTAGAAGAAATGCTTGATTGGCTCACACCTAAATCTATTAGAGATTTTAGGAGTTTCATGAGCTAGCAATCTTATATAGAAAGTTTATTAGGGGATTTAGTCACATTTGTGCCCCTATCCTAAACACCATCAAAAGAGGAGTGAAATGCAATTTTGCTTGGATTGATAAGGCAGATGAAAGTTTCCAAGTGTTGAAGAAAAAAGTTGCAGAACTACCTACCTTGGTGCTCTTTGATTTCTACAAAATTTTCACAGTAGAGTGTGATGCTAGAAAGAATGTCATTGGGGCATTACTTATCCAAGAAGGACATCCAATAGCCTTCTTTTTAGAGAAGTTGAATGAGGCAAAAGAAAGGCATTCTACATATGATCTACAACTCTATGCAATGGTACAAGCCCTTAAAAAGTGGATACATTACCTTCTCCCAAAGGAGTTTATACTTTTCATAGACAACCATGCACTAAGTTTCTTGAATGGATGGGAGAAACTAAATCATAGGTAGATCAAGTGGATGGAATAATTACAAGTATATACTTTCACCATAAAGCACAAAAAGGGGGTCACTAATAAAGTTGCATATGCTTTGAGTAGAAGAGTGCTCACTATATAGGAGGTTTAGTTGCATAGCATGGGAATTTAATCCCTTAAGGAGCTCTATAAGGAAGATCTTGATTTCAAGGATGCTTATGGTGTATGTTTACACTTTTCTAACAATTTTCATGTTGATTTTTCTAATTATATGTTGTAGGAAGTGTGTGTATATTTTGTGGTACCTATCAATCTACAACACAACACTTCAATAAGACATTATATTTTTAGTTTAAATCCAATTGAAATCAAGTCAAAGCCATTAAACTAAGAAAAATCATCCTATTTCTCTCTAACTAACACAAGTATGTAGAAATCTAAATTTTCTCTCAGATTTAGACTCTAAATAGTGTCAATGCATGTTAGAATGAGAGATTCAAATCAAACTCAACTAAGAAACTAGATTCATTCATTGAAGCCATTAATTAATTCACCATTAAGCATGAAATTCAAATGTTCTCTAATTAGCTATGAAAATGAAATATGCAACATTTAGTTGTAAATCAATTAACTATTCATTCCTTGTTGAGATTTGAAAATTCATCTTTTATAGAACCTTAAAGATTTGGACAGTTGAGATGAATTCACGAGGAATGGTTGAGATGCCTCCAAACTTGATCCATGTGATGAGCTCTTATTGGTTAAAAGTGTCTTTGTTGTCCCCTTGAGAGGTGAAATGTCATTTTTGAGTCTTTTATTCATTTGTTTTAAATAATTACTCTAGCCTTGCATTTAATGGGAATGATTTAATTAATTAGGCATATAGGTCACCAATGTAATTTTAGCTCAATTATTGATGATTAATGCTTGATTGATGAAGTTTTATTGATTTGATCAAATTTATTGAATTATGTTAATAATTAAGAATTTAATTAACACAATTAGGAATTTATCCCAAATTAGGGAAAATAGGGCCTTAGGTTCTATTAGCCCAATTTTAGGTGATTACATTTTCCCATCTTTGAATTGCTTTGCAAACAACATAGGGATTCAAAGAAAATTGATTTAGCACACGATTTAGTAAAATTGATAAATTCAAGGAGATTTTAGAGAGTAGTGAGAACCACTCTGAACTCAAGTGATTTAGAAAGCAATGATGACCACTCTAAGTTTTGAGGAGATTTAGAGAGTAGTGAATCCACTCTGAAAGATTTAGAGAGCAGTAAAGAGAACTACTCTAAATTTTAAGAGTTCCAAGCTTGATCAAACAAAAGCCTACGTGATTCAAAAATTATCAATTCTAAATTTGATTGAATGATAATTAACCATATCGATTCTGAGCTTGATGGAACGAAGATCGATAAGAGATTTGGATAGAAATTTCTAGTTAGATTTGATTTGCAGTAACTGAATATGATGACAAATAACCAATTTGATTTAAAGTGATGAAATTGATCAATGTCAGAAAGATTAACAACATCACCTTGATTGACAATAATTGTCATGCCCTTGGTGTTCGAAGATTTTGATTGAAATTTTTAAATTTTGGTATGATTATGCCCCCTCGAGACTGAAATCAGGATGAGTTTTGATAAAATCATCATTTCAAGGATTTAGAAGAAATATGCGATTGATTAAAATGGATCTGGATCAAGTACAAACCATTCAGAAAGTGTCACAATTTGATTAGGATCGATTTTAGTGTCAAAGAAATACTATTTGACCAAGTTTGACTGATAAAATATGAGGGTTGACCAAGTTTGACTGATATTTGACCAATATCCTAAAGTGTAAACTTGGCGCGTGAGTGAGAAATTCACTTTTCACAGCTTCTAATAAGGTATTTCAATTTTTGGATTCGATTGTGTAAGTTTTTTTACCATCAACATTTCAGATCATACTACATGATCCATCATCAGGATGTCAAAGAGCAAGAGTAAGAGGAGCATGAAATGGTAGATTGCAGATCTAACAGACAATAAAAGGAGGGAGAAGGGAAGAGGAGAGAGAGAGAGAAGAGAGGTACAAGAGGATAAAAAAATAAAAAATAGGTCTGACCTATACCCCCACAAAAATATTTCATGCTCCTCTTGCTCTTGCTCTTTGACATCCTGATGATGGATCATGTAGTATGATCCGAAACGTTGATGGTAAAAAAACTTACACAATCAAATCCAGAAACTGAAATACCATACATATGGATTGTGGAAATCTAATAGATTTGAGCTTCTAATAAGCTTTTTATGCATTAATTATGCTTTACACAGCTTTCATAACTTGCATTTGATTGAACTTTGACTTTTGTTGACTATACATCTGACTGACAATCATCATTGAATTTATTTGCCATGCTTATGTTATCATTTGTTCTCATTTTGCCCATGTTTGACTACATTTTGACCAAAGTTGACTTTTACTTTTTGAAGGTTGACTTCACTCTATAACTTCATTTTTACTATATTTAAGTGATATAGATCACCTATTTTGATTTCGGTCCCAATATGAAGCTTCTGTGACATCTTGCCATGAATGTGCCCTAGGTCTCTTGGTGTCCCCGACAGGCTTAAATAGGTCCAAAAGGGTCATTTTACTATTCATTTTCACTTTTATTCTTAGTAATTTATGAGCTCTGACTGATGAAATGGTGTTCCCCGCTGAGTGACATTGATTTGAGCTAGCACAACGACACGACCGACCAACACACTACGCAACACTAGCGAGTAGTCGATAACATCTCCATTCAAATTTGAAATTTCATTTTTTTAGCTTTTTCATTCTTTTTATGGCCAAAATAGTTTAGGATCACATCCCGCAAAGAGGATCGCACTCGGTCAATCCCGCGTCGCATCTAGTTTTTTACCAAATTCCAGATTACATCCCGCATTTCCTGGGTCACACCCTATTGGGTTGCATGCAGTAATTTTAGTCCAAATTTATAGTCAGTCCACTAGATTGTTGCATTTGGTCAAAATAGGGTCACATCTAGGTTTTGGTTCGCATCCTAGATCGCATCTCGTATGCAAAGTGTCATATCTAGTTAGGGTGTTGCATCCCATGTATCCCGAATCACATCCCGTATGTGAAGTGTCATATCTAGTTAGGGTGTCGCATCCCATGTATCCCGAATCACATCTGGGATCTAGGATCATTTGTTTGAAATTTGAGTGAAATTTTCTTGTCTGCTTGATCTTTTTAGGCAATTTCACTTTAATTTTTCACATTTAATGCTGACATGGTGCCCCTTTTTCTTATGTGTAGTCTCATTTCAACGTCGTTTCTTTTCATTCATCGAGATTGACTTAGGTCTTAGAGCTTCATGAGCACCTCATTATCGTTGAGCAACGAGTGATTGCTCGATGTAGGTTATGAAGTCTCATAGATTTTTCTAATGTTTGGGTGAATCAAGGGTTGTTGACTACGCTTGCCGAGAGATGGCATTCAAAGCACAACACCTTTCACCTACCCACCGGTGAGATGACCATGACTCTAGAGGATGTTTGGAGGATTCTATGTGTACCAATAATGGGAGCACGAGTAAAGTATGGGGTTGGAGCTCCTGTGGCGATGGTGGATGCAAAGCACTTATTCCATGATGATAGTATTGCCTGATGATACTTCTCTTGGGACCACATGGTAGCTCAGTATGAGTGGCTGCCAGTATATATTGTAGGTTTGATCGACGGTTTGATGATGCCCGATCATGGCCAGCATAGATTCATGTGCGGTTGGTCAAGAGTCATTGAGGAGATGATTTGGTTACCTCACTTGTTTGCTTGGGGCAGTTGCATCTTGGCCCACATGTATTAGGAGCTGCATGAGATAGTGTACTAGCACTCCTGCACTATGACAGTAGGGATCCTTGCATTACACATTTGGGCTTGGGAGCATATCCCAGTGACACGACCGATTCTTGAGAGGCAGCGAGACCCAGAGCTCCCATATATCTTCATGAATTCTAGCTTGCTCCAACAGCCCCACTTAGGCAAGATGGACTATTGATGCCACATATGTCATATGGTGATTGTACTTAGACTATGAGGAGTGGAGATCATACATGTAATAGATGCCATTCTTTTTTTAGTCCCGGTATCTCATTGGCCAGACATGATACATCATCGAGAGATTTATTGTTACACGAGTTATGAGGCAGTACGGTTAGATTCAGGCCATGCCTCAAGAGACATTAGTATACACCCGTATTAGGGATGAGGAGGCACAGTGGGGATCTCACCTTATATATGAGACTGCATTGCATGAGATTACACAGATGGTTCTGATTGGCCAGAATTATTTACCCGAGGTGTTTGATGGTGGCATCACGGATGGGTTCCATGCCCATTATTTGTAGCATCCTTTCTCATGTTTCACATCTCTTGATGAGATTGCTCCTTGCCTCGAGGATGCGTTAGACTATGATCCTACTGATGATGGTCCTTTTTTGAGGTTGTGCTAGCAGAGGCAGAGGCTGAGATAGGGATGGTGCCTCAGGAGGAGGTGGTGGCAGTGATGGAGGAGGTAGAGGAGATGGAAGTAGAGGTGGAGGAGGTGGAGGTGGAGGGGGAATTGATGGAGGTGGAGGGGAGGTGGAGATAGAGAAAGAGATGGAGGGGTTGGTGGAGAGAGACAATGGGCACCTGGCGGTGATGTGGGCCAACAGAGTCGCTAGAGGAGACTTAGGGTACACCAACCTTAGTAAGATATAGGTCCTTTGTTACACATGGATCAACATGCATAGCAGTAAAGAGAAGCAGGGGGAGGTGGTGGTGGTGGTGGAGATGGTCAATAACCTCTGAGGGGTCCTCCTACAAGTGGTTCTAATGGAGATCCATTATTACGGTGTGAGAAGGACAGAGCAGCCTTATGCCTCAATGTTGCTACATTGAGAACCTGCTTGGCAGAGAGGGACATGTAGCTGGCCGATATTAGAGGTGACACAAACCAGCAACTGGCAATTCTTCAAGTGGAGAGAGACCGGTTTGACCATACATCCACCCATAAGGGACAAAGGGCTACTTACAATTTTGCTTTATATTATGTTGTTGTACCTGCTATGCAGAGAGCCCCTCTATACTCCACCATTGCACAAGAGTTCAAGGGTGCTATGCCTCCATCCATTCCTAGCCGAGAAAATGTTCCTCCTCCTGAACCTCCTTGAGAGGATGAGGACAGAAGCCAAACATGATATTTTTTACATTTCATATTTTGTATCTCACTGACATTTGTACTTTAATGATGTACTTTGTGCCATTTTTTATCGATGTACATTGTGACATATTTTTGGAATCTTATATATTGATACTCTGTTACTTTGGCTCATTGATTCTCTGATACTCTTTATACTGTGCTTCATTGATATTGTGATACCTTGATATTCTTCTGATATTAACGATTCATTGATATGATGCTTGATGCACTATCTAATTTTTGTTGCTTACATATGATGTTCTCTGATTTCTGCATATGTGCTATAATCTTTGATATATTTTTCATGCTTTGGATATTTATCTCATCTTTGTCATGTGGTTCCTTGGTTATGATGATTAGATGAGACAGATGATGATATGTTGATGTCATTATATTATTTCAGTGATATATGCATATGTTTTATGCTTTTTAACGCTTTATGGATGTATGAATGCCAACTCATGTGATGTTTTATAACAATGTATTTATTTTACTTTATGCATGTACATGTATGGATGAGATGTAATGTGATGATATGTATGGACATTTCACTTTTATTTATGTATGAATGATCATGGATGCACTATGAAGGCATATTTATGGTACTGATGTGGTTATGCAAGTGAATGGATATCAGTGATAAATACTCAGTCATTTCTTTTAAGTTTTTATGATGATCATATGATGTACTTGGTCAAACTTGGAAAATGTTTATGTTTTTAGAGTTTTCAGTGATATTGATGTTAGTTAATTAGATTCACACATTCATGCTGATGCAATTTAAAATGAATGCAACTATATTAAAATGAATGTAATTTAAAATGAATTTCAATGCAACTTAAAACATGAAATGCATCTAAATGAATCTCATGCAAATTACTATGAAAATGTAACTAAAATGAATCTAAATGCAATTAACAATGAAACGTACCTAGACTAAGACACCTAGGATAGTCACTATTTATTCAAATTGAGTCTATTATCATCATAGAGTGTTTGTAGTTGGGACCTCATAGGTTAGTACAATTTTCACTGATAGATTTTGCAATCATGAAAATATGAATACCTCCCCTCTCATTTACCATGTCGAATGTTAACCTAAACATTAAAGCATATAGGCTAGAATATTTTGTCAGTCACTTCCTGTTAATATAAACCTTTTCTGTTCTTGTGCAAAATATATATATATATATATACCCGTAATGACCTTTTATTTTATATTCATATCCTTGGGTATTTTCTTGATTTTTTATGCACCTTATTAGGAAGTAGTTTTTATTTTTGGTTTAAAATAGGAAAGGAAATAAATCCAACATCACTAAAGCTTTCATAGGAAATAGGTCGAGGTATACGTGGCATTTGAATTGTGATGGAGGCACTTATCATAGACACCCATTCCATATAATCACCTTAGATCATTGGATTTATTACCACAAATAGAAGACAAAGAAAATGTTATGCCCCTAGTCCTTGCTTCTCTAGTTAGTTTTAGACATCATCGAGACACTCAAGGAAACATAACAATCATAAATTGATAATAAGAAAAACTCATTATTTCTTCATTATAGTTTCTCTTATTAAGACTAGTGTACTTGCTTTAAGAATAGATAATAATTATTATAGTATTTACAAACATATTTTTTTAATTTGCAAACACACAGAAATTATCAATCATAGAATTTTCTTTCATTAATAAATTTCTCACCCGTTTAGTGTTTAAAAACACCCTTATAGTCATGACATAGTGTTTAGCAACACTTTTCAAGTCCAAGTATTAAGAAATACTATTTGTTGGTAGCATTTAAGAAATACCTTTCTTTTCATAGTTTAACATCTATTGAGGACTAGGGATAAGAGACACCCTAGCAGAAAGTCCTAATAGAGACTTTGCGACATGCATGGTTTTGATCATTACCCCTAGGAAAAACAATTTACCTAGGACCTTGATGTAGATAGATTCCATCCTTAGGAAGATACGATTTTCTAATAGTGCGTTTTAGGATTTGGCTTGTCATGAAAGTGATTGAAGGATATGTACAAGCTGAACTTTACATCGGCCAAGTATGCAAGCGTTGTCTTGATAGATAGAGCATTGATTACAAGTAGCGTTTGTTTACCAGGTTTTTCACCACTTCACCAAAATTTTCTATTTTTGCTATCATGGCACCTGTTTACCAGGTTTTCACCAAGACATTTTTTCTCTTTTTTGATTTTTTTGTACTTTTTCTTTTTCTATATTTTTTTTTGGACTCACCAAGGCACCTGTTTACCAAGTTCTCACTGAGATGATCATTTTTTAAGGACTTTTTCCATTGTTTTAAATTTTTTTTCAAGATCAATATTTGTTATTTTTTCTTTCTCTTTAGGAACTTTTTCTGGTATTTTTGTACTTTTTAAGGAACTCACTGTACATGTGCTACCTCAAGAATGTTAGGCATAAAACCTTTTTAGGTACAAAGTGTTGATTGGATCTGCAAACTACGGTTTTGATCTATATCTGTTTGAAACAAGCGTAAACAAGGCAAAATTTAGATTTAATTATAACATTTATATTAGTCCAAAACATAAACATAAAACACCAAGCCAGCTCAGATTGAGCCAAAACAGATGCATCTAAGCACTGTTTGATTTGCTTTGATAAGAGGGATGTGGGTGTGCTCTCTAAGCACTTGGAGCTTGCCCCTAAGGCTTCAAAGATCCTAATGATGCTAAGAATGATTAAGCTAGATTCATTTTAATCTAAATAAAATTATGATATTGCTAAAAATGATGTGAAAATGCTGTGAAAGAGGTTAGATCAATCCATTATGCTATGCTAATGTGAGTTAGAAAAGCATAAAAATGAAGTAAGCTAACAAAGCATGCTAAATGCTTAAGCTCTAGAATGAAACTAACATTATAACACTACTCAATGTAAAAGATGTGAATTGGTGTATTGCTCTTGGAAGAGGAGGGTATTTATAGGATTTGAGGAAAGGCTTGGGTTAGGAAGGAGAGTTAGGGTTAGCGGTAAGGTTTGGGGTAGAGTTTGGGGTTTAGTTTGGAGTATGGTAAGGTTTAACCTTGGTCAAAGTTGCTCACACGCATGTGAGAAACACTAGGGAAGTGTGCAACGAGAACAAGAGTGGAAGAGGAGACATGGGCTTCATTAATAACTTGTAAGAGTCATTAATGAGGATGTAAGAAGCATTTATGAGCATGTAAGGCTCATTTATGAGGGTTTTTATCCCAAAGTCAAAGTTTGAAGGGTTTAGGCTAAAAAGGGTAGGAATCACTTTTTAATTAGGTTTGGGGTGAGATTAGGAAATTATAGAAGAGGTTAGGGATTTCTATAATATTTCTAAGGTTTTAGAATTTAAATAAATATTTTATTTATTTAAAGGAATTTTGGTCAATTTATCAATTAATAATTAATAAATAGGGGAAAATCACTCAAACTTGATTTAAATGATTTGGGGAGGGATTCTTTAATTAAAGATGTTTAATTAAAATAAGAGAATTTAATGGCATAAAAATTAATTAATTAAATAATTAATAAATAAATGATGATGTCATCAGGGGTTTTTGGAAAATAAATAAATTTTTATTTTCTAAAGGATTTTTAGGTGTCTACATTTTGTCCCTCTTTGATGTGATGCCCAAGTGGCGTGGCATCAAAGATAAGAAAATAAGATGCCCTAGGCTAGGATTTAGAGGAATAAGGGGTTGTGCCCCCTTGAGAAAATAATGCAAAGAGAAAATGTCGTGGAATTTTCTCGAAAGGAAACAAAAAGGAAGGGGAAGGAAGGAAGGAAGAAGGGAGGATAAATAACCATACTTCCAAGAGAAAATATGGAGGAATGCAAGATGAGATGGAATGGATAATGCAAGATGTAGCTATATGCAAAGATGCAAGATGCAAGATGCAAGAGTAATCTATATGATGCAAGATGGGGGATTTTGGGGAGCTCCAAGTGTAAATGTGGAGAGCACAACCTAGTTTGATATAGAAACATTAGAGACCTACCAAGGATACTAGGATCACAAGGCCTTGTCGCCAGCGTTGCATAAGACTGATGTGAAAAAGACACACAAGGTTTCTCTAGCATCATGCATGAACCCAAGAGGAAGCATGGTAGAAATAATGCTGGAGAAACCACAAACAAAAGACATTTCCCAAGTGCACCATGTAACCCAAAAGATCACATATGAACCGTGCAAGGGTCTTGTCTGACTGAATCATAGGAAGAAGTAATAAATCAAAAGACCTTGCCCTAGATTTCCCTCATTCACAGCACACCATGATATAAAGGATCATGGCGACTTTGAGGAGAGGAACAACGACAAGCCATAAAAGATTAACAAGATCTAAAGGACAAAATCCAAGACCCAAAATGATAACTCCAAATGACATACTTTGCCAAGGAGAGAGATTGATTTGATTGATGGTGGGAAGATTGGTTTGAACGTGTGGAAGGATACATCAACATAGACCTGGTGTGATTGGTGGAAGATGAGGGTGGACAAAATAGAAGGATACATCTGTGCAGACCTGTGATTAGGCTTAGGCCAGACAATACAAAAGAATATGGCTGTGTAGACCTACTGATTG
Organism: Chamaecyparis obtusa; assembly: GCA_027943335.1. NCBI lineage: Eukaryota > Viridiplantae > Streptophyta > Pinopsida > Cupressales > Cupressaceae > Chamaecyparis > Chamaecyparis obtusa. The sequence continues at coordinate 2,692,413 of BSBK01000210.1, read as the reverse complement.
ATGAGGAGAATGAGTGTTGTTCGCTTGCAAGTGACGAATTAAAGAATAATCATTATGATCAAGGATTTTTGAAAAAATATGTTGTGGAAGTACAAGGCTAGATGGGACAAGTTATTTGATCAAATGTTGTTGCAGGACGGACGATGATATGTACAACAAGATGGGATGATATGTACAATAGACAGGAAGATATTGACACCGAATATTGACAGAAGCTCATGATTTGGGACAAGAAGATCTCGCTATACATGATATATACAGGAAGGATTGGGCTATATAGATATATACAGGAAGCTCAGGATAGGGGATAGGAAGATCTTTCTATACAAGAAGTATACAAGATAAGTACATGAAGCCCAGGATTAGGGATATGAATAATTGTTGCATTGGATAGGCTTGAGGATAGAACACCTTGGGATTGATGGATTGGTGGTGGGGATGGGGATTGGATAAAGAGGACTGGGATTTGGGATGGGGGGATGGGAGTTTGATAGATAATGACTCAATCCACTATGTATGGCACCTGTTTCTAGGTTTTCACCAACATACTTGTCCAAGGTGCTTGAATTACCAAGTTTTCACCATTGGACGATTATTTTTCTTTGCTTTTTGCTTTTTTGTATTTTTTTGCTTTTTTCAATTCAATATTTTTTTGTTTTTGTTTTTATTTTTAATTTTTTGGAATCTTGTAGAATCTGGTTCAGGCATAGAACCTCTTTAGATGTATGACGTTGATTGTATCATTCAGGGGCTCACCTTCTTTTGGTGATAACTGATAGGCTCCGGAGCCAAAGTATGCTATGACAATATAGGGGCCCAACCAAGTAGGCTCAAACTTTTCTTTCTTCTCTTGATGTGCTTGCACTTTTTGATTTTCCTTTAGGACCATGTCACCTACTTGGAATTGATTTGGATGGACTTTCTTATTATAACTCCTTTTGAGTCAATTTTGGTATGGAACCAGGTGATCATATGCTTGCTGTCTCTTTTCATCTAACAGGTCTAGCTGTGTGAGGTGTGCCATGCGATAGTTGTAATGCCCAAAATACATGGACAAAAACACAACAACAAATTTTTTTGAAGAACACTAAACAACATCTATTGGTGCACATAGTGGTTGCTTGATGCGAAGCCTATGATATAATGTCAAACGCCAAATGACTCTTAAGGGAATCATAGCATGTGCTGGTGTACTGAGATTTACTTATAGCCGGATGACATAATCCAAAAGGAATATTCCTAACTAGGCTTAGCATATCAGATCCATTAGGTTAATTCTTAGTTCAATTTCAAATTTAGTAGTGAGGAAAGTCTCAAACTCAAACTAGGGTATGGAACTTATAAAGTCGTCAGTATAAGATAGATTAAATAATCGGGAACGTATCCCTTAGAAAGAATGGAAATTACTTTGAGATTCAAAACATGTTATTAATAATTTCCTTAAGGGATTATAAATAATAAATTGATCTTTCCTTATGTCCCAATTATAAAAGGAAATAACAAGGTCTTTAATTAAATAACGATTAAATAAAATATTCCACAATCTTATAATAATTCAAGATATAAGCCCTTTTCTAATCTTCAATTCACAATTAAATATAATTAAATAAATTAAAATATTATAATCGACACCAGCTTCCTATTTAAATTCAATAAAGTTCAATTTGACAATTTTTTTTAAAGAAATGTGTTTAAATACTACATCTAAAATAAACACTCTCTATTTAATCTACCAAACACTCATGTTAAATCTTCTAAAGAAATAGAAATAATCTATTTTAAGATTTATTAAATTCCAAGTGGCATTCAAAAGTCACTAATCTAAATTAACATAACTAAAAATAAAATAATATCTAAAGTAATAATAACATAAAGTGACACCAAAACTTAAACCAAATAAATAATTAAGGAGCTACAAAGGGAAAACCTCCAAGTGGATAACCTAACCCTAATCTGAAATTAGGGATAGGCCACTTTTAAAAGGGAGGAAAAAACCCTAATCATCCATTTGTGTGTTGTAGGAATGGACAAAGGGTGGAACTAGAGGGAAAAGTTTGCAACTTGTATGCACATGTATACAACTGTGCATATACACACCAAGGGTGTGTATATGCATACTTATACACTTGTGTGTATACGTCCATGATGTTTTCAGAGGGTTTGCTCTCAACTTTCATGGCTTCCTAGGGTTTTGACAATCCATAGTCATGTATTATTCTATTTATTTTATGGTAAGGTAAAAGAACTATATGTTTTATGTTTATTCGGGTTTACCCCATTACTTGCATCTCTAAAGATGTGATTTCATTTATTATTTTATAAATAAAATCCCTTTTTTTTGATACTAGGGTTTGATTCTTTTTTTTTTGAAAATGCATACCAAAAATATTTTCATTGTTTGAGGGCTTGGACCGGTGACCATAGCCGATCTCGGCCTAGCCCTCAGCCCACTCTCACACAGTGGCTACAACCATTTTCTTAAGAAATAAATTTATTTTTTTCATTTAAGAGAAGGGATCTCTTTTTTTAAAAAAGATTAACATAATTGTTTTTTATCAAATCCTTGAAGGGAATAGGGCCGACAACCTTACGGTCGCTCGAAACCTCAGCGGCGAGAAGCACCACCGCTCACACACAGTGGGTGGCAGGGAGGGGCTTTGCCCCACCGCACCACCAATGAGGTGGTAGAGGCACTGTCACCTCTCCCCTTAGGGGGGCGATGATAGTGCTCCCGCTCCCAGTGGAGTGCGGTAGCGAGCACGCCCGATAACAACCATAGGCGCGTGCCCTAGGCCGCGCGAGTATGGTAAGTTGCTATTTTTTTAAAAAAGAATTTTGTATTTTAAAAAAAAACATAAACATTATTATATATGTATTTTTTAACACAAACATTATTATATATGATTCATAATATATATATTATATATATTAATATATATATCAAGTATATATTAATATGTATAGTATATATATATATATATATATATATATATATATATATATATATATATATTAATCACATGATGGATAGTTTTATAAAATAATAATAATATAATATGTGATATATATATATAAATACATACCTATATATAACTTTGTATATATATATGTACAAGTAAAGTAAGTATATATATATATATATATATATATATATATATATATATATATATATATATATATATATATATATATATATATATATATATATATATATATATATATATATATATATATATATATATATATATATATATATATATATATATATATATATATATATATATATATATATATATATATATATATATATATATATATATATATATATATATATATAAACAAAATTCTGTGTGCTATGTATGTTAATTTTATTTAACAAAAATCTAAGGGTTCCATAGTTGTCAATTCTCCAGATTGAGTTAGACAGAGATGATTGTAGCAAGTTTATTTTAAGGAGACTAATGTTCTAATATATATATATATATATATATATATATATATATATATATATATATATATATATATATATATATATATATATATATATATATATATATATAATGTACAAATATATAAATTAATGGATACATTTGCATGCCATTAAATTTTCTTATCAAATTCCTTTGACATAACATCTGTTTAGCAAATGTATACTAAATTTCTTTGAAATTAAACTATTAAATAAATATGAACCAGATGCTTAATACATAACAAAAAAATTAGTAGCAGATAAATGAATTTAAATATATGCTTTTATTCTTCTTTCATTCAGGAGAATTTAACATAGGATTGTAGTCTTAATATAGCAATTTTATTAATTCAATAACATAGGGATTACAAGAAATTTAATTCATTTAATAATTTCCTATTCTATTTCCCAAAATAGCAACCAACACTATAATTTCCAATTTAAGTAAAAATTCTCATTTACACATAATCATGAAGCAACTATATTTTCAGAAAGTATTACTATAGTGAAATAAACATTCTTACTATGTAATAACAGTGAAATTTCTTTGAAATAATCCCAATAATGAAATCCTCTCTCAAGGGAACTAATTTAAATTTTAAATACAATATTTACTCTCTATACATTTCTAAAACAACATGGTTTACACATTGAATAGGACAATATCATTTAGGCTTAACATTCATAAAACATTCCCTTAACATTTCATCTATATTTTTGAACAACAAAACAAAATCTTCCTCCATGAACAACACTAACTTCAAGCTTGAAAATTTCTTCAACTCATCCTTCAAATTTAAAACCTGCAAACCAAATATTTCTCTCATGACCATGGAGACTCACCTCCCATCCAAGGCCATTACATGGCCATCCCCGAGCTAGGGGAAACAAGGAGGATAGGTAACAAACAATCCAAACATTCACACAACATTATGAAACCATAACAACACATTTATTCCCATACCAAAGTTTTGCACATAGGATCAAATTTGATCCATCATAGGGTGAAGGTGGAAACAATCCTTGGAGATTTCATACTCAACAACAAAAATTCTCTTTTTCCTTTTCAAATACAACATGCCTTCACAAGACTTCAATTCAAGCAACTATCTCATCACATAGAGCACAATTATCTCTCCTTATGACCCCTAATAAGCAATACAAGTAGGCTTCATGGATGCCCATACATCCATGCTCTACACAAAGACTTTCCCAACTAATCCCTTCACCCCCAAGATTCTCAATCCTCCCAAGGATGAGTTTAATGTTGCACTCCCATAACAAACACAACAAAGCAAGGAGGAAGCAAAATAAACTCCATGTAAACAATTGAAAATACAACACAACATAGTCTCACAACATTTCAAACCTAACAATACAAATACATAACAAAACTTCCATGGTAGATGAACCTACCTTTCTTCAAAGCTATGGAAATGGTGAAATTGATGGAGAGCTCAACTATCCTTTCTTAGCTTTCCTTCTCCTTCTCAAGCCTCTAGATCTCTCAAGGTCAAACCTCCTCAAAATAAGAATGCAAAGTGTAGCAATCTTTTCTTCCTAGACTCTTTTTCCTATTATCAAAACATTCCTTCTCTCCTATCCCATCCCAAGGCAAGGTAGATATCTTGGTTCTTGATAACTTGCCACATGCCCCTAGCTAAGGAATGGAAGGATAATCAAGGCATAGGGGAAATGACTAACCTTGGAAGCCTACCTAATTTCGTCACTCTCAAAGAAGGCCCTCTTTGAGAGACATTTTGGAAGCCTTGGGTGAAGAAAAGGGTAAAAGTTGACCCCCAAACCTATGCACATGCCTTGGGGTACTTAAAAATAACCCTAACCACTCCCTAGGGCTCAATTTAACCCCTAAAAAACCCATGTGAAGTTAACTCACGAAAATGGGAAGTGATGTCACATGCCTTGGTTTCCTAACCCACTAACTATACCTAGGGACTCACACGGTGACCTAAGAGTGAGGTAGGGTCCACTTTTCACTTAGGCATGCCAACACATTACACTAGTGTCAAGTGACACAACACAAAAAAGTACACATCACACCACTAAATTACACACATGACATGCTTGGTGGATAATCTCATTTACATTTACACATTAAAATTTACATCCAATTATGCACTTATAAACATTTACAACAACATTCACTCATGCATCACACTTACAAAATTAAAATCAAATAACAATGAGGCCTTTCTCTTCCTAGAGTTGACCTTGGCCTTATACTATTTTCACATAGATCTATCCTTGTTTCTCCGCATTTAAAACCATGATCGTAATCTTGCACACTCGATTCAGATATCAGTACCTCATGAAATCATTGCATATATAAACATATCGAAAGAGAAATAGGATCTGTAATAACATCCAAATATGAATACATTAAGAAACTACATTTCATGATTTCAACATAAACATAATCCATAATGTACCCTAATTCTATAAGCATCGAAATGTAAGTTCAATTTCACTTAAACAAGTGTATCATCTTAAAATGGAAGCACTTCCATGTTAAGAGCATTTATCCCTTTGAGTAACTGGTTTGGGGTCATGAAAAACACCTTGATCAGGTCTTTGCATGTATATGGCTGTTTCCCCCTATTTTGCTTCTCTCCCCCTTATTTCCAGCCTTTTTCTGACAATTTTCTCCCAGAATCTAGAGTTTTTGACTGTCTGGATCAAAGACAACCTGGTAGGGTCAAAGATGACCTCGACCCTGACCTAGGTTAGGGACAACCTTGACCCTAACCTAGGGTAGAGTCTACCTCATCCATGACCCTAGGTCCAATTTTCAGATTCTGAGAGTTACGGGATGTCCAGTTTCAAAAAGTTTTATTTTTCCCACTTCTGGGTCGGCCATTTCGGGTTTTAGAATGGTAAATCCTTAAATTGAATTTAATCTAGGTCCACTTCTAGGGGTTAAGGTTAATTGGGATTTATTTCTCTAATGTCGGCCTTCTCGAGGGGTTTGTGCCCTAGATCACTATAAAAGGAAGCCTTCCTCTCTCATTTTCTCCATCTCATCTCTCACAATCTCTCAAGAATGATCAAGAAAGCATTCTATCAAGCATTTTCAAGGAAGAATTCAAGCCCTCTTCTCCATTCAAGTTCTCCTTTGAAGATCAAGGATTCAAGCATTCGAGCCTTTGGATGGATTTGGTTCAAGCATTCAAGATTCATCATTCAAAACCCTAGATGTAGCCGTTATGGTGGTGTGATCTTCCTTCAAGATCCTTTGTTCATCTTCAAGATCTATTCATTCTTCCCTCAAGGTGGATTCCAAGCATAAAATCATGGAGGTTTTGATTTACATTTGTTAATGTTATGTCCAAGCTTTCATATCAACATACTTGTTTACATTTGAAATACAATTGCATATCTATTGAATATCATAGCTTCATTGTTAGATATACTTCTACTACTTGCTAGCATTCTCTATTTCAATTCCATTATTAAGGTTGATTCCAAACCAAGGTTTGACTAAGGCAAACCCCTCATCCAAAAAACAAAACCATTTTTCTTGTAGGTACAGGTACAAGACGATAAATTAAAGTGCAAATCTGGATACCCTTTTCGCCAAACTTCTGAGATCCGCGAACAAAATTTTCATCGAAGTAGTTGGGTCAAGGATGACCTTTAGTGAGGGGTAGGATCCTACCCTGGGGTAAGACCTTGCCCCACTATCTGGGTAAAGGAAAACCTCCCTCAGAAAAGAAAAAGATTTTTGGGTTTTGTAGATCTCACAGTTTCGGTTCAAGTACATAGTAATCAACAGTTTTTGAGACTGTCTGACAGGGTTTTTAGTAGGTTCTTTTTGGAGGTAAGTACCTTTATTTATTAATTTCAACATTAATCATCTACATTTACTTTCCATATCAATACAATTCCATGTATGTATAAAATATTTGGTTTTGGGGTCTCTTTTATGTGCAAGCCATTGTTTTAGGACCCCGACCATATTTTATCTTATTCATTTTGGTGAACCCGCGATAGACAACTCTTTCTTTTTGGTGTTAGATCCTTTGTTTTAACATTATATTTCTGTTAAGCCCTTGCATTTTTCAAAAATACAAAAAATAAAATAAAATTGCAAAATTCCTTTAAAAATACAAAAATATTTCCATTTTTTATGCTTGTAGTGTTACTTTGTGTTTAACATGTATGATTTTTGTTTTCAATACTTTGATGAAGCTTTTCTTGCAAAAGAGGATAGATCCCTTAATGAGGGACATGGTAGTGAGGATGAAAATTGTTTGAATGAGATTTCCATTGATCCTATTCCTATTTCACCCTCCTCCACAACCTCTTCAATTGACCTTTACAAAGATGAGTTGGGAATTGATGTTCATTCTTCTCCTCATATATGTCTTTTCTATGAGCCTATTTTACAATACAATTTACCTTCTTTCCCCTTTAGGGATCAAGCTTTAATGACTTATGGCACTCCTACAATGCGCTTTATGGATAGGGATGATAATCCTCCTATTTGGGATGAACCTTTGGATTTAGATGTTGATTACTCTCTTCCTGAAGAAACCATTGTGGATAATCCTCCTATTTGGGATGAACATTTGGATTTGGATGTTGATTACTCTCTTCCTAATGAAACCATTGTGGATAATCCTCCTATTTGGGATGAACCTTTGGATGTTGATTACTCTCTTCATGAAACCATTGTGGATAATTTTACTTTTTGGGATGAACCCTTGGATAAAGACATTGATTTATGCCCTCCTCTTGAAGAATTTTTGATACAAGAGGATGAAATATTATCTAAAACACACTCCCCTTATGTGAAAGAAGCTAAAATTATAGATCCTTCACCTCCATTTGGGATTCCTTCTAGTGATGAGGCATTGGTGGAGAAAGATATGGATTCCCTTAACGCTCTTCCTCTTAGTGGCGATCTTATGGAAATCAAGATCCTACATCACAACCTTCTTACCATAGTATTACTTATATCTATTCAAACCCTTTTCCAACTATGGTTCCAAGTGTTCCTCCGGTTGTGTCTTCCATTCATATCACTTCCTACACCTTTCCTAGTATTCCTAATCTTCCTAATCCTAATTGTATCCTTCATAATCTTGTTCCGAATCTTCCTAATCCTAACCCTATCTTTCCTAATCTGATTCCTAATATTCATATTCCCAATTCTCCATCTACTATTCCTAGTCCTTCCCACACTTATGTTGAGGTTCAAACTATGGTTCATGATGTAGATGTGCAAAGATTCTTCAAAGTACCTTCTTCTTATTATCCAATCAAAAAAGATAAGAGAAAAGAAACTTCCCGTTTGAGATTTCTTCATAATTTTACCCCTCATTCTGATATAACATAGATCTTTTCTCCTCTAGACTAGGGGGCAAGAGGTATGTTTCTTCTTGTCTTCTAGAATCCATTATGTTCTTGCTTTGAGCTTAATTGGTTATTCTTTCATTTATCTTGATGGTTTGTATTATGATAGGTTTTCATCCATTGCTCTCTTCTATTATTCAAGATATCTCTTCTAAGACTTTTGTCTTGCAAAGGTATCCCTTGCTTTCATCCCTGGGGGGCAAGGTTCTCCCTTCTTTCTCTTTATCTAGGGAATTTATTTCCTTAGCTTAGTGGTATTTTCTTATATTGCAATATTACTTCATCATATTGACAGATGTTTTGACTATGGATAATATTATCATGAGAGGTTGTTGTCCTAGGTCATCACCTCTTCTCTATGTTGCAAATTATGTTCTTTATAAACTCTTACCCTTTCTTTGGTGTTAGAGTTGTTTCCATCATTCCAAAGATTCCTCTTCCTCTTGTTTTACAGGGGGCTTGATGATTGAATCTTTGTTCCCACTCGATTTATCTTTGAAAGTTGATATTTTATCTAAAGCACTCCTCTATGGTGGGGGTCTTGTTGATAAGATCTCTTTCATTCAGGATCCTTTTCCATGAGTGACATATCCTTTTCACAATTATCTATACTCTTGGATGTAGGGGTCGATACCCCTCACTAAGAATATGGTGTACATTGTTGTTAAACAAGATATCTCCTTGCATTGTGAAGTAGGTATCCTCTTCCTCTTCCTTATCTTTTCTAATAGACAACCACGATAAGGAGGGGGGCATATATAGGGTCTCCCTTGTACTATAGTTTTTTTTATATGCTAAATCTTGAAAGGTAATGCACATAAGTTTCTAAATCCTGAAGAGACACACATTTTCAATTTCAAATATGCTAAATCTTCTAATGGTAACGCACATAAGTTGCTAAATCCTAAGGAGACACACATTTCCAATATGCTAAATCCTGGAAGGTAATGCACATAAGTTGCTAAATCCTGAATGGACACGTATTTTCAATTTCAAAATATGCTAAATCTTCCGAAGGTAACACACATAAGTTGCTAAATCTTGAGGAGACAAGCATTTCATATTCATAGTGATACAAGAAGGTGGATCTATGGGTATTCCAAAAGCCATCAAAAGATGCATTACAATTGTAGGCATAGTTTATGGGTGAACTATCGAGTCTTGCTACCTATTTGGCTCTCCCTCTAGGGTGATTCACGGTAAGGTGGGAATCTTACTGGGTGAGGTAATCACTTTCTCTTTTCTTTCTTTTCGCTTTCATGCTAGTAGGACTGGATCATGAAGCTATGTTATTTATAGTGTTTCTCTTGTCTTTCTTATGTAATCATTTATGCTTTTATGATAGCTTTCCAAATATGATATTAGTATGAGAAATATTTCTTAGCAAGTTTTCTTATGCTAGTTGATTTGGGTTTGTTTTAGTTCTAACCCCTCTTTTGTGTTGTTTCGATTTTCTTTTTGTTTTCGCACCCTCATGCATGTATGTTGAGTTAGAATCCTTAGCCTGGGGGCTTGTGTCCTTAGCTAAGTGTTATTTTATCTTGTTGTGAATCCACTTGGATCTCTTCTTTCTTCTCCTTCACCAAGAGTTTGCATAGAGTCCATACTCTTGCTAAAGTGGGGGCTTAATGTATCATCTTAAAATGGAAGCACTTCCATGTTAAGAGCATTTAGCCCTCCAAGTAAGTGGTCTAGGGTCATTAAAAGCACCTTGATTGGGTATTTGCATGTATCTAGCTGTTTCCCCCCTATTTTTCTTCTCCCCCCCTTATTTCTAGCCTTTTTTTGACAATTTTCTCTGAGAATTTGGAGTTTCTGACTGTCTGGGTCAAAGAAGACCTGGTAGGGTCAAGGATGACCTTGACCTTGACCTAGGTTAGGGATGACCTCGACCCTAACCTAGGGCAGAGTCTACCTCATCCCTGACCCTAGGTCTAATTTTTAGATTCTGGGAGTTACGGGATGTTGGATTTCAGAAAGTTTTATTTTTCCCGCTTCGAGGTCGGCCATTTTGGGTTTCGGAATGGTAAATCCTTAAATTGCATTTAATATAGGTTCACTTCTAGGGGTTAAGGTTAATTGGGATTTAATTCTCCTATGTCAGCCTTCTCTAGGGGTTTGTGCCCTAGATCACTATAAAAGGAAGCCTTCCTCTCTCATTTTCTCCATCTCATCTCTCATAATCTCTCATGCAAGATCAAGCAAGCATTCTATCAAGAATTTTAAAGGAAGCATTCAAGCCCTCTTCTCCATTCAAGTTCTCCTTTGAAGATCAAGGATTCAAGCATTCAAGCCTTTGAAGGGATTTGGTTCAAGCATTCAAGATTCATCATTCAAAACCCTAGATCTAGCCATCATGGTGGTGTGATCTTCCTTCAAGATCCTTTGTTCATCTTCAAGTTCTATTCATTCTTCCCTCAAGGTGGATTCCAAGCATAAAATCATGGAGGTTTTAATTTACATTTGTTAATGTTATGTCCAAGCTTTCATATCAACATACTTGTTTACGTTTGAAATACAATTGCATATTTATTGAATATCATAGCTTCGTTGTTAGATCTACTTCTACTACTTGCTAGCATTCTCTATTTCAATTCCATTATTAAGGTTGATTCCAAACCAAGGTTTGAATAAGGTAAACCCCTCATCTAAAAAAAAACACCATTTTTTCTTGTAGGTACAGGTACAAGATGATAAATTAAAGTGCAGATCTGGATACCCTTTTCACTGAACTTGCGGGATCTGCGAACATAATTTTCATCAAAGAAGTTGGGTCAAGGATGACCTTCAGTGAGGGGTAGGATCCTACCTCGGGGTAAGACCTTGCCCCTCTACTTAGGTCAAGGATGACCTCCCTCAGAAAAGAAAAATATTTCTGGGTTTTGTAGATCTCGAAGTTTCAGTTCAAGGTTGCGAAAATCAATAGTTTCTGAGACTGCCTGATAGGGTTTTTATCAGGTTCTTTTTGGAGGTAAGTACCTTTATTTCTTCATTTCAACATTAATCATCTACATTTACTTTCCATATCAATAAAATTTCATGTATGTATAAAATATTTGATTTTGGGGTCTCTTTTATGTGCAAGCTATTGTTCTAGAACCCCGACCATATTTTATCTTATTCAACAAGTAACCATAAGTCAATTGTAGAAACATTACATTAGGAATTCAAATCACAACTATCACATTGTACTATTCCATATGATAACATAAGAAAATGTAGAATGCAAAATTCATTTGTCTTTCCATATCATAAAGTAAGTATGAATCTAACATAAGCATGTAAAAGTATGTCTAACATCATCATCCATATAAACATGTAAAATCATCACATAATGTCTAATGATAAGAAGTCATAATCCAAAATAGGTCTAATGTCTCAAAATAGTGTATCATCAAGATAGTCCAAGTGTCAAATCATCAGTTGGGCTAAGTGGGGTTGGGGTAGGACCTCACAATAGTCTTCATATGTAGTGTAGTTTTTCATAGAGACACACAATGATGGGAGCTCAACCTCGATGGGTAGAATGGCTTCAAAACCATATAAAAGAGAATATGAGGTGGTGCTTGTGGGAGTGTGGTAAGAAGTATGATAGGCCCAGAGGGAGGGATTTATTTGGAGGTGCCAGTCATGACCAGAATCATTGACAACCTTCTTGAAGATTTTCAAGATAGTTTTATTGGTTGCCTCAGCTTGGCCATTTCCTTGAGGGAAATATGGACTGGAGAAATGGTGATGGATGTGGAGTCTGGCACAAAAATCATCCACATGCTAGTTTTCAGAAGGTGTGTCATGGTCTGTGAAGATGGTAGATGGTATGACGAAGTGACAACTAATATGGTATAAGATGAACTTGGATATCTGGATGCCAGTAGTGAGGGTGAGTAGAATCACTTCAACCCACTTTGTGAAGTACTCTATGGCTATTATAATATAATTATTTCCATCTGAGGAAAAGGGGAGTGATTAAACCAATGAGGTTGAAGCCCCAACATGAAAAAGGCCAATGTGGTGCAATGAGTTGTAATTCTTGTGCTAGTGCATGAATCAGATTTGCATGCTGCTGACATGGGAGACATTTCCTGATAAATTCACAAGCGTCATGTTCCATTGTAGGCCAATAGTACCCAACTTAGAGAAAATGCTTTCCTAGAACCATGCCACTCATGTAGGCACCACAAATTCCAGTGTAGACCTCTTGTAAAGCCAGGATAGCCTCATTTGGATTTAAACACCTAGAGAGGATGTTATGATATCCTCGACGATAAGGGTGTTGGCTACAAGAGTGTAGTGGGAAGCTCTACAAATTAGCTTTTGGCATTGGGTGTTGGTGAGATGGGGAGATATGATACCATTTTTTAGATATGCATGGATGTCATGGTACCACGAGGACTGATGACCAACCAAGACACATACCATTTCCAGATTGGCATTCTCATAAGAAGGTGTGTGTAACTGCTCGACTAAGAATTCATACTGTGATGTGTCACAAGGGATTTCTAATAAGGATCCAATGGTCACCATTGCATCAACTACTTTGTTCTAAAGCCTTGGTATCTATGTGAACTGTAGATTTAGGAAATGCTCTTTCAGTCTTTCCACCAGTTCTTTGTAGGGTAGCAGCTTGTCGTCCTTTTTCTAAAATTCATCTAGGACCTACTTGATAATTAGCTATGAATCTCCAAACACTTGAAGTTTTGTTATATTCCATTGGATAGAAATTTTGAGGCCTGAGATGAGTGCGTCATATTCTACAATGTTATTAGTACATGATAATCCCAATTTAAATGATTTTGGAATATAGTCACCCTGAGGTGTGACGAATAAGATTCCTACCCCTAATCCATGCGATGTATAGGAGCCATCAAAGTATAGCTTCCATATGGGTTGTTCTTTGATCATACATAGGTGCTCATTAGGGAATTCCATGATTAGTGGATATGTATCCACTAGAGGTGCTTCTGCTAGTTGATCAACAATTACTTGCCCTTTGATTGCTTTCTGATCTATGTATTGGATGTCAAACTTGTTGAGTAGCATGACCCATTTTTCCATATGACCTGTGAGAGTTGTCCTAGATAGTAGATACCTGAGTGGGTTCACCTTTGAGATGAGCTTGATTGTGTGGTTGAGCATGTAATGTCTAAGCTTTTGAGTGGAAAAGACCATTGCAAGGCATGCTTTCTCCATTGGTGAATAATTGAGCTCATAGCCAACTAGAGTTTGACTGATATAATAAATGGCTCTCTCTTTGTTGTCATCATCATGCTATGCTAAGAGTGCCCCCAGTGCTGTAGTGGTTGCCATGATGTAAAGTATAAGAGGGTATCTTGAAACTGGTGGTACAAGGATGGGAGAGTTGGCTAGATACTCTTTTAGCTTCTCAAAGCTTCTCTGACAAATAGGATCCTATCTGAAGCTTCTATCCTTACAGAGAAGATGTGTAAAGGGTTGGCACTTGTCTTCCAGCTGTGATATGAAGCATCAGACTGATTGGAGCTTTCCTTGTAGGCTTTAGAGATGCTTGAGTGTTCTAGGAGGAGGCATTTCCATAATGGCTTTGACCTTTTTGGGGTCAATCTCTATGTCGCATCGTGATACGATGAAACCTAGAAGCTTTCCAGATGTTACACCAAAGACACACTTCTTTGGATTTAGCTTCAAGCCATAATGATGGAGATGATCAAACACACTCTCAAGGATGTGAAGGTGTTTGTAGCATGTTTTTTATTTTTCACGAATTTCATCCACATAGTCTTCTAGAATTTTGTGGATCATATCGTGGAATATTGCTGTCATTGCTCTATGATATGTAGCTCTAGCATTTTTGAGCCCAAATGGCATCATGTTGTAGCAGAAGGTACCCCATGGTGTGGTGAAGGATGTTTTGTGTTGATCCTCCTCTGCTATTTGGATTTGATTGTATCCTGAGAAGCCATCCATGAGTGACAACCTCTCATGGCTCCTTGTGAGATCTACGATCATGTCTATGTTGAGAAGCAAGAAATCATCTTTCAAACACACTTTGTTGAGATCTCTGAAGTTAGTACAGATCCTGATCTTGCCTAAAGGTTTGGTGATAGGCACCATGTTGGAGATCCATTCTGAATAGTCTATAGATCTGATGATCTTGGCTTGGAAAAGTTTCTCGAGCTCTTCTTTTACTAACAAGGCCACTTTTGGATGCATTTTTCTTAGCTTCTACTTGATTAGCTTAGCGTTTGGATCCACATCTAGATGATGGAAAACAAGATTAGGATCAAGCCCTATCATGTTGTGATACAACCATGAAAAGTTCCCAATGACTTCTTGGTGAAGTGCGATGAAAGGCATTTCTTCACCCTCTATTAAAAATGTTGTAATGTACGTGATTCTTGAACATTCTTCTATGCCCAAGTTGACTAGTTTGGTTTCTTCAATGATAATGGGTGACTACTCTAGTCTGTAATCCTAGATAGGAGGAAGAGGCAAGTCTCCAACTTTGAGGTTTCACCAAAAGATACACCTTTTATTTTCTCTTTTTTGGAGTCGAAATATGCCCCAAAAAGGTTTTCACATAAGGAATCATTTTTTTCTTTTTCCATTTCAATTTTGCAGCTAAAGGTTACCTCCTCCCCGAAATATCCTTTGGGGTTAAGTTTGTAGACATGAGTGGCTTCTAGATCTTGATCTTCTTGTTGGCTTGATGCTCCCATGAACCTTAGGAGCACTTGTGTGCTTTGGAACTCATCAATGTGTGTGATGCTTGGTTGGTCCAAGTCTATGAGTTTGGGGTGGATGAGGGGAAGTTCTATGATGTTAATGGTGAGTTGATGGAGGATAGAAGCATCCAGGAGGGTATCATCATCAAATATGTCATCATAAGATTTCTTTTCTTCCTCTTTAGGGATGTCTTGGATCTCTACAAGGTCAACCTAGCCATTCAAGAAGAGAACATTGGTCACGTTGGTGCCCCTAGTTGCGGTATTGAGATCTTGCGTACGTAGGTGAGGGGTATTAAAGCCAAGACCTTGATGCTTTGGATTTTTTGAGGCTTCGATTGGATCTTTTCTTTCTCCTTCTTGTGGTCCTAGACCACCACCTTGGTATTTCCATTGTTCTATGGCATACTTGTGTGATTGTGGATATTTTTCTTTTAAGTAGCCAAGGAGTTGAGTGTCATGTGGTGGGGGACCTTTGTATAACCACCTATTGATGTCATGGTCCATCTCTTGACTGTCTATGTTGCCATGGGAAACAAAAGTCATAGGTCCCATTTTCTTGATTTCATGATTTACTTCAGTGGACCTGCTTTGGTGACTTAGGTGCCCTTGTGTATGTGGATCAAGTGAGAGGGCCCCTACTACAAATGCATCAGTTAAGCTATACTCACCATAACCCTGGTTGTTGATCTTGATGGAGGAGAGTGTGGAGGTGAGGATAGTCTCTAGATCTCTATGGGATCATGAAGAGCTGGTGACATAAGTGCCAATGTCAATTCTAGGACAATGGGTGGAATGAGGGAATGATGCTTCCATCACACGATAGTATGTGAAGGGTTGGGGGTCTGCATGGATGGTAACCTCAGTGCCTTGATGCAAAAATTTGATGCACTGATGATAAGTGGATGGTACAACCTTGATGGAATGGATCCATGGTCAGCTAAGGAGGATGTTAAATGGTAGATCAAGATCAACAACATGGAAGATGGTGTCTTGAGTTGCAGGGCCTAGCTTGATAGGAAAAATAATGGTACCTCTAGAGGTACGCTCCAAGTTATCGTATGCCTTGATGGTGATGATCTCATGTGATATGTTAGCCTCTATGAACTCAATTTACTGAATGAATTTCAATGTAAACAGGTTTAGGGCTAAGCCATTATCTATCATGACCCTTTTTATGGCAAAGTCTCTGATCATGACGGCGATGTGGAGAGGGAGATTGTGGTTAGGTGCAATGGTTGATATGTCAGATGGCTTGAAGGATAAAGCATAGGATGCGGATAGATGTCCCACAAGGTTCTTGAACTGGATGGTGTTTATGTCTATGGGGACATGTCCTTCATGGAGGGCTCAGTTGAGGATTTCTTAATGGATGGGTAAAGTGCGGAGAAGGTCAAGGATGGATATTTGGGTAGGTGTATTCCCAAGATGTTCTATAAGGTTGTATTGTGCATTGTGTGCTAGCCTTGGATTTGCACCAATGATAGATATCCGACCTCTGTGAGTAGTAACAACACATTGACTATCTGCTCCCTTGACATGACATTGACTGTGGGTTCAACTTGGGTTATACATCCAAAAAAATTGTCATAGTTGATATGGGTATTCATATAGTCTTTGTGATCAACATGATCTCCTTGATTTCCTTTGCCTTGGTTTTGGGATGGAGGATTAGCATTGGCCTGATTCTTCCCAGCATTGTGTTGAGGGAACATGTTTTGATAGGTCTACAGATTGATATTAGGTGAGGCTTGGGATGGTGTGTCCACTTGGATCTCCTTTCAGTCAATGAGATCTTGGATGTAATGCTTTACCTTCACACACCTTAGTGTAGTGTGTCCTTTGACACAATGACAATCACAATACTCGTGATCTTTGTACTAGCTAGGCTTGGGAGTGGCATCATTAAATTGCTGAGTTGGTGGGTACATGATTAGATAGGCCTTGGCCATGTGATGAAAGATGACATCTAGAGGTTCACCAAGAGGTGTGAATATTCTCTTTTGGTGAGTTTGGGCTTGAGGCCTATTCTGATTGGGAGATGTTGATATGGAATTGGCCTGATAGGTTGGATTACCTTGATTTGTTTGATGTGCTTGATGCTGATAGTTCTGCATGGGTTGCTGATGGATGGGAGATTATTGTTGGTAGGTTTGCATAGGATGCTGATTGTTTTGAGGTTGTTGTTGCTGATATGTAGGAATAGGTGTAGGACCAGCCACAACAATTTGGACATGCTTAGTGTCTATGGCTCCATCAGTGATAGCATTTTTTTTTCAATTCTAGTAATAGGTCTTGTCATTATTAGAATTGTTGTGGGAATCATCCTTGTAGTGCTTGATTGTGCCTTTATCTAGGAGGCCTCTTTCAATATCTATCCCCTTGCTTTTGATATCTTGGTATGTTTCGATGCAGTCCATCCTCATGAAGTGGGATAGTTTGGGATGTAGATTATCGATAAAGATCTTTGTTAGATGCTTCTCAGGTGGTTGATATGATAACCTGGTTGTGAGGTTTTGCCATCATTGCAAATAGTCAGTTGGGCTTACTCCTTTCTGATTTGAGTTGCAAAGGTCTAGTAAAGAAAACTCATTCTTGACATTATGGGCATACTGGGAAACAAACTTCTTAGAGAGATCGACAAATATTGAGATTGTACCATAAGGTATTTTGTAGAACCACTCAATAGCAGTTCCTCCCAAACTCTTGGAGAATAGGCACATGAGCTAATTATCACTATATGCCACTTCTTGACATGCCATATAGAACTCTTTGACATGGTTTACTTGGTCTCCTTTCCCTCAATATTTATCAAATTTGGGTGTCTCAAAGTGCTTAGGGAAAGGGACAACTCCGATTGATCGATCAAACAGATAGGGACACACTTCTTCAAACTTGAAAATCTTGTTATCTATTCTAGCTTTTAGCTCCTTAAGAGCACTCTTCATTTCTTCCCACTCGACATTGATTGACGTTTGAGTAGGTAATCCCACTTGGAAAGGATCTAGTGGTACTAGTAAATATGAGTGATTTTGTGGTGGATATTGCAGAGTGGGATATGGAGATTGTCCAACAAGATAAGTAGATTGGAATGGAATTTGAGGTGATGATTGCTGGGGATGATACTATTGCAAAGGTGTAGGAGCATACTGTTGCAGGGGATATGAACTAACTTGCTATTGGGGTACAATAAGATTTTTTTGGTGTTGTACTAGATATGATGAATCTTGGTGCTGCTGGGGGATGATGGGATGTTGTTGTTGCTATACTAGGAAGTGTTGTTGTGGTGGAGGAGGGTGATGGAATGATGCAACTTGTTGATAGAATGGTGCTTGGTGCACTTGGCTTTGTGATTGGTTGATGTAGGAGGGATACATTCCTGCATTGCTAGGGGTGGAATAGATGT
Source organism: Chamaecyparis obtusa (assembly GCA_027943335.1). NCBI lineage: Eukaryota > Viridiplantae > Streptophyta > Pinopsida > Cupressales > Cupressaceae > Chamaecyparis > Chamaecyparis obtusa. Next base: position 2,673,461 of record BSBK01000210.1, on the reverse strand, counting down.
TAGGACACTGGAAGTAGGAGGTGGTTGTGCAAGGTAGCTAGCGAGACGAGATGAACTCTACTACTGAGGTGACATAACTACTTGAGAAGTAGAGGATGGAATGGATAGGTAATTAGTGTATAAAGGAAAAAATGAAGCTGGAGGAGGTTGCGATGGTTATTGTTGCACTGCTTGAGAGAAGGTAACTTGTTGGGTTGTAGGCATGGATGCGGGAGAGTGGGTTAGTATTCCTAAGGCTTGCATTTCTTCTCGAGTAAGGCCCCAATGAGAACTAATTCATGGTGGGAGTTGTGATGCGTAGGATGCTAGAAATATAGATGTGGGGATTGTTGGAAATATAGATACAGTAACTAAGAGGGGGGGTGAATCAGTTAACCACAAAAATATTACCACTGATCCCTTAAATATCTTAACAAATTATTTACTATGCCACTCGGTAAATATACAGAGAAATGCTGAAAACTTGATCCTTGAAGTGTGTAATAATTAAATTGTTCTTAAGCATTCATCACTAATTAACTTATATGAATAAAGAAAATAACATGAACACAAGAGACACCAGATTTACCATGGAAACCCAATATGGGAAAAACCACCAATGTAACTAGTTATTTTTTTTCACTCTTCTGAAGTGATGCCCGGTTAGAAGCCAACCCGGTAAAAGGTTACAAAACACACTGTTAGGTGTGACCTTGTTAGAGGATTTAATCACCCTGGTAGGAGTGGCCTTGTAAGAGGTCTTGAAACAATTCAATAGAATTGTTACCTTGTTAGAGGATTTACAAAATGGTTGTTAAACCAACTCGGTTAAGAGACTTTGATATCACTGCTACAATTGCTAGAGAGTAACAATGAAATGACCTGCAACTGAATTGCTGAATATAGATCTCTATTCTGTTTCACTAGATCCTTACTGATCAATTAAATCTTTGCTGCTCCTCAAGGATATCTGACCATCCTTCAAAATTCGCACACACCTTTCTTCAAAATGATTTCTGCATGCTGTATATATTTTATTCACCACTTCACCTTCTATATATATATGCCATTTCATAATCATTTAGATTGTCAAGTCAACACTAATAATTATTATAACAGTCAGCTGGGATAAACAAACTGTAATAACAAAATTCTTTGAAAGGGCCGACCTTGCTCGGTAAACATTAATCCTGAAAAGATTTCCTTCGGTGACCGAGAGAACTCGGTAACCACAGTGAATTCTTCAACATCCTTTGGAGACCGAGAGAGCTCGATAACCACTAAGTTTCCTTCGATAACCAAGGAGGCTCGGTTAACACTTTTACCCTATCATGTTTCCTTTAGACACCCGAGAGAACTTGGTAGACACTAAAAACTGCCTAGCTGACCGACTAAGCTCGGTAGATACTGAGAACCGCTTAGCTGATTGACTGAACTTGGTAGATACTGAGAGCGATAATTGATATGACATTTGTGTGACATCAAAGACAACACATAGCTAATCCAACAATGTCCTTCAGACAATTGTATCCAACAATCTCCCTCTTTGGCATTGATGGCAACACATGTCATAGCACAATGAAATTTCACAGAGAAACCAAGAGTAAGAAACATATCCTTAGCTTCATTCTGACTCCCATCATCTTCAAACTTCTTTCCCTGACTGAGAACTCTCCCTCTTAACTTCTCAAATTATTCTTCTTAGAAATTTCTTGAAATGACAACAAACTCTCCCTCTTTGACAACACATGCCAAAGACAACTTACACAGTTTCGGTAAATATCAATGTACCTTATGTACTAATTCATATGCAATGATTCCTGACTATGCTGCATCAACTGATTAATCTTCAACATGTTCTGGTTGATGCATCACTAAAACTTTATTTAGTGAACCTCGGACAGGGGAGTGACCCCTAACTTGCCTCTTAGATACAAGAATGCATCCTTAGGTTGTGGCTTGGTGAAGATATCTGCAATTTGTTCTTTTGTATGAATATATTCCAATCTGATTTCCTTGTCCTGCAACAATTCTCTGACAAAGTGATATTTAATTGCAATGTGCTTGATTTTGGAATGCATTACTAGATTCTTTGAAATATTTATTGCACTTGTATTATCACAAAACATAACAACTGGTTCTTTGATCTCAACCTTCATGCCTTCCAAAAGCTATTTAAACCATATAATATTAGAGTAGTTTACTGCTGCAGCAACATATTTTGCTTCTGCTGTGGATTGGGATGTGCAGTTTTGCTTTTTACTAGTCCAAGATACTAACCTCTTGCCAAGAAAGAATGCTCCACCGCTTGTACTCTTTCTATCATCAATGTTTCTTGCCCAATCAACATCAGTAAACACTTTTAAATCCAGATTGCCTCCAAATTTATACCACAAGCCATAATCTTCAGTTCCCTTTAAATACCTCAAGATTCTTTTGATTGCCATCATGTGATTTTCTCTAAGTTTTGCCAAGAATCTTGCCACTATTCCAACTGCTAAGGCAATATCAGGCCTTGTGTGTACTACATACTGTAATTTTCCAATCATTGATTTGTATAAGGTCTGATCTACTTCTTTTGAATCATCATCTTTGGTAAGCTTCAGTCCAGTACACATGGGTGTACCAACTGGTTTTGAATCTTCCATACCAAATTTCTTAAGTATTTCCCTGATATATTTAGACTGACTAATGTAGATACCATTTTTGTTCTGCTGAATCTAAAGTCCAACAAAGAATTTTATCTGACCAAACATAGACATTTCAAATTCTTTGTTCATAAGCTCTAAAAATTCTTTGCACTGATCATCATTTCTTGTAAACACAGTATCATCCACAAATATTTCTACCAAAACAATTTTGTTATCTAATCCTTCTTTGATGTATAAATTGTTGTTGTCATTAGCCCTTTTGAAATCAATCTGAGTAAGATAGTTATGTAATCTTTCATACCATGCTTTAGGAGCTTGTTTCAGATCATACAATGCTTTGTGTAATTTGTAGACCATATCCCTTTTGTCTGGATCAATAAAACCTTTAGGTTGCTCAATGTAGACTTCTTCCTCAAGAATACCATTGAGAAAAGCAGATTTGATATCCATCTGATATACCTTAAATCCTTTATGTGCTGCATATGCAAGTAAAGTCCTCACACCTTCTAATCTTGCAACAGGAGAAAAAGTCTCTCCATAATCTATTCCTTCTTCTTGAGAATATCCTTTACATACCAATCTTGCTTTGTTTTTTGATACTTGACCATCTTCATTCAACTTATTTCTGAATACCCATTTTGTCCCAATTACATTTTTATCTTTAGGCCTAGGTACAAGAGTCCATGTCTTATTTTTCTCTATTTTCTCTATTTCTTCATTCATAGCCTCAATCCAAATTTCATTTTCTAATGCATCTTTGACATTTTTAGGTTCAAAATCAGAAAATAAACATGTACCTTTTAGTTTACTTCTTGTCATAGTACCATCTGATTTGTTTCCAATAATCTAATCTGGTTTATGATGCTTTCTGATGTACTTGGCTAATACAAGTTCCTTGCTTCCTGAATGAGTTACATTGTCATCTTCTTCATCTTCAGGTTCAGATTGCTTGGGCTCAGTAGATACTTGCTTGGTAGCTTCAGACTAAGACTCGGTACTTTGTGACTCGGTCTGAACTTCTTCTCGTGACTCGGTTACTGTACTGGGCTCGGTAGATGTAGTCTCCTTACATGTGTCTGACAATGTATCAGGTTCGATGTAAAAAAATTTTCTGTAGTCCTCTGGTTCCTTTTTGCTTTCTTCTTCAATCTTTTCTGCAAACTCATCAATTGTCACATGTGCACTTTCTCTAATTTTGTGAGTAGACAAATTTAGACATCTATATGCCTTACTTTTGCAAGAATATCCCAAAAATATTCCTTCATCACTTTTTACATCAAATTTTCCTTTTCTAGATTCTTTTAAGATGTAACATTTACTACCAAATACTTTTAGGTAATTTACATTTGGTTTGTAGCCATACCATAGCTCATATGGAGTCTTGAATGTGTCTTTTCTTAGCTATACTCGGTTCAAGGTATGAACTACAGTGCTGATAGCTTCCTTCCATTATTTCATAGCAATGTTCTTTTCAATCATTAGAGTCCTTGCACAGTCCATGATAGATCTGTTCCTTCTTTCAACTATTCCATTCTGCTCAGGAGTTCTCGGGGCTGATACCTGTCTTTTGATTCCTCTTTCAATGTAGAAATTATTGAATTCATGGGAGATGAATTCACCACCTCTGTCTGATCTCAAGCATTTTATTCTTTTTCCCATTTCCTTTTCTACTCTTGCTAAATACCATTTGAACTTCTCAAATGCTTCAGACTTTTCTCTTAAATACATAACAGTCATCATTCTAGAATAATCATCAAAAAAGAGAATAAAGAATTTTTCTCCGGTATAGCTCTCAATTCCAATAGGTCCACATAAATCAGTATGCACAATTTCCAAAATATCTTCAGACTGATAGTTTTTACTTTTGAAACTAGACTTTCCCATTTTACCAATTTGACAATTCTTGCATAGACCAACATCAGGTTTCTTCAAAGTAGGAATACCTCTTACTTTCTTGAATTTGCTTATTTTCATCATGTTGTCAAGATTTACATGACATAACCTTTTGTGCCATAACCAACTTTCTTCAATTTGAGCAATAAAACATGAGTAATCACCAAGATCAAGATAAAATAGGTTACCTTTGGTTTGTTTTCCTGATCCTATTAGTTTTCCTTTGTCATCCAGTAGTCTTGCTTTACCATTCATGAATTCAACCTTGAATCCAATGTTGATTAGCTGTGCTACACTTAGAAGATTATACTTTAGTCCTTTGACCCAATATGCATTATCACATATAAGTTCTTTGGTTAATGAAATTCATCCTTTTCCTTTTATACAACAGGGTTCATTGTTTCCAAACCTTACATTACCACCATCAAAGTTTTCAAAGTGTTCAAACTTGGTCCTGTCACCAGTCATATGATGTGAACATCCACTATCTATAATCCATGTATCATTCTTGCTTATATGAGAGATAAGTGCCATCTCATCTTCATCATTATCAGATTAATCTTTTACAACAATGAAAACAATTTCTTCTTCACTATCATTCGAATCTTTAGCTAAAAAACATGTTTTCTTACCTTTATCCTTGAATGATTTGAAAATTTTCTTGCCACTGTACTTGTAATTTTTCTTCTCATCTTTTCTTTGCTTGTTTGGACACCTAGTTGCAATATGACCAATTTCTTCACATGAAAAATAGATTAAGGGAGTTTTACCTTTGTATTTTCCTCTGCCTCTTGAATACTTCTTTGCAAGTATTGCTTCAATAACTTCAAGATCGCTATCAGAACTTTCCTCTAATTCTTCTTCACTTTCTGATTGTATTTTCTTCCCTTTCTTGAGTGAGAGTTTGGCCTCAAAAACTGATTCAATATTTTTAGAAGTTGGAACATAGTTGTCATAGTTATCTAGTTCAAAGGCTGTCAATCTTCCAACTAAGGCATCCAAAGTTATATTGTGATTTTCTTCACATCTTCTTTCTTGAATAGCAGAAACTCTTATTGCATAAATAGGGAGCAATGTTCTAAGAACCTTACTTATAACCGTTTCATCATCAATTTTTCCTCCAGAAGCTCTGATTGCACTAACACTTGTCTTGATCCTTTCAACATATTTTGCAATGTTTTCTTCTTCTCTCATTTTCATTTGATCAAACTGTCCTCTTAGGCTCTCTGCTTTGGCTCTCTTCACATTGTCATCACCGACATAGATTTTCTTTAGCTTGTTCCACATTTCATGAGCAGTTGTGCAGTCTTTGATTTCATCAAATTCTTCATAGCTAAGAGCTGATGCAATGTCTATCATCATAGTGTTATGGTTCTTCTTCTCTGTAATGTCTTCAATAGTTAATGTGCCAGTACGAATTGTATATTCTTGATCAATATATTTGCATCCTGAATCACCAATGGAAGCCAAATGTAGTCTCATGAGACCAATGAATCAATATATTTGCTCTGATACCAATTGTTGGAAATATAGATGCAGTAACTGAGAGGGGGGGGTGAATCAGTTAACCAGAAAAATATTACCACTGATCCTTTAAATATCTTAACAAATTATTTACTGTGCCACTCGGTAAATATATAGAGAAATGCTGAAAACTTGATCCTTGAAGTGTGTAATAATTAAACTGTTCTTAAGCATTCATCATTGATTAACTTACATGAATAAAGAAAATAACATGAACACAAGAGACACCAGATTTACTGTGAAAACCCAATATGGGAAAAACCACCAATGTAACTAGTTACTATTTTTCACTCTTCTAAAGTGATGCCCGGTTAGAAGCCAACCTGGTAAAAGGTTACAAAACACACTGTTAGGTGTGACCTTGTTAGAGGATTTAATCACCCTGTTAGGAGTGGCCTTGTAAGAGGTCTTGAAATAATTCAATAGAACTATTACCTTGTTAGAGGATTTACAAAATGGTTGTTAAACCAACTCGGTTAAGAGATTTTGATATCACTGCTACAATTGCTAGAGACTAACAATGAAATGACCTGCAACTGAATTGCTGAATATAAATCTCCATTCTGTTTCACTAGATCCTTACTGATCAATTAAATCTTTGCTGCTCCTCAAGGATATCTGACCATCCTTCAAAATTCGCACACACCTTTCTTCAAAATGATTTCTGCATGCTGTATATATTTTATTCACCACTTCACCTTCTATATATATGCCATTTCATAATCATTTAGATTGTCAAGTCGGCACTAATAATTATTATAACAGTCGACTGGGATAAACAAACTGTAATAACAAAATTCTTTGAAAGGGCCGACCTTGCTCGGTAAACATTAATCTTGAAAAGATTTCCTTCAGTGACCGAGAGAACTCGGTAACCACAGTGAATTCTTCAACATTCTTTGGAGACCGAGAGAGCTCGGTAACCACTAATTTTCTTTCGATAACCGAGGAGGCTCGGTTAACATTGTTACCCTGTCATGTTTCCTTTAGACACCTGAGAGAACTCGGTAGACACTAAAAACCACCTAGCTGACCGACTGAGCTCGGTAGATACTAAGAACCGCTTAGCTGACCGACTGAACTTGGTAGATACTGAGAGCGATAATTGATATGACATTTGTGTGACATCAAAGACAACACATAGCTAATCCAACAATGTCCTTCAGACAATTGTATCCAACAGGGATTTGGGATGTAAGTGGTGGATTTGGAAATCCCATGGAAGGCATGTCTGTTGTGAAATCAGTTAGTTGGGTTTATGTATTGGAGATGAAAGGTGGAGGTGGAATGTATGTTTGGGAAAATCCTGGTTGGGAAGTGGAAGGAGATGCTTGTGTTCCTCATAGAAAGGGTGATGCTGACATGGAAGCTTGCTGAGTAGGAAAGGGGAATGATTACGTTGTCCCTGGAAATGATGATATTGAGGCAAAGGATTGTTGGGAAAAAGAAGGAAACAATTGGGTTGCTCCCAGAAATGATGATGCTACTTGGCTCATGGATGGTGGAGGAACTGCTTGTGTAGGAGGTGGAGGTTGGTTTTGTGCAAAGCTTTGGGCCTAGGTAATGGCTTGAGATGCTATAGAAGATGATGGTGTTCCCATGATGGAAAAAAAAATGGATTGTGTTATGGCTTGTGTGGTGGGGCTCACGAAATTGCTTTGCAAGAAGTGGGGGATGGATGAGGCTTCCTGATATATGTACAAGTTGGGATCAAGGATTTGTTGGATGATGGGGTTGTAGACTTGTGCTATGATTTGGATGGATTTGATGGGTATGAGGGGTTGGAGATGTGGTGGAATGGGAGTACCCTCCAGTGCAAAGTTGGCCAATATGGCTTGTCGATTTTGATCAATAAGTGCACTCACTATTTGTGCATGCCCTGGATGATTCATAAAGGTCTCCATGGAAAATGAAGTGGGTGGTCCATTTGGGTATTCCCACACATTATCAACTTGTGGGTTCTGGGGATTGTAGGTTACCATCACGCTGGTAGGATTATTAAGATCCGACAAACTAGTGGCCTAGTTGGGATCCATATTCCTTCTCTTCATGAATCTCATCTCGACAGGCATGGAATGCAGAGCTAAGGATGAAAATACAAATGATGGATGGATGCAAGATGTTTCTAAGAACTTTAAAGATAGTGGATTTCTAAGATGGGATGCAAGGATTTGGAACAATTAAATGATGGTAGGATGATGAAGGATTGGTGAGATGCTCTGATTTGGATCGAAGATGATAGAGGATTGGTGGGATACTCTAATTTGGGTCAAGGATGATGGAAGCTTGGTGGAAGATTGTGAATGATTACTAAGTGTTGGGTCTAATGAGCTGCTACTTCCTAATGTAGGATCAAAGATGACTGCCAACCTAAGATAGACTTATGATCTTCAAAAGGCTGGATTCTTTATCAATGTATGCCAATATTGCTCTTGCTTGAGATGATAAGGCTTACAAGGACAAGTAAGGATTCCCTGGACAATGCTTAGTCACAGGGTGAATATTTCTAATTTGGGATAAGGATTTGAAGCAACTCAAGGGATTTAGACACAAAGTGGATGAATTTGGATTAGTGGATTTGGTTCAAGGATGGTGGGTTTCTAACTTGGATGAATGATGCTAGATTTGGATAAAAGATGATGGATGGTGACAAGGATTCTGATTTGGGATTTTCAAATGGAAAGATGATGAAGGATGATGGAATGATACTATTTCTACGAGGATGACCTAGAGGCAGCTAAAAAGGATGACCTATGATGCACCTAGGAAGATGATAAATAATGCAAGGATGAAACTAAAAATAACTTAGGATGTAACTAGGGATGGATGGCAATGCAAAGATGAATCTAAGAATGGTCTAGGATGCAAAGGATGTCGAGATAGGATTGTGGGATTTTGAAGGAATGGACGATATAAGATGGGCCAAAATAGTCCTCTCTCTCTAGATTGACATAGAGACGATTAAGCTGGAATCAGTATGCAAACTATTTCATTCTTGCATTATACTCTATGTTGTCCAGTCTCTCTTGATTCTTTCCTTTTGCTTGGATCACTTTGAAGGAAGGTTGGTGATCTTTGAGATTTCCTCTACAACTTTCTTCTCTTGATAAACTTGGGAATTGGGAAGTCTAGCTTTCTTATGTTTGGATAAATCAGACATATCTCAAGAAGATTTGGTATTTGGATTTGAATCAAGGCTCTCAGGCATCTGATTTTTGAAGGATCTTTTCTACGAGGATGTTTTGAAATATTTGATCAAGTTGTGTATCAGTTTGATGTTTCCAATGGAAAAGGACAAAACTCAAAAAAAGACACTTTGAAATAAATCCCGACAAAGGACAAGGTAACTTTGTGGGATACAAGTAATGAATGACCACTAAAAAATGCTAGTTTCTCTGAAGAGAGTGTATGTTCTGACAAATGTTTGCACTGAGTTTGAAATTTGAAAACACTTCAAACATAACTACCTAAGGGAAGGCTAGTATCAAAATCTTTTCCCACATCTTGATACCCCTAAAAGGGATACATATGGCGAGTGTCTTAAGGTGATTCGGGAAACCACAGGGATCGGTCCTTGCATAAAGATTTTGATACCTTCAGGATTAGATTGGGTAGTTTCTAATTTATTAAGTATGTAGTTGATCCATCGAGTCATCCCAATTGGTTTGTACATGCGTGACTCACTTAAGAGCCTAGTTGACCATGCAAAAATAGTAGGGATATTCACCTACCTCAGGCTACCATCAACATGCATAGCCCAAGCTTGAGGGGATGAAGTGGGAGTTTGCTCAATGCTTTATTTCTATACCGACTGAGGAAGTACCAGTTTGAAGTCATTCTCCAAAGAGGAAGCACTTTTTTCTTTGGACAGGTTTCTCTAAAAGTGAAATAGATGAACTTTTCCATGTCCAACTTTTTCTACGTTATTCAGCTAACAAGGCTTTTACAAAATTGGAAACTTTTTAACAAACACACCAAGAAGATGTTCTTTCCTAAATTGATTAGTGAGTTTTGGAAATGAAAGCTTGAAGACATATGTGTTTATGAGTTTGATCTTTCCATTTCCTTGAAGACATAAAAAGATTTAAAAGAGATTTTGCAAGTTGGTTTACCTTGGCATTCAAGATTGAGTTGTAGCTTTTAGGAAATTGATTTGAACTTTTGAAATGCTTTGTTTTCCAACCTTAAGTCATTCAAGATTTTGTTCTTTTGCTTTTAGAACTGAAATGAAAAGTTTCTTTGCAATTTGATTTAATTTCTTAGCTTCACTCAATATTTGGTGCTCTAAAATTCAATTTTTAAACCCCCAAAATAGGTTCCTAGATTGATTTTATGCATGAAACTTTGTGAAAGCATTTCAAGATTTTTTTCTTTCTAGGACTAAAAGAATGAAGTTTGCTTTGATTTGAGTTTGATTTCCTTTTGTTCACTCAAGATTGAATGTGATTTAAAACTTAAATGAAATAATTAATTTTGATTTGGTTCATCCTTTAGATTCATTCAAGATTTGTTTGATTGATTTCAAGCACTAAAACAAAATGTTTTATTGCATTGATTTTCTTTTATCCCTTAGGCATTCAAGACTTGGTTGTTGTTCATTTTAAGCACCAAACAAAGTGTGTAATATTTTCCTTGTTCAATTTTAAGCCCAAATTTAAATGATGCGGTGTTGTGAGTTCATACAATGTTCATTTTAAGACCTTAGGAATAAGTATGTTAATTCTATTTTTTATCATTAATTCATGATCCCGCTAACTCTTCCTAATTTTCAAGATAGAATCTGGTAAATTTGTATATAAATTTTGATAGACCTCTGAACCATCTTTTTGGTGCTTTTTGAATCATAAAAAATGGAGCTCATATGCAAAATTTACAAAGGTTTTCGTGAAAGTGCCTCTTTATGGTTTTTTTTGGAAAATAAGCCAAGATCTCGCAAGAAGAAGAAGAAGAAGTAGATGGTGTGGACAAGGCTTTCGAGGGTACCTGATTTGAAAGACTTCAATCCAAACAAAGATTAGATGTTAGTCTAAGCATGAAATCAATGCAAAACAAATAAAACTCTAAACTAAGCCACCTCAGATTGAGCTAAAATAGGTGCACCCAAGCACTGTTTGATTTGCTCTTGCTTAAGGGGATGTGGGTGTGCTCTTTAATCACTTGGAGCATATTCCTTATACATTTAGGACGGATTGAAATCCATGAAAATCCCAAAATGGCACAAAAATAAGTATAAAACACCTGATTTGCCCCTAAGGCCTCAAGGATCCAAATGATGCTGATATGAATATTAAGCTACATGAGATTTATGCTAAGATTGATTTTAAGCCAAATAGAGATGTGATGATGCTATGCTTATGCAAAACAATGAAATAAACTATGTTAAGCCATTATTACTAAATTAGGATGAGCTAAAATGCTTGAAAGTAAGTTAAATTAAGATGATTATGCTAAGGCTAGAAGCAAAAGGGCATGATAACAATGCATGAGAATAAAATCTAAGCTAATGAATTTGCTCTTGAAAGGAGGAGCATTTATAAAATTTGGGAAGGAGGAATGAATGGCCAAGATCAAAATCTTTAAGAGAGGCCAAGATTCATTCAAAGGGGAGCACATGGATTGTGCTAGTTCAGGGCCACCTCCTTGTGACAAGTGTCACAAGGGCATTGGGTTGAAAGATGGGAGGAATGTGCACAATTTGGGAAATGTGCCTAAGGTCAAAGGGTGTAAGAAAGGGGTGAGGGGCTTCTTAAATGCATGATAAATGCATGTAAGAGGGATAAGGAGGCCTTAAATGCATTTAATGCATGTAAGAGAAGTCTCTAGAAGTTTGTTGACTTTGGGTTAAGCTTAGGAGTTGGCTAACCTTGGTTAGGGAATGTGACAAGGTTAGGGGGGGATTAGGATTAGGATTAGGACTTTCTAGAAGAGTCTAGAATTTCCTTAGGATAAATATGGATTTTAGAAAATAGATAAAGATTTATTTATTTCCATGGTTTAGGTTTGAGAATATTTATTAAAATGAATTTAATAAATATGAGGATTAAATATTTAATCTTAATTAAATATTTTGAGTTGGGATTAGGGTTAGGAAAAGAGGGGATTAGTCTTTAATCGAAATTAAAGAAGGATAAGAAGATTCTGGAAGAGGTTAGTGGTCTTAAGGAAATTGGCCAAGTTTTGGGCAAAAAATAAATAAATAATTTATTTTGGAATTTTTGGTCAATTTATTAATTAAATAATTAATAAATAAGGAGATAATGTTTAAATAAGATTTAAACATTTTTGGGAGGGATTTCTTAATTAAATATTTTTAATTAAGATAAAGAGATTTAATGACATAAAAATAAATAAATTAATTAAGTAAATAATTAATTAATAAATGATGATGTCATCAGGTATTTTTCAGAAAATAAAAATATTTTATTTTCTAAAAGATTTTTAGGTGTCTACATTTTGCCCCTCTTTAATGCGATGCCGCAAGTGGCATGGCGTCAAAGACAAGAAAATAAGATGCCCAAGGCTAGAATTTAGAGGAATAAGAGATTGTGCCCCCTCGAGAAAATAACGCAAGGAGCAGACGTTGTGGAATTTTCTTGAAAGGAAACAAAGAAGGAAGGACCGTGGAAGAAGGGGAGATAAATAACCAAGTGTCCAAGAGAAAAGATGAGTGAATGCAAGATGAGATGGAATGCAAAATGTAGGATGCAGCTACATGAGAGATGCAAGATGCAAGATTAATCTATATGATGCAAGATGTAGGGGATTGGGGAAGCTCCAAGTGCAAATGTGAAGAGCACAACCTAGTTTAATATAGAAATGCTAGAGACTTGCCAAGGATACTGGGATCATGAGGCCTTGTCACTAGCGTTGCAGAGAACTGATGCTAAAAAGACATATAGGGTTGCCCCAGCATCACGCATGAAACCCAAAGGAGGCATGGTGGAAATGATGCTGAAGAAACCACAAACACACAACTGACTCACAGGAAGAAGCAAAAGATCAAAAGACCTTACCCCAGATTATCCTCATTCGCAACACACCATGATATAAAGGATCATGGTGACTTTGAGTAGAGAACAACGAGAAGCTATAAAAGATTAACAAGACCCAAAGGACAAAATCCAAGGTCAAAATGAGAATTCCAAAAGGACATCCTTTTCCAAGGAGAGAGATTGGATGTGATTGATGGTGGGACGATTGGTCTAAACGTGTGGAAGGAGGCATCGACATGGACCTAGTGTGCTTGGTGGAAGATGAGGTCGGACAGGAAGGATACAACTGAGGGGACCTGTGATTAGGCTTAGGGCAGACAAAACATAAGCATACATCTGTGCGGACCTGATGCGGATGGGGAGAATGCTGTGTTGTTGATCAACAAATGATGTAGTTCAAAGATGGTCATGATGATCAAGGATAGTCGACAATTGATATTGCTGAAGTACAAGGCTGGGTAGGACAAGATGTTTGATCAAATGCGGCTGCAGGACTGATAAGGACTATTTACAAAAAGACACGAGGATAGGTACAATGAACAGGAAGATATTTACAATAGATATGTACAGAAGCTCAAGATTGGGGAGAGGAAGATCTCACTATACAGGAGATGGTACAAGAAGGATCACACTATATAGGAGAGGGTACAAGAGATGTGCAGGTAGGATTGCGGATTTGCTGGAGGATTATGAAAAAGAGGAATGCTGGGGGATGGTGGATGGGGATGGAAGGGGTGAGAAAGGGATTGAGATGTTGGGATGGGGGAATGGGAGTTTGATAGATAATGACTCGGTCCACTATGTATGGTGCCTATTTGCTAGGTTTTCACCAACATACTTGTCCAAGGTGCTTGAATTGCCAAGTTTTCACCATTGTATGATTTATTTTTCTTTGTCTTTTTGCTTTCTTGCTTTTTTGTTTTTTTTTTTTTCAATTTTTATGGATTTTCTGAATATGTAGGATCTGGTTCAGGCATAGAACCTCTTTAGATGTATGATGTTGATTGGATCATTCAAAGGCTCACCTTCTGGTGTAGATAACTGATAAGCTCTAGAGCCAAAGCATGATGTGACAACATAGGGGCCTAACCAAATAGGCTCAAACTTGCCTTTCTTTTCTCTATTTGCTTGGACTTTCTAATTTTCTTTGAGGACCATGTCACCAACCTGAAATTGTCTGGGATGGACCTTCTTATTATAACTCCTTTTGAGTTGATTCTGGTATGCAACCAGGTGATCATAGGCTTGTTGTCTCTTTTCATCTAACAGGTCTAGCTGTGTGAGACGAGCCACATGATAGTTTTCATCAGTGGTGTAGTTCTTCATGGAGACTCGCAATGATGGGAGCTCAACCTCGATCGGCAGAACGACTTCGGCACCATATACAAGGGAATATGGGGTGGTGCCTGTGGGAGTGTGATAAGAAGTACGATAGGCCCAAAGGGTGGGATTGATTTGGAGGTGCCAGTCATGACCAGAATCATTGACAACCTTCTTGAGGATTTTTAAGATAGTTTTATTGGTTTCCTTAGCCTGGCCATTTCCTTGAGGGAAATATGGACTAGAGAAACGATGATGGATGTGGAGTCTGGCACACAGATCATCCACATGCTAGTTTTCAAAAGGTATGCCATGGTCTATGAAGATGGTAGATGGTATGCCAAAGAGAAAAATGATGTGGTAAAGGATGAACTTGGATATTTGGATACCAGTAGTTAGGGTGAGCAGAATCGCTTCAACCCATTTGGTGAAGTACTCTATGGCAGTGATTATGTACTTATGTCCATCCAAGGAAAGGGGAGTGATTAAGCTGACAAGGTCAAAGCCCCAACATGAAAATGGCCAAGGTGGCACAATGGGCTACAAATCTTGTGCTGGTGCATGAATCAAATTGGCATGCTGCTGACATGGTAAACATTTTCTAACAAACTCACAAGCATCATGTTCCATGGTGGGCCAATAATACCCAACTTGAAGCAATTGCTTAGCTAGAACCATGCCACTCGTGTGGGTACCGCAAATTCCAGCATGGACCTCTTGTAAAGCCAGGATGGCCTCATTTGCATCTAAACACCTAGAGAGGATATTGTGATACCCTCAATGATAAAGGGTGTTGGCTACAAGAGTGTAGCGGGAAGCTCTACGGATAAGGTTTTGGTGTTGGTTATTGGTGAGATGGGGAGATATGATACCATTCTTTAGATATGCATGGATGTCGTGGTACCACGGGGACTGGGGACCAACCAAGACACACACCATTTCGGCATCGACATTCTCATAAGCTGGTGTATGTAGCTGCTCGACTAGGAATTCATACTGTGATGCATCGCGTGGGATTTCTAACAAGGACCCAATAGTTGCCATTGTGTCTGCTGCTTTGTTCTGAAGTCTGGGTATCTATGTGAATTGTAGATTCAAGAAATGCTCTTTCAATCTATCTACGAGTTCTTTGTAAGGTAGTAGCTTGTTGTCCTTTATCTGATATTCATCTACGACTTGCTTGATAATCAGCTATGAATCACCGAACACTTGCAGTTCTGTGATATTCCATTGAATGGCTATTTTGAGACCTAAGATGAGTGCCTCATATTCTGCAATGTTGTTGGTACATGAAAATCCCAATTTGAATGACTTTGGGATGTAGTCACCTTGAGGTGTGATGAATAGGATTCCTTCCCCTAATCCATGTGATGTGTAGGAGCCATCAAAGTATAGTTTCCACATGGGCTGCTCTTCGATCATACATAAGTGTTCATCAGGGAATTCCATGATTAGTGGATAAGCAACCACCAGTGGTGCTTCTGCTAGCTGATCAAAAATGACTTTCCCTTTGATTTCTTTCCGATCTATGTACTAGATGTCAAACTCGCTGAGTATCATGACCCATTTTTCCATACGGCCTGTGAGAGTTGTCTTTGATAGTAGATATTTGAGGGGGTCCACTTTTGAAATGAGCTTGATTGTGTGACTGAGCATGTAATGTCTAAGCTTTTGAGTGGCAAAAACCACTACAAGGCATGCTTTTTCTATGGGTGAGTAATTAAGCTCATAGTTGACAAGAGTTTGACTAATGTAGTAGATGGCTCTCTCTTTGTTTTCATCATCATGCTGAGCTAGGAGTGCCCCCAGTGCTGTAGTGGTTGCTGAGATGTAGAGTATGAGAGGGCATCCTGGAACTGGTGGCACTAGGATTGGAGAGTTGGCTAGATACTCCTTGAGCTTATCAAAGCTTCTTTGACATATGGGATCCCATTTGAAGCTTGTGTCTTTGCATAAAAGATGTGTGAAAGGTTCACACTTGTCTGCTAGTTGAGAAATGAATCGAAACACTGATTGAAGCTTTCCTTGCAGGCTTCTGAGCTGTTTGAGTGTTCTTGGGGGAGACATTTCTATTATTGCTTTGACCTTTTTAGAGTCAACCTTTATGCCTCGTCGTGATATTATGAAACCTAGGAGCTTTCCAGATGTAACACCAAAGACACATTTCTTTAGATTGAGCCATAACCCATAGTGCTGCAAGCGATCAAACACACTCTCAAGAATGTCAAGGTGTTCATGGCGAGTTTTTGATTTTGCAAGAATATCATCCACATAGTCCTCTAGGATCTTGTGAATCATGTCATGGAAGATTGCTGTCATCGCTCTCTGATATGTGGCTCCTACATTCTTTAGACCAAAGGGCATCATGTTATAGCAAAAGGTACCCCATGGAGTGGTGAACACAGTTTTGTGTTGGTCTTCTACTACTATATGAATCTGATTGTATCCAGAGAAACCATCCATTAGTGACAACATTTCATGGCCCGCTGTAAGATCTATGATCATGTCTATGTTAGGTAGTGGGAAATCATCTTTAGGACATGCTTTGTTTAGGTCCCTGAAATCTGTACAAATTCAGATGTCACCAGAAGGCTTTGTGACAGGTACCATGTTGGAGATCCAATCTGAGTAATCTATAGCTCTAATAATCTTTGCATCCAGGAGCTTTTCTAGTTCTGATTTTCCCAATAGAGCTACTTTGGGATGCATTTTGTGTAGCTTCTACTTTACTGGCTTAACATTGGGGTCCATAGCTAGATGATGAACAACAAGTTTAGGATCAAGTCTAGGCATGCGTGTGTATGACCATGCAAAGTTCATAGTAGCTTCTTGAAGTAGCGCATTGAAAGCCATTTCTTCACCTTCTGTCATGTTGGCTGTAATGTAGGTGATCCTCAGACATTCCTCTATACCTAAGTTGACTGGCTTGGTTTCTTCTATGATTATAGGTGACTGCTCAGGTCTGTAATCCTGGCTGGGAGGAAGAGGCAAGTCTTCATCTTCTAGCACTTGAATTGCCAAGTTTTCACTAGAAGATACACTCTTTATTTTTACTTTTTTGGAATCAGAATGTGCCCTAGAGGGGTTTTCACATAAGGAATCATGTTTTACTCTTTCTATTTCTCTTTTGTAGCTAAAGCTTGCCTCCTCTCCGAAGTATCCTTCTGGGTCAAGTTTGTAGATGTGAGCTGACTCTGAATCCTAAACTGAGTGTGGGCCTGATGCCCCCATGAATTCTAGGAGTGCTTCTATGCTTTGGAACTCATCGATGTGTGGAATGCTTGGTTGGTCCCAGTCTATGAGTTCAGGGTGGGTGAGGGGAAGTTCTATGAGATTGATGGCAAGTTGTCGGAGGATCTGATTTCTTTCTCTTTAGGGATGTCTTTGATCTTTACGAGGTCATCTTGGCTATTTAAGAGGGGAACGCTAGTCATGTTGGTGCCCCTAGTTGTGGTATTGGGCCCTTGTATATGCAAGCGAGGGGTATTAAAGCTAAGACCCTGATGTTGTGGGTTCTTGGATGTTGTAATTGGGTCTTTGCTTCCACCTTCTTGTGGTCCTAGACCACCACCTTGGTAGTTCCATTGCTCAGTAGTGTACTTCTGCAATTGCGGGTATTTATCTTTGAAGTAGCCAAGAAGTTGTTTGTTAGGTGGTGCGGGATCTTTGTACAACCACCAATTGATGTTAGGGTCCATTTCTTGACTGTTTAATGTGCCACAGGATTTGAAAGTCATAGGTCCCATTCTCTTGATTTCATGATGCTCTTCAATAGGCTTGCTTTGGTGATCTGGGTGCCCTTGAGTATGTGGATCAAGCGGGAGGGCCCCTACAGAAAATGCATCATGTAGGCTATATTCACCACAACCCTGGTTATTGATCTTGATGGAAGATAGGGTGGAGGTGAGAATGGTTTCTGGATCGCAATGGGATCAGGATGAGCTGGCAATAGAAGTACCAATGTCAGTTCCAGGATAATGAGTGGAGTGAGGGAATGATGCTTCCATCGTACGATAGTATGCGAAGGGTTGGGGGTCAACATGGATGGTAACCTCAGTGCCTTGATGTGAAAATTTGATGCACTGATGGTAAGTAGATGGTATAGCCTTAATGGAATGAATCCATGGTTAGCCTAGGAGGATATTAAATGGTAGGTCAAGATCAACAACATGGCAAATAGTATCTTATGTTGCTGGGCCAGTTGAATGGGAAAAGTAATGGTACCTTCAGAGGTATGCTCCAAGTTGTCATAGACTTTGATAGTGATTACTTCATGTGCTATATCAGCCTGGGTGAACCCAATCTGCTGAATGAATTTCAAAGTACACAAGTTTAGGGCTGAGCCATTATCTATTAAGACCCATTTGATGGCAAAGTCTCTAACCATGACGGCGATGCGGAGAGGGAGAGTATGGTCAAGTACAACATCTGGCATGTCGGATGGTTTGAAGGATAAAGAACAGGTTGCAGATAGATGTCCGACAAGGGTCTCAAACTGGGTGGTGTTAATGTCTGTGGGGACATGTCCTTCTTTGAGACCTCGGTTAAGGATCTCCCGATGGAGAGGTGAGGTGCGAAGAAGGTCCAAGATGGATATTTGGGCTGGTGTGCTCCCCAGATGTTGTATGAGGTTATACTATGCATTGTGTGCATTATGTGCTGGCCTTGGTTGGGCACCAACAATAGTGATCCGGCCTCTGCGGGTAGTAACAACACATTGATGATCTGCTCCTCTGACATGGATGGCATTGACTATGGGCTCAACTTGGGTTATACATCCAACAATATTGTCATAATTGATATAGGCAGTAGTGTGATCTTCTTGCTTACCTTTGCCATGGTTCTGAGGATGATTGGCTTTAGTTTGGTTGTTCCTAGTATTATGTTGTGGGAACACATTCTGATAAATTTGCAAATTGGCATTTGGCGAGGCTTGAGCGGGTGTATCTACTTGGATCTCTTTTTGATCAATGAGATCTTGGATATAGTTTTTGAGTCTCATACACTTCAGGGTAGTGTGTCCTTTGACATGATGATAATCACAGTACTCATGATCTTTATACCAATCAGGCTTGGGAGTGGTATCATCAACTGGCTGAATTGGTGGATATGTAATCAAGTTGGCCTTGGCCATTCGATGAAATATGACATCTAAAGGTTCACCCAGTGGTGTGAAGGTCTTCTTTGGATAATTTTGAGCTTTGGATTTATTTTGCTTGGGAGCAATATTGACGGCATTGACTTGATTGTTTGGATTACCTTGATAAGCTTGATGGGCTGGTTGCTGATAATTCTGCTGATTATTCTGAGAATGATATTGTTGCATGGGTTGTTGACGGACTTGAGGAGGTTGCTGATGGATGGGCACTTGTTGTTGTTGGTATGTAGGAGTTGATGGAGGACTAGCCATGACAAATTGGACATGCTTGGTATCAGTGGCTCCATTAGTAACAATGTTCTTGTTACGATTCCAGTAACGAGATTTATCATTGCTGGGTTTTTGGGCATCATTTTTGAAGTGTCAGATTGTGCCTTCATCTAGGAGGGCCTTTTCAATACCTATCCCCTTGCTCTTGATATCTTGATAGGTTTGGAGACAATTCATCCTCATGAAGTGGGATAGCTTAGGATGCAGATTATCAATAAAGATTTTGGTCAAATGCTTTTTAGGTGGCTAGTATGATAACTTGGTAGTAAGGTTCTGCCATTGTTGTAAGTATTCTGCTAGGCTTTCTCCATCTTTCTATTTTGAGTTATAGAGATCTAACAAGGTGAACTCATTCTCAACATTGTGGGCATTGTGGGCAATGAACTTCTCAAAAAGTTCAGCAAAGGTTGTGATAGTCCCACAGGGTATTTTGTAGAACCATTCAACAGCAATCCCTCCCAAGCTTTTGGGGAATAGGCATAGGAGATAGTTATCACTATAAGCCACTTCTTGGCATGCCATATAGAATTCTTTAATATGATTGACTAGATCTCCTTTCCCTTGATATTTATCAAACTTAGGTGTCTTAAAATACTTGGGGAAAGGTATAGCACCAATGGACCGGTCAAACGGATAAGGACACACCTCCTCAAACTTGTAAGTTTTGTTCTTAGTACCGGCTTGAAGCTCTTTAAGAGCGTTCTTCATGGCTTCCCATTCAGCATTGATGGGTGTTTGAGCGGGTACTCCCATTTGAGATGGGTACTGTTGAGTGGGATATGGAGATGGCTCAGTGAGATAGGTAGATTGGAGTGGATTTTGGAGTGATGTTTGCTGGGGAGGATACTGCTGATGTGGCATAGGGGGATAATGCGGTGATGGATATGAGACTGCTTGCTAGTGTTGTGGGATGACTGGGACTTGCTACTGTGACTGAAAGTATGGTTGCTGTGGGGGTGGCTGGTGGAATGATGCAACTTGTTGGTGAGATGGTCCTTGCTGAACTTGGCTCTGTGGTTGACCGATATAGGTCAGGTGCATTCCCGCATTGCTTAAGGGTGGAATTGATGTAGGGAAGCTTGAAGCAAAGGGTGGCTGGGTAGGATGACTTGCGAAATGGGATGAACTTTTCTGCGGAGGTGGAGGAACTTGCTGAAAAGCATTGGGTGTTGGGAATGGATAGCTCGTGAAGGATGAGGTTGGGGGAGGTTGAGATGGTTGCTATTGTGCTGCTTGTGAGAAGGTGGCTTGTTGGTTTGCAAATAAGGATGTAGGAGAGTGAGTTGGTATTCCAAAGGCTTTCATGTCTTCTTGAGTGAGACCCCAATGAGGACTAGTGTGAGGTGGGAATTGTGTTGCAGTGGATGCCGAGAAGGTAGATGTGATGGGAGTTTGGGGCATGAATGGTGGTTTTGAAAAACCCATGGAAGGCATTCCTGTGGTGAAGGTATTTTGCTGGGCTTGTGCCTAGGTAGATGCTTGTTGGGGGGGAAATGAAGAGAACGCTTGCGTTCCCCATGAAAAGGGTGATGTTGATGCGGAAGCTTGCTGGGTATGAAAGGGGAGTGGTTGCGCTACCCCTGAAATGGATGATGCTGATGTGGAGGCTTGTTGGGAGAAAAAGGGAAACGATTGCGTTGACCCCTGAAATGAGGGTGTGGATGTTGAAGCTTGGGGATTGAAGGGAAAAGATGATTGTGTCCCTCCTGGCACAAAAGGTGTGGATGTGGATACTTGTGAAGTGAAGGGGAAGGATGATTGCATCCCTCCCGTAGTCAAAGGTGCTACTTGGCTTATGGAAGATGGTGGAACTACTTGTGTAAAGGCTTGCGTAAGAGGTGGGAGTTGACTTTGTGACAAGTGTTGGATTTGTGCAAGGGCTTGGGCGACCATGGCAGATGATGAAGTACCTATGATAGGGAATGGAGTAGATGGTGTTATAGCTTGTGTTACAGGATTTGCAAAGCTTCCTTGTAGAAGAAGGGGAATGGCGGAGGTTTCTTGTGATGTCTGCAAGGTTGGATCAAGGAATGGTTGGGTGAATGGAGAGTATACTTGGGCTGGGATTTGGATAGTGTTTATGGGAATGCGAGGATGGAGATATGGTGGAATGGAAGTCTATGTTTGTGCAAAGTTAGTGAACATGCTTTGCTGGTTTTGGTCCATGAGTGCATTGACTACTAGTGGATTCTCTGGATGATTCACAAATGTTTCTATTGCTAGAGTAGCTGAGGGGATATTGGGATCATCCCATGTATTTCCAGTTTGTATTTGGGGATCATAGGCTATCATTGTGCTGGTAAAAATGTTGGGATCAGATGAACTGGTGATTGGATAAGGATTCATGTTCCTTCTTTTTCTAGATCCAGATCTTGTCTCGACAGGCATGCAAATGCATATGCTAGATGAATGCAAGATGTTTCCTAAAAGATTCTAAAGAATGATGGATGCAAGCTTAAGGAACTTCTAAGGATGATGAATTTCTAGAATGCAATGTGAGGATTGGTGAAATGCTTGGATTTGGATCAAGGATGGTGGAAGATTGATGGGAGATGGTGGCAGATTGGTAAAAAAGCTTGGTGATGATGGAGGCTTGGTGGGATGCTCTGATTTGGGTCAAGATTGGGTGGAGGATTGGTGGGATGCTGGTGGAAGATTACTAAGTGTCAACAATGAGCTATTGTTTTTCCCAATGGAGGATCAGTGATAGGATTTGGCCAACCTAGGATAGACTAATGATCTTCGGTCAATTGGATTCTTATCAATACAAGCCAATATTTTGCTCGAGATGATGAGGCTATGCAAGGACAAGTTGGATTTCCTTTAGATAATGCTCTGTCAAAAAGGGGATGATTTTTGATTTGGGATAAGGGATGGAAACAACTCAAAAGTTTTGAACACTAAGTGCTTATGGATTTGGATCTTTGGATTTGGCGCAAAAGGATGGTGAATTTTGTTTCGGATAATGGATGCTGGATTTGGATGAAGGATATGGGACTCTGATTGTGGATTGCTGATGGAAAGGTGAAGGATGGTGGAACAATGCTTTCTCTAAAAGGATGATGCAAATGCAACCGAGATGGATGATCTATGATGCTGCTAGGAAGATGATGGTGTATGCAAATAAGAAGGTTTCTAAAATGCAACTAAGGTTTGGTGATGATGCGGGGATGAAACTAGGATGAGACTAGGATGAAGAATTGCCGAGATAGGATTTTGAGATCTGAAGGTAAAATAGACATGCAATGGATCCAGCTAATCTTCTCTTTCAAGGTTGACGTAGTGATGGTTCACTTAGAATTGGTAGGCAAATTGTTTGACTCTTGCGTTATAGCTAATATTATCAAGCTTTTCTTGATATTTTTCTTCTGCTTGGGTTGCTTGGATAGAGGATTGATGGCTCTTAAGGTTTCTTTCTGCAACTTTCTTCTCTTGATAAGCTTTGGATTTGGGCAACTTAGCTTTCAGATGTTTGATCAAATTTGGCATAACTTGGAGAAATTTTGATAAGTTGGTTTGAGACAAAAAGGTTCTTTTGGATATCTGATTCCAAGGGTTTCTCTATAAAATATTCTGAGTATCTCAAACCGGGTTTGTTGATTAGTTTGATGTTTCCCAATGGCAAAGGATAGATTTCAACAAAGATTTTCAAAAAAGCAATCTCCACAAGGGACAAAGCAACCTTGTGGGATACAAACAAGATAACTGACCCTAATAAAGCTTTGAAAGTGTATGTTCCAACAATGTTTTCACAGAGTATTGACTGTCAAGCACTTCAAATAGATCTACCTAAGGAAGGTGAGTATCAAAATCACTTGCCCACAGCTTGGTACCCCCTAGAAGGGAATACAAATGGTGAGTAATCTTGAGGTGACCTGGTAAACCCCTTGGAATCGGTCCTTGCACAAGAATTTTGATACTTTCAGATGTAGATAGGGTAGCCTCTATTTTATCAGGTTTTTTAATAGTTCCATGGAGTCTCCATACCCGGTTATGCTGACCGCTTGTGACTCACTTAAAAGCCTATCCAACAATGCTAGGGGAGGAATATTTACCTATCCCCAGACATTTGCATTTGGCACAAAATGCCCGTGGAATAGGAGATATAAGTGAGTACTTTTTGCCTTCACTTTATTTATATACCGGCCGAGGGGAATACTGGTTTGAGGTCATTCTCCGAGGAGGAAGTGCTTTTCTCCTTGGACAGGCCTCGCTAAAAGTAGAACAAGTGAACTTGTCCGAGTCCAAATGTTCTACGTTGCTTACTTTAACAGGATTTACAGAAAATGAAAGCTCCTAGATGCACATCAAGAAAGTTGTTCTTTTTCCCAAATTGATTAAGTTTGATTGAACTTTGAAATTGAAGACACAAGTGCTTAAGGTTTGATTTGTTCTTTCTTCAAAAGGTAAATAATTTGAGTGATTGCAAGTTCTTTCCTTTGAGCATTCAAGATTGAGATTTGCGTGTTGATTTAGAACTTTGAAGTGCTTTGCTTTGTCCTTTAGACCATTCAAGATTGAGTTTGCGCTTTGCTTGAATTGAAAAGGAGGGAATAAAGATGCTTGTTCTTTCCAATTTAGATCATTCAAGATTGTGTTTGATTTTCAAAATGATAATGACTCTTAAGGACCTAAGTTCATTTCCCTTATTTCATTCAAGATTTGTTTGACTTTTTCTTTTTTATGAATCTGTGAAGAATTTTAAGGCAAAAACACAGTCGAAAGTGACATTGTCTAGCTAATACGTGACACTGGAAAATGCACAGGCAACACCAAAAAAGCTTACAGGCGGCAGCAAACTGATTCCAGGTGACAGAGAAAACTATGCCCAGGTGGCACACAAATTCTACCTACGTGACACTAAATCAGGCTCAGGTGACACTTAATTCTGCACAGGTGACAATGAAATGTGCATAAGCGACCGTTAAATGGGTACAAGTGGTAGTAAAAGTCTGGGCTAGGTGACAGCAAAATGATTTTGGGCGACACTTAAACAAGACCAGGTGACACTTGAACAGGCGTACGCGACAGAAGAATTGCTTACAGGCGACAGTAAAAAGCCAAATAAGCGACACTCGAATGTGCATAGGTGACACACAAACATGCACAGGTGACACTCAAATATGCATAGGCAATAGTCAAATGTTCATACGCGACAGTCAAACATGAACAAGCAACAATGAAATGGTCAAGAGGCAGACAACGACATTTGAACGCGTGGCAGGAAAACATACGTAGGTGATAGTGAAATGTACCTAGGCAACATTTAAATAGGCGTAGGCGAGAACAAAATTTTTACAGGCGATAACGAAATGCTGAGAGGTGATAATGGAATGGATACAGGTGATAATGAAATGATTACAGGCAGGAATTCTGTACGCGAAGGCATGAAAGTTTATTTTACAGGCGTGATTATTTCTGTTCAAGGTGATAGAAAAGAAGTTAAGACATAATAGAAGTTATCGAGCACGGGATTCTTCAAGAAATAGGCATCGATACAGAGCTTGTAGGCATGATCAAACTATTTGTAGGTGTGACTAAACTTTATGTAGATGACATTTCATCTGTTTCCTGCAAATACGAGAATATAAAGCATGATATAATCAAGTGATTGTGGGTTTGGGTCGCACCGGGCGTGCCAGAATGTGGAAAAGGATTTCGAGGGTACCTACTTTGAAAGACTTCAAGCCAAACAAAGATTAGATGTTAGTCTAAGCATGAAATCAATGCAAAACAAATAAAACTCTAAACTAAGCCACCTCAGATTGAGCTAAAACAGGTGCACCCAAGCACTGTTTGATTTGCTCTTGCTTAAAGGGACGTGGGTGTGCTCTTTAATCACTTGGAGCATATTCCTTATGCATTTAGGACGGATTGAAATCCATGAAAACCCCAAAATGGCACAAAAATAGGTATAAAACACCTGATTTTCCCCTAAGGCCTCAAAGATCCAAATGATGCTGATATGAATATTAAGCTACATGAGATTTATGCTAAGATTGATTTTAAGCCAAATAGAGATGTGATGATGCTATGCTTATGCAAAACAATGAAATAAACTATGTTAATCCATTATTACTAAATTAGGATGAGCTAAAATGCTTGAAAGTAAGTTAAATTAAGATGATTATGCTAAGGCTAGAAGCAAAAGGGCATGATAACAATGCATGAGAATAAAAGCTAAGCTAATGAATTTGCTCTTGAAAGGAGGAGCATTTATAGGATTTGGGAAGGAGGAATGAATGGCCAAGATCAAAATCCTTAAGAGAGACCAAGATTCATTCAAAGGGGAGCACATGGATTGTGCTAGTTTAGGGCCACCTCCTTGTGACAAGTGTCACAAGGGCATTGGGTTGAAAGATGGGAGGAATGTGCACAATTTGGAAAATGTGCCTAAGGTCAAAGGGTGTAAGAAAGGGGTGAGGGGCTTCTTAAATGCATGATAAATGCATGTAAGAGGGATAAGGAGGCCTTAAATGCACTTAATGCATGTAAGAGAAGTCTCTAGAAGTTTGTTGACTTTGGGTTAAGCTTAGGAGTTGGCTAACCTTGGTTAGGGAATGTGACAAGGTTAGGGGGGATTAGGATTAGGATTAGGACTTTCTAGAAGAGTCTAGAATTTTCTTAGGATAAATATGGATTTTAGGAAATAGATAAAGATTTATTTATTTCCATGGTTTAGGTTTGAGAATATTTATTAAAATGAATTTAATAAATATGAGGATTAAATATTTAATCTTAATTAAATATTTTGAGTTGGGATTAGGGTTAGGAAAAGAGGGGATTAGTCTTTAATCGAAATTAAAGAAGGATAAGAAGATTCTGGAAGAGGTTAGTGGTCTTAAGGAAATTGGCCAAGTTTTGGGCAAAAAATAAATAAATAATTTATTTTGAGATTTTTGGTTAATTTATTAATTAAATAATTAATAAATAAGGAGATAATGTTTAAATAAGATTTAAACATTTTTGGGAGGGATTTCTTAATTAAATATTTTTAATTAAGATAAAGGGATTTAATGACATAAAAATAAATAAATTAATTAAATAAATAAGTAATTAATAAATGATGTCATCATGGATTTTTCAAAAAATAAAAATACTTTATTTTCTAAAGGATTTTTAGGTGTCTAGAGATGGAATAGAAGAAGAAGAAGAAGAAGAAGAAGAAGAATTCCAAATTCTCCGTCAACCTACAAGCTGGAAAAATCAAAAAAGCACTCCAAATCTCATCAGAATGTTAGTAAAGAACCCATGAAGTGGGTCCCACCAGGTCTTCCAGAATGTAGACTACAGTTTTGATTTGTATCTGTTCAGAAAAGGTGTAAATAAGGAAAATGTTATATTTAATTCTAGCATTTATATTAGTCCAAAATATAAACATAAAAAATCAAGCCACCTCAGATTGAGCCAAAACAGATGCATCTAAGCACTGTTTGATTTGCTCTAATAAGAGGGATGTGGATGTGCTCTCTAAGCACTTGAAAATTTCCCCTAAGGCTTCAAAGATCATAATGATGCTAAGAATGATTAAGCTAGATTCATTTTAATCCAAATGAAAGTATGATATTGCTGAAAATGATGTGCAAATGCTATGAAAGAGGTTAGATTAATCCATTATGCTATGCTAATGTGAGTTAGAAAAGCATAAAAATGAAGTAAGATAACAAAGTATGCTAAATGCTTAAGTTCTAGAATGAAACTAACATTATAACACTACTCAATGTAAAACATGTGAATTGGTGTATTTATCTTGGAAGAGGAGGGTATTTATAGGATTTGAGAAAAGGCTTGGGTTAGGAAGGAGAGTTAGGGTCAGAGGTAAAGTTTGGGGTAGAGTTTGGGGTCTAGTTTAGGGTATGGTAAGGTTTAACCTTGGTCAAAGTTGCTCACACATGTGTGAGAAACACTAGGGAAGTGTGCAAGGGGAACAAGAGTGGAAGAGGAGAGATGAGCTTCATTAATGACTTTTAAGAGTCATTAATGAGGATGTAAGAAGCATTTATGAGCATGTAAGGCTCATTTATGAGGGTTTTTGACCCAAAGTCAAAGTTTGAAGGGTTTAGGCTAAAAAGGGTAGGAATCACTTTTTAATTAGGTTTGGGGTGAGATTAGGAAATTCTAGAAGAGGTTAGAGATTTCTAGAAAATTTATAAGGTTTTAGGATTTAAATAAATATTTTATTTATTAAAGGATTTTTGTTCAATTTATCAATTAATAATTAATAAATAGGGGAAAATAACTCAAACTTGATTTAAATGATTTGGGGAGGTATTATTTAATTAAAGATGTTTAATTAAAATAGGAGGATTTAATGGCATAAAAATAAATCAATTAATTAAATAAAAAAATAATTAATAAATGATGATGTCATCAGGGGTTTTCATAAAATAAAAATATTTTTATTTTCTAAAAGATTTTTAGGTGTCTACAGGATCTAGTAGAACATCTCCCTCAGTTGTAGCCAATTGATAGGTTCCTGATCCAAATGATGCTGTGATAACAAATGGACCCAACCAGTTGGGTTCAAACTTTCCCTTTTTCTCTTGATTTTGTTAATTCTTTGGGTTTTCTCTTAGGACTAGATCTCCTACATGAAGAGTTCTTTGTTTTGCTTTCTTATTGTATCCTCTTGACATTCTCTTTTGATAGACTTTGAGATGATCAAATGCCTATTGTCTGCACTCATCTAGCAATTCTAGTTCTTGTAGTCTAGAGATTTTGTATTCCTCATCAGTGACTAGATTTTTCAATGATACCCTTAGTAATGGAATCTCTACTTCAACTGGTAGTACCACCTCAGACCCATAGACTAGTGCAAAAGAAGTTGCACTAGTTGGTGTTTTGATGCTAGTGCGATACACCCATAGTGATGGATTTATTTGTAAATGCTAGTCCTTACCTGATTTACTCACTGTTCTATGCAATATTTTCAATATGGTTTTATTTGATGCCTTATCCTATCCGTTCCCTTGAGGGTAATAGAGCAAGGAATAATGCTGAGTGATTTTGAATTAAAGACACATGTCATCCATGTCTTTGTTTTGAAATTGGCCCCCATTGTTAGTCACAATTGACGAGGGTATTCCATACTGACAAATGATGTAGTTCAAAATGAACATTGAGATTTGTTTTCCTACTGCGTTGGATAGTGGCACAACTTCCACCTATTTTGTAAAATATTTAGTTGTACTGATGATGTATTTATGTCCATTTGATGAATTTGGGTAGATCTATCCAACTAGATCAAAGGCCCATTGCTAGAATGGCCAATGTATTATAAAAGGAATTAGCTCCCTAGTTGTAGCATGTATTAGGTTTCCATGGACTTGGAATTTCTTTCATGTCTTAGAATACTAAACATCTTTCTCCATTATGGGCTAGTAGTATCCCACTCTCAAAATTTTCTTAGCTAATGAAAATCTATTTGAGTGAGACCCACACACTGTTGGAGATTTGCCAGTAGGCCAGTACTGACTGTATGTTTGTCATTGATGACAACATATGGAAAGTAGCATGTGTGGAAGTCTTATGTAATAAGATTTTATTATATATAGCATGGACATGATATCAACATGATATCATGGGCACAAAGGTTAACTATTAGTACAAACTGTTATATAGCAGCTGGTGTCAGTTGTGTTCCTGATAGAGTAACAAATAGTGTTCTATGTATGGTTGTTCGTATAGTTATCATGGAGCCTTGCATGCTTGGATATATGTTGAAGACATGTTAGTGATATTTTAGTTATGGACACATAGTCTGATGATGAACGCAAGTGAAGTTATGCAGTTGTTATTTGCCAGTAGCAGTTTCCTATGTTTATTCAGAAGAGCCGACATAGATTTTATTGGTTCTTGAGTTGCACCTATCTTGATGGTATGCACCCTTGGAGTTAAGCTTGGAGAAGTGTTATTGATGTTTGGTTAAGAGCGCATGAGTTAATTCAGCTTACAGAGAAATTTTGAGTTGTTTTGGTAGAGCTGACAGTGTGTAGCGTGCGTCTACAATTATTTTATTAAACAGGTCCCAGAATGAGTTGCGTGCATAGTAGAGCTGACATAATGTTTATTGGAGTTTTTTATGGTTTCTCTAATATGTTTTCAAGATGGTTCTAACAGGCCAACTTGATTATATCATTTGGTGGAAAGATATTTATAGGCAGTCATTTGTGATTGCTTGAGTGTGGTTCATAGTTGATTAAGTAGAGTAGAGGTGAGTGTGTGAAGTATTGAGCCATCAGAAGAAGGTCTATGTGACCAAGTAAAGTACTTGTGCTATTCATTGGAACTGATCTAGATAGCAGGTCAAAGCGCAGTTCACCAATATCTAGATATAGTGTATATCTATTATTCAGAAGGTTGTAGCCTTCACCCATTTGAGCAATGAGCTCTTAGAAAATGCATCCTCTCCCCTAACAAGGACAATTGTAAAAGACTCCTAATAGGGTCTAACCATTGACCAAGTCTACTACACTTAATATATTGTAAAGCTACTCCTAATAGGGTAAAGGATCTTCTAACAAGGATCATTATACACTAGTACATAATATTAGTGGGTATCAAGTCCCACCGGGGTTTTTACCTATTTGGGTTTCCCTCTAACCAAAATATTGGTGTTGTGTTCAAGTGTTCTTTCATTGTATTTATGCTTTATGTTTAAGTATACTAAATTGGATAAAGAATTGAAACTTGTAGATAATTGATTCACCCCCCCCTCTCAGTTATCTCTTGGGACTATTCCTAACAATTGGTATCAGAGCCAAGTGCCTCAGAGAGAAATTTTAATAGCTCAAAGTTTATTAGATGGCATACTTCAGGAAAGAAAGTCCTAAGTTCAATGGAGAGAATTATCTTGATTGGAAGAACAAGATGGTGACTCATTTGCAGTGCGTTGCTTTTGAAGTTTTTAATGTAACTATCAAAGTAGCCAAGATTCCTACCTTAGAAGACCTTGCAAAAGATGATGCTACTGACACAAAAAAGGAATTATTTCATCAGAATGTTATTGTTAAAGAATCCCTTATCAGTGCCCTATCTGATGGTGAATTTTCAGAAGTAAAAAAGATAGATATAGCCCATAAAATATGGAAGCACCTTGAAGACATATTTGAAGGAGACAAACAAGCAAAGGATGCATGTAGAAAGACATGGAAGAAAAGATACAATGCATTAGAGATGCTACCTGAAGAAATTATCAGAGCTTACAATTAGAGTATTAATGAAGCAGTTGCTGGAATCAGGAACAATGGTGGAGAAATTTTAGAGGAGGACATTATGGACAAGTTAATGACTACTCTTACTCCAGAATATGAAAGCAAGATCAACATCCTTGATGAGACCATGTAGCTTACATCAAATTTGAAGAGAGAGACCTTGATCAACAAGATCTCAGCTTTTGAGATTTCAAGATTGAAGACAAAACCAAAGAGTGAGACAACTTTCAAAGCAACAGTTCATGGTAAGAAATCTGCAAACACTTTTGGTAATTTTGATGATGATGATGAAGAGAAAACATTAGATGATTTTATTGCTATGATTTCCAAAAGAGAAAAGAAAGGAAAAGGAAAATATGAAGGTCAATTACCATTTAAGTGCTTTTCATGTAATAAGATCAGTCACTTTGCATCTAAGTGTCCCACTAGAGCTAGAAAGTTCAAGAAGGATTACAAGCCTAAGTATTCTAAAGAATGCTACTATGCTGGAGATGGAGTTTTAGATGAAGAATCTAGTGAAGAAGAAATTGGATTCATTGCTATTGTAGATAAAATGAATAACAAGACAAATCATGAAGACAAGAAAGAGAATCAAGAGCTAGCATTGATTTCACAAGCTGACATAAGGATAGACTGGAATATGGATAGTGGTTGCTCACATCACATGACAGGTGATAAAGGCAGGTTTGTTCATTTGGACAAATACAATAGTGGTATGGTCAGATTTGGAGACAACACTCCTAAACCTATAGTTGGTAGAGGAGCCATCACTTTGGATGGAAAGAACAATACTGATGATGTTCTTTATGTTGATGGTTTAAAACATAACCTTCTCAGTGTTGGACAGTTACTTGGAAAAGGATATCGGTTGGAGTTCAATGATGACAAATGCATCATTAAAAACAAAGATGGTGTTATGATTGCATCAAGCACAAAGACAAGAGGTAATGTTTTTCAACTCAATTTAGAAGCAAGTTGTTTTGTTGCTAAAGTTGATGATAGTTGGTTAAGGCATAAAAGACTATGTCATATCAATTTTGATAACATAGTAAAGATAAGAAATGTTAAAGCAGTAAGAGATCTACCTAGCATAGCAAAGCTAGTTGATACTATATGTAGGGAATGTGTGATGGGAAAGCATGTGAGAAATTCCTTTAGGAGCAAGCAAAATTTAGAAGAGAACAAGCTGGATCCGATTCATATAGACCTATGTGGTCCAACTCAAACAAGATCATACTATGGTGAAAGGTATTTCATTTTATTTGTTGATGATTATACTAGGATGATGTGGGTTGTGTTCTTAAAAGATAAGTCAGGAGCTTTTGAGAAGTTCAAAATATTCAAAGCTAAGGTTGAGAATGAATCTAGACTAAAGATAAAATGTCTAAGATCGGATAGAGGAGGAGAATTCACTTCTGACAGATTCTATGAGTACTACAAAGAACATGGCATAAAGCGATAGTTAAGTGCACCTAGAACCCCTTAGTAGAATGGAATTGTAGAAAGAAGGAATAGGATCATTCTTGATACAACACACACCATTATGATAGAAGGAAAAGTTGCACACACCTATTGGAGAGATGCGGTCAATACAACAGTCTATACCATCAATAGAATTAAATTAAGGCCTGGTGCTGACAAAACACCTTATGAGCTATGGTTTGGTAATGTTCCCATAGTAAAATACTTCAAAATATTTGGAAGCAAGTGCTGCATCAAGAGGGATGAAGCAGTAGGCAAGTTTGATGCAAGAAGTGATGAAGGTATTTTTCTTGGTTACTCTACTAAAAGTAAAGCTTATAGATGTTTCAATTTAAGATTGAAAAAGATCATTGAAAGTGCTCATGTAAAGATTGATGAAAAGTTTATGATTCAAGAAAGATATCATGATTACTCACCTATGATTGAGGAAGAACCTAGACCCTCCACTAGTGAGACAATCATTGAGGAAATGTTTGACAGTATTGAAGTGTTATTCAATGAACCTGAGAAAAGTGAAGAAAATACTCCTAAGGCTAATGAGTCAGCATCACCTAAAGTTCCAAAGTTTACATCAAGAAATCATTCCAAGGTAGACATCATTGGAGATCAAAGTGGCAAAGTCTTAACAAGATCACAAGCAAAGAACTCAGCTAGTAGTGAAACAGTATGTTTACTATCTCAGATTGAACCTTTAAGTGTTGAAGATGCTTGTAATAATTCAGATTGGCATGATGCTATGAAAGAAGAACTTGATCAGATTATTAAGAATGAAACTTGGGAACTGGTCCCAAGACTTAGTGATAAGAATGTGATTGGAACAAAATGGATATTCAGAAATAAGATGAATGAAGATGGTACAGTAGTAAGAAATAAAGCAAGATTAGTATGTAAGGGATATGTGCAAAGAGAAGGCATTGATTATTCAGACACATTTGCACCTGTGAGAAGATTAGAAGCTATTAAGTTGTTTTTAGCCTATGCTATAGTTAAAAACTTTAGAATTTATTAGATGGATTTCAAGTTAGCATTCCTAAATGGAGACTTGAAAGAAGAAGTATGCATTGAGCAGCCAGAAGGATTCACCTTATCAGACAGACCTGATATGGTATGCAAATTGAAGAAGGCCCTCTATGGACTTAAGCAAGCCCCTAGAGCATGGTATGAGAGACTAGATGGATACTTAACAAATATTGGATTCAAGAAAGGAGTAGAAAATTGTAATCTATTCATTAGAGAGACATCTGAAGGTTTATTAGTTGTAGCTATATTTGTTGATGACATTATCTTTGGAGGTAATGACAAACTCAATGCTGAATTTTCCAAAGAAATGCAGAATGAGTTTGAGATGAGTATGATTGGTCCTATCAAGTACTTTTTGGGACTAAATGTGCAGCAGATAGAAAAATGAATTTTCATAAATCAATCAAAGTATGTGAAAGAGATACTGAAAAAATTCAAGATGGATGATTGCAAGCTAGTAGGAACTTTTATGATCACTGGATGCAAGCTTACAAAAGAAGATGACTCACCAATAGTAGATATAACATTGTATAAGTCTATGATTGGTAAACTCATATATCTTACTCAGACTAGACCTGACATTTCCAATGCAGTTGGCATAGTTGGAAGATTTGTAGCAGAGCCTAAACAAAGTCACCTCATGGTAGTAAAGAGAATATTTAGATACTTGTAGGGTACTATAGATTATGGTCTATGGTATCCTAATTTAGAAAATGTTGAGCTTCATGTGTACATTGATGCAAATTGGGTAGGATGTGTTGATGACAGAAAGAGTACTTCAGGTGGAGTAGTGTTTCTTGGTGATAGACTTGTCACTTGGACAAGCAAGAAACAAAAATGTATTTCTCAGTCAACAAGAGAAGTGGAGTATGTTGTAGTAGCCTTGAATTATTCTACAATTGTTTGGATCAAGAAGATGATAAAGGATTTTGGAATTCAGATTGATTATCCTATTGTTATTCACTATGATATCACTAGCACTATCAATATGTCAAAGAACCCTATGATGCATGCAAAGAAAAAGCACATAGAGATCAAGTATCACTTCCTAAGAGAGAAAGTGGCATAGAAAGAAGTCAAGTTGGACTATGTGAGTACTAAAGATTAGTTGGTAGATATATTCACAAAGACCTTGCCTAAGGATACTTTTGAGTATCTCAGGGAGAAGTTGGGAGTCATTCCCTTCCCTGATTCTGCTTAGAAGAAAGAAGGAAAGACATCAATCCTCAGGGATTGGTGGAAGGTTGACTACTCTACCTCAGGAGTAGTACCAGTGCTTAAAATGAATGGTGACCTTTGCCATTGATGTCAAAGGGGGAGTATATATAGAGTCATGAAAAACATAAACAAAAAGAGGAGTAATATACTAAGGGGGAGCAACATTCAATTATGACAGTAGTATAGTTGAGGAAATGGAGAATATTAGAAAATATTGCAGTAGATGGAGGATTCATCTTTGGGGGAGTTTTGAAGAGGAAATGGAGAATGTTATAATAGAATTGGTCATTTGGGTTGGTGGTGATTTTTAATTCCACATGTTGCCATCAATGCCAAAGGGGGAGATTGTTGGAGATTTGCCAGCAGGCCAATACTGGCTGTATGTTTGTCATTGATGACAACATATGGAAAGTAGCATGTGTGGAAGTCATATGTAGTAACCTTTCAATATATATAGCATGGAAATGATATCAGCATGATATCATGGGCATAGAGGTTAATTGTTAGTACAAACAATTATATAGCAGCTAGTGTCAGCAGTGTTCCTGACATAGTAACAGACAGTGTTCTGTGTATGGTTGTCTGTACATTTATCATGGAGCCTTACGTGCTTGGATAAATATTGAAGACATGTTAGTGATGTTTTACTTATGGAGGCATAGTCTAATGATAAACACAAGTGAAGTTATGCAGTCGTTATTCGCCAGTAGCAGTTTCCTATGTTTGTTCAGAAGAGCCGACATAGATTTTATTGGTTCTTGAGTTGCACCTATCTTGAGGGTATGTGCCCTTGGAGTTAAGCTTGGAGAAGTGTTATTGATGTTTGGTTAAGAGTGCATTAGTTAATTCAGCTTACAGAGAAAGTTCCAATTGTTTTGGTAGAGCTGATAGTGTGTAGCGTGCATCTACAATTATTTTATTAGATAGGTCCCAGAACAAGTTGCGTGCATAGTAGAGCTGACATAATGCTTATTGGAGTTTTTTATGGTTTCTCTAATATGATTTCAAGATGGTTCTAATAGGTCAACTTGATTATATCATTTGGAGGAAAGATATTTATAGGCAGTCATTTGTGACTACTTGAGTGTGGTTCATAGTTGATTAAGCAGAGTAGAGATGAGTGTGTGAAGTGTTGAGCCATCAGAAGAAGGTCTATGTGACCAAGTAAAGTACTTGTGCTATTCATTAGAACTAATCTAGATAGTAGGTCAAAGCACAATTCACCAAGATTCAGATATAGTGTGTATCTATTATTCAGAAGGTTGTAGCCTTCGCCCATTTGAGTAGTGAGCTCTCGAATAGTGCATCCTCTCCCCTAACAGGGACAATTGTAAAAGAATCCTAATAGGGTCTGACACTTGACTAGGTCTACTATACTTAATATATTATAAAGCTACTCCTAACAGGGTAAATGATCTTCTAACAAGGATCATTATACACTAGTACATAATATTAGTGGGTATCAAGTCCCACTGGGGTTTTTACCTATTTGGGTTTCCCCGTAACCAAAATATTGGTGTTGTGTTCAAGTGTTCTTTCATTGTGTTTATGCTTTATGTTTAAGTATACTAAATTGGATAAAGAATTGAAACTTGTAGATAACTGATTCACCCCCCCCTCTTAGTTATCTCTTGGGACTATTCCTAACACACACACCTTCATGAACTTTATTTAATGCATGATTTGACTCTTCATTTTCTAAACACCTAAGTAGCATACCATCTAGACCACATCTATACAAATTGTTAGCAATGATTATATAACATGATGCTTCTCTTATAAGGCATCTCTTTTCATTTCTTGAATAGTTTTCAGGGAATGTTTGGTATTTTAGATAAGAGTAGATATGGGCATATCTAGATAATACTTGGGTTTCAATGGCACATATAATTTGGGATTCAGGTGAGTCATAAGCTGGAAAGGGGAGTTCTTCCACCAGGAAGTCATACAGAAATTGATTTTCTTCCAGTTGTAACATGGATGCTAAGGTAGCCATCACATCTGCTGCTCTTTTTTCTGATCTTGGAATTTGCTCAAATGTGATGAAGATAAAATATTTCTTCAAGTCATCCACCAATCTTTTATAAGGCATTAGGTTATCATCTTTTGTCTGATAGTCACCATTCACCTGATTGATAATGAGCTGTGAATCTCCATAGATGTGTAATTCAATGATTTTCCATTCTATTGCAAGCTTCACTCCATTCACTAGAGCCTCATACTCTGCTATGTTGTTAGTACATGGAAATATCATTTTATATGCATTTAGAAGTTTATATCCTTGTGGTGCAATGAATAAACATCCAACTCCTGATCCTTGTTGTGTGAAGGAGCCATCAAAATACATCTTCCATGAGTGCTTTGTTAAGTACATGATCACTTCATCATGGAATTCAACATGTAATGGCACATCATCTATCAATGGTGTTTCAACAAGTTGATTAGCTATTACTTGTCCTTTAATGGCTTTTCTATATACATATTGAATATCAAATTCACTTAGTACCAAGACCCACTTCACTAGTCTTCCTGTCAATGTTGCTTTAGTCACGAGATATTGAAGTGGATCTATCTTAGCCACTAGCTTCACCTTATGTGCCAACATGTAATGCCTGAGATTCTGAGATGCTAATACTACTACTAGACATGTTTTTTCAATCATGGAATAGTTCAACTCATAAGTAACTAGAGTTCTACTGATATAGTATATGGCCCTCTCCTTCTTAGCTTCATCTTCTTATGAAAGAAATACTCCCAATGATGTATCTTTCACTGATATGTACAACAATAAAGGTTTCCTATAGATTAGAGCCATTAGGATAGGAGGATTCATCAAATATTCCTTGACTTGGGTAAAATTTGCTTCACATTACTCATCCCATGTAAATGTTGTTCCTTTGCACATTAGCTTTGTGAAAGGTTTTTCCTTATTTGCTAATTGGGATATAAACCTCCTTATAGATTACAATTTGCCTTGGAGCATCCTCATTTGACTAATGTTTCTAGGTGGTTGCATCTCAAATTTTTCTTTGAAATAATGTGACTAGCACATTATTTCAAAGAGGGGCAAAATGTATACACTAAAACGTGACTTCATTAATTAATTAAATATTTTTTATTTAATTAATATTGGCTTGATGAATTAATTAAATATTTATTTTCTCTATTTATTAGATAAATTATTCAATTTATTTGATAAATTCACTATAGTCTATTATCCTATCCTAAGTCTTCTAAATAGTCCTATTTAAGTGATTTAATTAATTAACACAATCACTAAATATGACTAAGTCTCTTAGACCACCTCATCCATCTAGTCACATGACACATCACCTTGGCTAAAATAATTAATTATTATTAATTATTAAATACTCATTATGCTCACCCACACATGTCCTATTATTAAGGGCTATGTGGCCTCACAAGACTTGGTCTCATGACCACATGTCTTCTCCTACACTAAGTCAAGAAGCTATCCCTATTCCTAAGGAGCTTCTCAAGCCACCTCAAGGAGTTCAAGGTGACTCATGGGACACTTGTGCCAAGAGTCCTCATGAGGAAAAAGTCCTTCCTTCTTCCTCTCTTTGGTCTTTGTGAGACACTTGATATGTGTCTTTCCCTTCCTCCTTCTTTTCCATGTCAAAGTAGGGGGAACATCCTCCCTATTATTCCTCTCACATTCCAACTATATACCCCTTTCTCTCAACCCCTTCAACCAAGTCAATCCTAACCCTAGGATCTTCCACCTTTCAATCTCCACCATTGGATTGTGCCACCTAGGCTTGAGTCCTCCAAAAATCTATAAAAGGAGCCTCATTTTCCCTTTTGTGAGCTAATAGATAATAGGAAATCAAGAATACAAGAATACAAGCAATCAAGCATTTCAAGCACCCAAAATCATCAAGCAAATCAATAATTTCCATATCATTTCATCCATTAGTTTTGCATAATCAAGCTTAGGCCATTTTGCATATATTCACTCAAATCTCCACACTTTGAGAGCATCTTGGGAAGGAGCTTCATTTGGAAATATGAGAGCTCAAACATCTCCAAGAAATCAAGGCAAGAAGGGCAATGGAGACAAGCTAAAATGGGTGAGTGAAGGTAAATTTGTTTTAGTTCTTCATTTGATCATTTTGTAATCTTCATTGGGTAGCATTTAGATTGATTTATTAGTTTGTATTAGTTAATATTTCACTTAAGATAGTTTACATCTAAATTTGCATATATTTTTGGCGCCCACCATGAGGCATACCCCACATTTTTAACATTTTGTTTTTAGGTTTTTCGTGTGTAGATTTCTATAGGCTGTTTGTGCGCATCCATTCCTGATTGCTATGCATATATCCATTTCTACTGCACATTCATTCTGCTTTCCACCAAACATTTCTTATTTCTGTCTTTTCATTCTCTCTGCGCATTCATTCAAAATTTCAAGACTTTCATAAATTTCTACTATGCATCTACTATTGCTGCGCATCCATATCATCTTTCTATGCAAACATTCTCTGTTATTGCACATCCATCTTTTCCACACATTCACTTTCTATTTCTGCGCATCCATATTCTATTTTTGTGCATTCATTCATTTAGTCTTTAAATTTCATATTTTTGTTATTTGTGTTTTTATTTGACTATCTTAACAAGTTTCTATTTGTTCTTGTAGTTTTTTTAGGCTATTTTGTAGGTCAATTTTGAAGACCCCTCTAAGATTACTAATCAGTTTACTTGTAGGTTCCCTAGAAGACCAATAAGGGGATTTGTAAAAGAGACCATAATCTTCATTTGGGCTTAAAATACAACATGCATTTCTATTTTCTCTGTCTTCTTTAGAGTAGATTATCTATTTGTTGTGTCTTTCTTTTAGAAGCTATCTGTAATCCCAAGATTATAACAACACATCCTCTCCCCTCGCCATTCATGGATCTTGGGTGTAAGAGAAATTGTTATAATCTTTAGAGGGCGGTCTTTGGTGGGAAAATAGGTACTCACCCCAAGGAATGACCCAATCGGTAATAGGCTAAATCCAAGCGCTTCCAAACCGGTATAAAAAAAAATGCCAGTGTGATTAGTATCACATTGGACAAGTGTGAATTCATTGTGACAACCAAAATCTCCTCCAATACCCTAGTCGTGTGTTAAAGTCCCTACATTTTTAAGGTGAAAACCTTTCTTTGAAAGGATTGGGAGAGCCCCCTTAATTGGGAAAATGACTTGATCACAACCACCTAAATAGATGTCCTTACTACAAACTTTTGTTTAGTGGCCAAAAACCTTCTATTTGCTAGCTCAAGGGGTCATCCAAGCCTGTGAAGACACCCCACATTACTCACGGTTCATAGTAGAGATAATAGTTATTTGGGAAGTAATGACTCATTGAATTCAAGACTTGGTGTGCTACAGAAGTGAGTGCACTTTAAGGAGGAGCCTATGCCTCCAAGTTTCTAGGCTGTCCACTATGGATTTGCGTGGCTAGATTTTATCCAAGTGGGGATTCAATAGATACTGTCCTTGCCAACCTTAGGATTGTAAGCGTGTTTGTGCATTCATACTAGAACAAATTAGATTAAAATCATTTATGTCTTGTGTGTGTGTCTTTATGCATTTTACTTTTCCAAAAATAATCACCTAAAAAACCAAAAAAATCAAATTTGCAAGTCAAAATAATAAAAAACCATAACCTATACATTTGTCACATTTTTCTGAGCATCTGTTTAATCATGCTACACTTTTATTACTTCCATAACGCATCTGTCCAGCAACGCTGCTCATTTATCTCATCTTGTTGTGCATTTAATCAACTCTCCTGCGCATTTGTTATTGTGCATATACAACAAAGAGCATTTGTACGAACCTTAGGATTTTCAAAATCACCTTTTCAAATACCCATTTTCATCTTCAGTAAGATTCTAGAAATTTTTTTGACTTACATAGACCTTTGATCTTCAGTTTGACCATTTTCACCCAAATTCATCATCTTTCTTTCACCAAACATTCACAAAATCATCCTAAATCTTCAAAATTTTCCAATTAGTTTTGAATCATCACCTTATCAAATTTTGATCTTTGTGAGTTTATCATATCAGGATTTATCATCCTTAATCAACAAACTTACCTAGGTTATTATCTTTTGATTCTCTTTGTCATATCATAGTGAGCTCCATACCTCCTATAGACTTAGATTATCAAATTGTCATCCTTATCTCAACACTTTTAGGTTCATTTCTACATCTATCTAATCAAACACATTCCAAATATTTCATCAAAATATTCCATCCCAATATCATCTTTCATGTTTTATGGTGCAAACTCGATCTCAGACACTCAAACAAACCATTGATCTAGAATCTGTAGATAAAATGGAAGGAGACAAAAACAATGAGGAAAACCATTGATCATTTGGAATTCCTAAGAAAACTTCAATTTTTACATTAGATGAGGAACCCATAGATCAAGAGTTAAGAGATGCTATGCAAGATGCTAAATTCTACAATGTCATGGAAGACTCTTAGACATGGATAAAGAGATGTATTTCCTCATGCTTGCTTAACAAGGGGCAAAACTACCAAGTGATTTTGATGTCTCCACTCTTAAAGAACAACCAATCATAAACAATCAAGAAATCCCTAGTGGTTCTCAAGAGACATGCTCATGGAGCAAAGGAAAACACTCAACAACATAGTGCTTCCCAAAACACTCAAGGATCTACATTATCTTTGGATCCCATTCTACAACAAATCCAAATGCTTCAACAACAAATCTGTGACATTCAAACTAGATCATCAACCAATAAGTACTCCTTGGATGATATATGTCCTTATCCTTTTGATAAGAATTTAGCAATGATTCCATTCCCTCCTCATTTTGAGGTACCTAAATTTGACAAATACAAAGGGAATTCAGATCCACAAGACCACATCCATGAGTTTTGTGCTTCTTGTATTGAAGTCTCTCACAATGACACTTATCTTATGCAACTATTTCCACGTAGTTTAGGAGGACAAGCCATGGAATGGTTCTCCAAACTACCCCCAGACATCAAATCTTTCAATGAGCTTATTGACAAATTTGTGACTCATTACTCATATAATATCAAACATGAAGTCACTATGCATGATCTTTGCAATGCACAACAAAATAATGGAGAACCCTTCCTTACCTTTTTGCAAAGATGGCATCAATTATTTGTCAAGTATCTATGAACAATTCGTGAACAAGAAAAGATGGATATCTTTGTGCATAACCTTAGATAAGAAATGAGCTATAGGTTACAATTGCAATGTCCTCCAAACTTTAACAAGCTCATAGAAAATGGTATCAAAATTGAGGAAGCTATGGTTAGAAAAGGTGAGATTAAGCTTTAATCCAAGGACAATGTTGGATCTTCAAATTCAAATCCCAACAACAATAATAATGACAAGTCCAAATTTTGGAACAAAAACAAGAATATCGTCAATGATGGGATTGTTGATAATCGACATGTTAAACCAACACAACCCCTTTTGAATCTCACAAGCAAGGCCAATGCTATGCAACCTACTTATAGCAATCAATCTGCAAATCAGAATACCAACAAGAATTCATCAAATTCAAGATTACATTTTATGCCACATAGAAGAAATTTTAATCCTTTGGGTGAATCTATTGAATCTTCATTAAGGAAGTTGATCACAAAGAAACTCATTACACTTCCTAAAACTAGAGATTTTGAAACTAGGGTAAAACCTTCTTGGTGGAATGATAATGATTATTGTGAATTTCATAGAGGGAAAGGTCACAAAACCAATGATTGTCAAAGACTTAAACATGCAATACAAGACTTGATTGAAAGTGGTGAAATAAGTGTTGATAGACATACCTCAAATGAGTCACATACGACTTTTAAAGATCCACTTCCCGAACATGAGAATGGAAGTTCCTCCAATGCTAAAGGTGACAATCAAGCCAACTACAATACCACATCCTATAAATATGTTGGTAATATCTCTAAATGTCATCCTTCTCAATAATATGCCAATGTGATTACTATAAAAGAAAAATCTGAGAGTCAATCCATTAATGTTACTACTCGAGCTCAATCCAAGGTTACTCTCCAAGGTGTCCCGTCCAAATCTACTACCTCGCAAAATAAGTCTATCTATGTTCCAAAGTCTACGCCAAATGTTTCTAATCAATACAATCTTTTGGATCAACTAAAGAAAACACTAGTCCAAATATCCATACTAGAGCTTTTGCGTCTGTCACTGTCTCATAAGGATATTCTTGAGAAAGCTCACCTAGAAACTCAGGTTCCTAAAAATCTAGATCAAGACCAATTTCAAGCTATGGTGGGACATTTGATAACTCCACATGACATTTCTTTTACTGAGCATGATGATCTAGCCTGATGCAAACTAGGACCAATAGGGGCCAAACAATGGCACACCCTAATGATCCAAGCCTGCTCAACACATGCGGAAGCCAACAAACACAACAATGAGAGAGAGAATGTAGAAACTTTCATATATTTCATCAAAGAGAATGATACATGCTGGGCTATAAGGCCCTACCAGCTAGGGCTAGATATTACAATGATTTACATAAGTCCTCAAACATGCGAGGTTTTGTCCAAAATCTCTAATTCTATCTTCTATCTAACTGCTATCAAAAACTCTTCATCCAAAAACTGCCTCCTAAAATCTAAACCAACTACATTTATACAAGAGTCTACCAAATTGAGTCGGCCTTCAGATCCATAATCAATGGAAGGAACAGTCAGATCTGGGATCACACACCTCCCAATGATGGATTCCAACATTAAATCTATGACCCAACATAAATGCACAAGTCAGCCACAACATAAACTAAAACTAAACCCATTAGTGAGAAAAGATAATTGAGCAGTAGATAAGCAACACTGAGTGCCAGTGAAACAACTGACCACCCAAGAGATAACTGACTACACTTAGTAACCAAAGGAAATCGACCAACTACTGGCCAACTCGGTCAAAGTAGGAACTGAGCAACATAGACAAACTCCAAATTGTTTTTGGTGACATAGGATTGCCAAGGACCCAAGATGCTCTTGCATCAAACACTTGGAGTTATTTTGAAATGATTCTCTAAATCATTTGGTAGGTCTGGTCTAAGCTACATCTAACTCAAACTATGAAATCCATGAACTATCTTCCATCGATCTATTCTTCCACTTTACTAGATATTCCATATATTATTTTCCTCTTGTACTTTTGCCAACTCTTTCCTTCAAAATCTGTTCAATTTCTTCATTCTACTTCTTAGGATATTTTGTCAGTACTGCCACTTCTTCATCAGGTTCATGATACTCATACGAATCAACAATGTTGAAAATAGGTGATATATCCATGTCATTAGGTAACTTAATCTCATATGCATTTCCACTGTCAAATTTCCTCAAAATCTTGCAAGGTCCAAACTTTTTCATCTTTAGCTTCCCATATGTTCCAACAAGAAATCAACCTTTCTTCAAATGAACCATCACTTCATCACCAACATCAAAATTTTTATGTCTCCTTTATCTATCATCTTTGTCTTTGTATTTCTGATTAGTATCTTCCAGCTTCAACTTCACATCTTCATGCAATGTATTCATATACTCAATAAATTCTACTCCTTCAGCACTTCTCTTATTTTCATCAGCAATGTCTCTCAAATCAGATATACCTCTTGGTTGTGTTCCATTCACAATATCAAATGGTGTCTTTCTAGTACTCCTATTTATTGAATTATTGTATGCAAATTCTACTTGTGCCAATACAGAATCCCAATTACTCGATGTGTCTCCAACTAAACATCTCAAAAGATTTCCCAAACTTCTGTTCACAACTTTAGTCTGTCCATCGGTTTGTGGGTGAAATGTAGAACTATATTTCAACTCAGTGTCAAATTTTCTTCCAAAGGGTTTTCCAAAAGTATCCAACAAATGTACTGTCTCAGTCAGAGATAATACTCCTCGGTAATCCACGCAATCTAACAATTTCCTTAAAGAAAAGATCTACTACATGTACTACATCTGATGTCTTTCTACAATGTATAAAATGTGCCATCTTAGAAAATATATCCACAACAAAAAATATAGAATCATTACCTCTTATTGTCTTCAATAAGCCAAGAAAAAAATCCATACTGATGTGAATCCAAGGTTTCTCAGGAACAACAATCAGTACATACAATCCAATATTCTTACTCCTTTTGCAACT
Organism: Chamaecyparis obtusa; assembly: GCA_027943335.1. NCBI lineage: Eukaryota > Viridiplantae > Streptophyta > Pinopsida > Cupressales > Cupressaceae > Chamaecyparis > Chamaecyparis obtusa. The sequence continues at coordinate 2,628,524 of BSBK01000210.1, read as the reverse complement.
TGACAAATTCCACAACTTTTCACAATTTTTTGAACATCTTTATACAATTGCGGCCAAAAGTACTTCTCCTTAAGAAAATTCCATGTTTTATCAATACCAAAATGTCCAACCAAACCACTACTATGCTTCTCTTTTATCAGGTTAGTCCTCATTATTCCTCTCAGTATACACAACTAAATACCTTTAAACAACATACCTTCCTGAATAAAATATTCATCCCATTTAGTATCTTGTTGATCTTGAATAGGTGCTCTGCACTTTCTCCATGGCTTAGAAAAATTAGGGTCAAAATCATAAGAATCTCTCATCTCATCAAAACCAAGAACTTCAATTTTCATCTCGGTCATCAAGGATCTTCTTCTACTCAATGCATCAACAACTCGGTTAGTGACTCCACTTTTATGCTTTATCACAAATGTGTAACTCTGCAAATACTCAACCCATTTCATATGTCTCTGATTCAACTTATTCTGACTACTGTAAAGCCTTATGATAAGTATACAACACAAATTCACTCAGTATCAAATAATGTCTCCATTTCTTCAGTGCTTGAACAATAGCATAGAATTCTTGATCATTCACATACTATTTCCTTCTAGCATCATTCAAATTTTCACTAAAGAAAGCAACAGGTTTACCTTCTTGACTCAACAGAGCTCCAATTGCACTTCCACTTGCATCATATTCTACTTGACATACCTTACTAAAATTAGGTAATTCAACAACCTTCTACTTTAGAGTCTCAAAAATTTTGTCAGCTCCATGTGTCCACTTAAATTCTCTTTTGTCTCCTCTCATAGTCTCAGTCATAGCATTACAAATTGAATTGAAATTCCTTATGAACTTTTGGTAAAAACTTGCCAAACCATGAAATGATCTTACCTCACTAGCATTCACAGGTGTAGGCCAATTCAAAATAGCATCAACCTTTTCAGGATCCATCTTCAAACCATCTATTGAAATAACAAATCCCAAATACACAATCTCCTCTTTCATGAATGAACACTTTTTCATATTTATCAACAACTTTTCCTCTTTAAATCTTTTCAAAACTTGTCTAACATGCAATAAATGTTCTTCTCTAGTCTTACTGAATATCAGAATGTCATCAAGATATACAATCACAAACTTACCCAAGAATTTCTTCAAAACTTCATTCATCAGCCTCATAAAAGTACTCGGTGCTTTAGTTAAACCAAAAGACATAACCAACCACTCATACAAACCTTCTTTTGTCTTGAAAGTAGTCTTCCATTCATCACCTTCTCTGATTTTGATATGATGATACCCACTTTTAAAATCAATCTTTGTGAAATACTTTTCTCTAGTCAAACTGTCCATTATGTCATCCATTCTCGGTATAGGAAACCTATACTTCACTATTATCTTATTGATTGCTCTAGAATCAGTACACATTCTCCATTCTCCATTCTCCATTCTTCTTAGGTTTTAATACAATAGGTGCTGCACAAGGACTCAAACTTTCTCTGATCAAACCTCTCTCCAACAATTCTTGAATTTGTCGGTTTAATTCTCGATTCTCTGTAGGTGTCAACTGATGAGGTGCCTTATTCGGTAAACTCACTCCAGGGATTAGACTCATGCAATGATCAATGATTCTTTTAGGTGGCAAACCATCAGGTACATTATCAAAAATGATATCACTGTAATTGGTGAGTAACTTATCAATCTCCTCAGGGACATTATCCTCTATTTTCTTACTCGGTTTGTTAAGGATCACAACAAAACATACATAATTCTTCTTCAAAGAGTTAACAAACTTTCTTCCCTCCATCAAACAAACTTTCATAGATGTGAAAACATTACTAATAGGTTCTTTCCATCAGTCACAATAGTATACTTATGCAATCTCCCATCATATATAGCATGTCTATCATATTGCCAAGGTCTACCCAACAAAATATGACAACAGTCCATAGGCATGATACCACATAACACCTTATCATAGTACTTTCCAATCTTCAAATTCACATAACATTGTTCACTTACCAGGAGTGTATGCTCATCTTTGATCCATAAAATCTAATAGGGCTTCAGATGTACCAACCTTTCCAACTACAACTTTGTGACCATCTCCTCAGATGCTAGATTCTACAAGCTACCACTATCAATGATTACCTTCCAAACTTTGTCAAAAACTCTACATCTAGTCTTGAACAAACTTTTCCTTACCAGATCTTCCCTCCTACTTTCATTCCATAGTGCTCTCCTTACCATTAAGTTATTTTCTTTCTTTGGTTCATTCAGTGACTCTTCTTGCACCAAATCATTTCTACTGCTACCAACTTTCTTACTTGCATGCATACATTCAAAAGATCTATGTTCTTCTTCTCCACAATTGTAACAAGTTCCTCGGAAACTTCCTCTACTATAACCACCTCGATAGTTACTACCTCTACCTCTAGATGAACTTTCACCTTTCCACTTGGTCTTGCCTTTGTCCAAATTTGTCTTTTCTAGTTCAGATCTACCATTTTCACCATTAGCTCTACCTCTTCCTCTAGGGAATCTACCACCTCGACCTCTTTGTCTTTTCTCATGTCTCTTGTTCAATTTCTCCTCAGTCTTCAATGCAAATTGATAAGCCTCTTCAATGTTCTCCAACTTGACCATAGTAATTTCCTCTTGGATGGAAAATCTCAAACCATTCAGGTATCTACCAATTCATTGCACATCATCTTCATCATGTCCAGATCTGATATCTAATCTATAGAATTCCTTAGTATACTCCTTTACTGAGCTATCTTTCTATCTCAAAATTTTCATTCACCAAACTAGGTTAATCTGATAATCACAAGGTAAGAACTTTCCTTTCAATTTGTTCACCATTTTATTCCATAACTTGATTTTGTCTTTGTCTTTCCTCTTCCTATCCAATTTCAGATGTTCCCACCATAAGGATGCATGACTTTTCAACTTTGTTCTTGCAATCTTCACCTTCTTATCTTCAAGAATGTTTTCATATTCAAAATACTTTTCCATCTCAGTGATCTTGTCCACCAATTCATCAAAATATAGCTTTCCACCATACTCAGGAGGATTGAAGTGTGGTTTAGACTTCAAACTTTTCAAAGCCTTCAAAAATCTTTCTTCACCTTGATCCATAAAAGGTGCAGGTTTTGCATTCACCTGTTCTTCTTCAACTTCATCATCACTAACATATTCAAGATGTCTACCTCTTCTCTAGGCTATTTCAATAGCTTCTAATGTAGTAGCAATCCACCTTAGCATATCTTCCAACCCTGGATTTGCATCTCTCCTCCCACAAACCATCTTGACAACCCTTTGCAATTGTAGGTTAGATCTCAATCTGCTACCCCACAACAATCAACTAGGGCTTCAAGAGGAACCTACAAACCTAGATCCATAGACCTAGATCAAGATCTCACCTCTCTCTAATACCACCTAATGCAAAGTAGGACCAATAGGGGCCAAACAATGGCACACCCTAATGATCCAAGCCTGCTCAACACATGCAGAAGCCAAAAAACACAATAGTGAGAGAGAATGCATAAACTTTCATATATTTCATCAAATAGACTGATACATGCCAAGCTGTAAGGCCTTCCCAGTTAGGGCCAGATATTACACTAATTTATAGAAGTCCTCAAACATGTGAGGATCTATCCAAAATCTCTAATTCTATCTTCTATCTAATTTCTATAAAAAACTCTTCATCCAAAAACCACCTCCTAAACTCTAAACCAAGAACTACATTTATACAAGAGTCTACTAAACTGAGTTGGCCTTTAGATCCATAATCAATGGAAGGAATAGTTAGATTTGGGACCACGTGCCTCCCAATGATGGATTCCAACATTAAATCTATGACCTAGCATAAATGCACAAGTCGGCCACACCAGAAACTAAAACTAAACCCGTCGGTGAGCAAAGATAACTGAGCAGTAGACAAGCAATGCTGAGTGCCAGTGAAACAACCGACCACCTAGGAGATAATCAAACACACTTGGTAACCAAAGAAAACTGACCAACTACCAACCAACTCGGTCAAAGAAGGAACCGAGCAACACATACAAACTCCAAATTGTTTTTGGTGACACAAGATTGCTAAAGACCCAAGATGCTCCTGCATCATAGCCATTAATCAACCACATAATGCTCCACTCCATATATAAGTCCTTGTACAAAATCATAAAATCAAGAGAGTACTAATAGATGGAGGAGCTGGCTTGAATATATGCACTTTGAAATCAGTCCTTGCATTGGGATTTTCTGAAATTGCTATAGATCCAAAGAAGAAAATCACAATCAAAGCTTATGATGAAGAAGAGAGGTCATCCAAGGGATCTATTGTTCTTCCTATTAGAGTATGTCCTATAGTCAAATATGTACTTTGTCAAGTTCTTGACATGGATCTTGCTTATAACATTCTTTTGGGGAGACCTTGGATTCATTCTATGCAAGGTGTGCCCTCGACTTATCATTAGTGTTTGAAATTTCCCCACAATGGTCAAGAAATAACTATCAAAGGAGATCTGAATCCTTTCCAATATTGTAACACTATGAAGACAACACCTGATTCTTTGGTACCTTATCACCATGTTGGATCTTCTGCAACCACACCCATTGATCCAAGTAATATAGCATCAACTTCTAAATCTAATGGGATCAAGATAGACATAAAAGAACATAGTATGGGAGAATACACTTTGGATCAAGCTATTTGTATCATAGAGTTACCTTTATCTCCTAGATCATATGGAAAATCCTTGATTACAAAACAACAATCAAAACCCCCTTCCACACTTGTTTATAACACATTTATAAGGGGGGGCACTATATCAAAAGAAGAAGCTGAGTGTAATGCCAACCATTTTCTTAAGCCACAAAAGAATGAAGAGGATGTAAAACATGAATATATATCACCTGATGTATATGGTAAAGGATATACTTTGTTGCAAAAGATGGGATACCAAGGCATTGGACCTATAGGGTTTCAAAGAGAAGGTGTTATAAAACCAATTTTGAAAAATCCAAACTATCAAAGAGATACCACAGGGTTAGGATATAAAGGAGAAGGACCAAAATAACCTAAAGGAAAAGTGAAGATCACACCTTTCCATGAGAAATCTAACGCTCCTGCATTACAATTCCAAAAACATGGCATGTATGTGGATCCAAAAAAATAAAGGATAGTGACATAAATCATAAATAGACTTAGGGATAATGATGATTCTGACTCTAATGATTATGAATGGGATTCATTATTTGACTGTCCTGAAGAAATAGGAGTTGATGTTGTCCATCACTATAGTGGTAATTACCATGAGGGGAAGAGTTCAAGGACTGAATCATTAGGATTAGTTCAACATGATACTACTTTTGACGATTGTGAGGAAAGTGAGAATTATCTTGTGATAGACGATTCAGATGACACTATGGAAATAGACCTTGCTGATAAAATCATAAACCTTGACAAATTCTCTATAAATACCATCTCATCCTTTGAAATTGACCCAAATGATCCAATACCCCTTGTACATCCTAAGCTTATAGATTGGGATTCTCCTAGCCATCCAGAACTTGATGTTTTCCATAATGATGATGCAATTATCGACTATCTTGGAATCAGAGATCATCTACCACAAGGGGATCATAAGTCAGGATTTATGATAGAACTCAATGACATGGCTTACTTTGGAGAGAGTGCCAATCCTTTCAGTCATAAAAATGTAAAAATAATCAATAGATCTAATGGTGAAAACCACTTAGTGGTAGTATTAGATCCAAAAATAGTAAAAAGAAAAGACATATCTGAGGGTGAAAACCTCTCTAAGGTGCCTGAAGATGGAAGGATTGACACTCTTTCCAATTACATGTATGAAGAGAAATCTACAATCCTTATAGAACCAACATTGCCTCTCAACATTGGAATGAAGGGGTCCCCACACATTCTTAAAGTAGTAGCATCCTTAACAAAATCAGGGAAAGAAGCTTTTTCAAAGTTTTTCAAAGAGCAACAAATCAACTTTGCCTGGTCTTATGCTGATATGCCAGGATTGGATCCTAATCTTATTATGCATCACTTGTCTATTGCACTAGGCATTAAACTAGTTAAGTAGAAACTCAAAAAGATGCATCCTCATATTGCACTTATGGTTAAAGTAGAATTGAAGAAGCTCCTAGATGTTGGATTCATTTGTGTCATTGATTATGCTGAATAGATTTCTAATATTGTACCAGTATCAAAACCAGACAAGTCTATTAGGATATGTATAGATTTTTGAGATCTCAATAAAGCTTGTCCTAAAGATGACTTCCCATTGCCTAACATTGATATCATAGTTGATTTGACGGCTGGTCATGAGATGTTGTCTCTAATGGATGGTTTTTCTAGCTATAACTAGATCAAGATTGCACTAGAAGACCAAGAGAAGACTGCTTTTACATGTCCTTGGGGCACGTACTATTGGAATGTGATGCCTTTTGGGCTCAAGAATGCTAGTGCTACTTATTAGAGGGCTATGACCACAATCTTTCATGACATGATGCATACTATAATGGAAGATTACATTGATGATATTCTAGCCAAATCCAAAAATAGAGATGGTCATTTAAGAGAGTTGGATAGAATATTTACCCAGATGGAAAAGTATCAAATTAGACTCAATCCAAAGAAGTGTGCATTCGGGGTCACACCAGGCAAACTGTTAGGATATATTTTTTAGGAATGGGAACATTGAGAGGGGGGGGGGGGAGTGAATCAGTGTTCACTATATTTAATCTTTTCACTTTGCTCTTTAAACTTAACTTGAATGCTTAAGTACTGAAATGAACATCAACATAAATAAGGAACATTCACACAACACATAACATCAATGTGGTTATGGGGAAACCCAAATAGGTAAAAACCTTGGTGGGAATTGACACCCACTAATAATCTATACTAGTGTTTTATGATCCTTGTTAGAAGATCCTTAACCCTATTAGGAGTTGCTTTACAATGTATTTAGTACAGTGACCTGGTCAAGGATCAGACCTTGTTAGGAGTCTTTTAAAATAACCTTGTTAGGGGTGTGGACTCACTATCCTAGAGCTCACTACTCAAGTGGTGAAGGCTACAACCTTATGATCTCAGATACACACTATATTTGCTGGATGAACTGGCACTGTGACACTGCTTGTCTGATCAGTTCCTTTGATGCACTGATGCTTTGACCTCTTGAAAAAATCTAATACATCTTATCAACTCTTTTCACACTTCTTCTCTACTTATTTCAACTATATAACAACTCTCATACCTAATTACAATGACACATCTAATATTTATATGTGTAGACAAACCAATTAATTAGGTTGGCCCTTTAACCGATTACATACATCGCTTCCAATTGAATTGGCTCAAGCATGTTTACAAAAAATTTTAATTACATGTCTACACCCTAATTATAATAGGTGCATAGCCTTTACAACATGATAATATAACTGCTAACCAAAATACCAAATGTCGGCTGCTTACTCTGTTCTTCTCTATCATTCACTATCTATGCAACTTGAACTCTCTGTATCTTCCTCATACTGAATCTTCTGATCATGCACTCTTAGAATTAGCATGAATACAATCTTACCAACTTAACTTCTAGGGCACATACCATAATTTTGTCATATGCACATGTGCTAATGCTCTGACCTTCAGGTACTCTATGCAATGTCCAATCTTCAACACTTAGCCAATTTTTGATCTTGTTATCATGAGCGCTAACTCCAAATCATCATATGACTTTGTTTCCATAATGAAAACACTATATTAAGTCATATATACTAGTATGGTCAACTTTCCAACAATCTCCCCCTTTGTCATTGATGGCAACAAAGGAATATGACAAATTTACTAATTGTCCCTTGATACAAAAAACACTTAATCATATTCTATCTTATATCTCCCTTATGTCTTCTTACTATACATTTTATTTATATAACTATAGATCCATATTCTATACATACTCCCCCTTTGACATTAATGACAAAGGTGTTACAAAACTGAATCTATAGAAGTACTTACACTAAAAGTACATTCGGGTATGCAATCTATAGATTTTGGATCTCTTGCTTCCAAAATGCAATCAATGCATTGATGGTTTGGAGATGGGCGCATAAGGCATATTGTAGTTTCTCCATCTTCTTCAAATCTGAACCAGGACCTGGATCATATGTCACCATGGTGGCATCAATCTCCTTGATATTCTAATTCAACACATCTAGGGAGGCCACAAGAGCATTTCTAAGCCGAGTCTGCCTAGCCCTTTTCTTTGACATCTCCTTTTCTGCCTTCTTAATTTTGTCAATCCATCCCTGATATACATTGTTACACATGTTTACATTAGTAGAGGGATCTTCTACTGATTGCTTCACCTTTTCAATCATGGCCTCTTCTTCTTGAATCTTCTTGTAGTGATCGGCTGTCAACATATCTTGATTCATACAGTCAACAATAATTTTCCTTCCTTTTGCTACAAACTCTTTCAAAGTTGCTTGCCCAACTTTGAGTGAACTAAAGTCTAGTGAGAAGTTACTGACCAACTCATTTAGTCTTTTCTTCATATACTTCTCTACAACTAATGATGCTGATTCTTCTAAGTTTCAGAAATTACTCTTGAACTGTGAAATAACTACACTCACATCATCAATAGAGTGTATCTTAGACACATTCTTATCTGCTAGTAACAAGTTGTTCATGATATTTACTGATTCTACAAGGAGGGGATTCCTCATTACCTGTTTCTCCTTGGCCTTCTCCATAGCTAAGACACTAAACTTGATCAGGTCTTCTTCACCCCATGAGTCCAAACTAGTGGTGTTAGGTGTCAAGCTTGACAACAATGATGCTGAGGGAGTGATAGGAGTGCTATCCATCACTTCTTGCTTTACTTTTCTTAGCATTTCAACTGATGGCTTATCTATTGTTTCATTTCCTTTTACCTCTTCTTCTCTTTCTGTCTCTGTCTCTTTTTCTTTTTCTATCTCAGATGAGTTACCAGCGCATAGTGTTTCAACCTCTTGTATGCTTAAAAAGGCTTCTTCAAACTTGTACAAGTCCTTATCTCTTGCCACCATTTCAATTTCAACATTATCAATAATGATGGTGCTATCCTTTAGTGACTCTTTCATGGGCATAGACTTATCTACCTCTGTATGTGTTTCAACTACATGTGCTAAGTCCTGAGGACCTATCATAGGTACATTAGTGGGCTCTACCACTTTGACTTCCTCTATGGGCACTTGAGCTATAGGCGCAGTAGGTGGGTACATGTGCCTGTTCAAAAAACCTTCTCAAATTCTTTCTCTATTTCCTTAGCAACTAGTTCATAGTTCTTATCCATGATATTTAATGTTCTTGTCTTGGTTATGAGGTGAGGTTTCACCAGATCTAACAGTAAGGTATTCTCCTCTAAAGAACATACTGGTAAAATCTCATCTAAGATCTTCTCTCTTATTCTTAGATCTTCCTCCATTGCTTGTCTACTCAAGAATTCCAAAATGTTCCAAAAACTATCTGGAATCATAGTTTTCAATTCTAGCACTATCTTCTTAAACTTAAGCATATGCTTGACACTCATGCCATGAATCTTTGACTTATCTATTTCACTGTACTTATCATAAAATTTTCCTATTTGATCAATCCTTCCTTCAACAATCCTTTTACTCAACACTTGAAGACTAGGTCTAAAGCCTACCTCTAGGGGTGCTTGAGTATTCTTTCTATTTATTGTTCCTCACAAGGATGGATGACTAGTGATGATCTCTTTCTTCCTCTTTGCTATTGTCTTATACTCCAGAGGAGCAGTAAGATCAATTATTACTGTGGGTGCTGTTAGCACTTTTTCATGTAGAATCCCTATAGCTATTAAGCTTTACTCTTAGGCTCCCAATTCTAGATTCTTACATGAAAAAGGATAATTAACAAGGATTTAATCCTCCTACACTTCGGGCTCCACAGACCCAGGTGGGTGTACCTAAAACATACTAAATCTGCATACATAAACACTCTCTCACTAAAACCCTTTATGGAGACATGAAAATCACTGGATAGTAACAATAAGGATATTCACCCTTCTTCTCTTTGAACCTCGAGTCTTAGGCAGACTAACCTATCAGATTCACTTCTACAAGGAATCACCAAAAGCATTTGCACTATTCAATGCAATTTACAAACATTTATGCTCTTAAAAAAAGAAATGTAAAATGATTTGAATTAATCATTGATGAAGAAAATTGCCAGTCAAGCACAGACCAGTGCCTTATCTATTGGGCAATAGAGTCATACAAATGTGAATACCTAGAAAACCCTAACTCCAAACTCAAGAGCCCGAATGAGGTGCCTTGCAAACCATTCTTCTCATTTCAATACCTGGACATCAAATTCATATGCAAATCTAGAATTCTTAGAATTTGAAATCAAGACTTACTCTCTCCTTGAAAGAAACTCAAATTCAAACCCACATATACCTTATAACTAATATATTAACATGCCTTACAAGTTAATACACAAGAATTAAGACAGTACACACAAAGACATCAAACAAGAATTGAACAAGGATTCTATTGTTTTCATTAAAATTCATTTGAAACTGTACATTGCAAGACTTTGAACACAAAAAATAAGACACAAAAGGTTGTAAGCTCTCCTAGCAGCATAAATTTCAACATCCTTTTACAAATGAGAAGAAAAAAAAAGATATAGGAGAATGTGGTCAGTTGAAAACTAACTGACAACTGTCCATTCTTGGCATGAAAATATCTCCAGGTTTTCTCACATTTTGCTCTGCAACTGATTCCCTCTAACTGATCCACTTTCTGCAATCATTTCTCCAACAAATTGATTCTGATTCTGAAATATATAACACTTATATGTTTCCAGAAAAAATGAATCTCCTGGACATAAATTTGTGAGCAGCCCTGTCATTTAATTTTTTTGAATTTTCTCTATAGTTTGGACTATATCATTTTTTCAAATTCTTTTAAATCTACAATTTTTTATCATTTTCTGCACATGCTGCCACATAAGCCACTAGATTTGGACACTTGTCATCACATGACTGGATAATTGAACTAACCTCAGGTTTAACCCTTGATTGGGAGATCTGGTGATTGGCTTGCATCTCATAATCTCTGAATATATTCCTTAACCGTGGTTAAGCTCTACGATCTGGCGAATAAGCCTATCTTTGAATCTCCAGATTAATCTTTGACCTTGGGTTAGATCTGGAGAATGGGTGACTGAGCCCATTCTCCCAATCTCTGAATGCATTGTCTTGACCACTAGGGATTTGGAGAACTAGCAACTACCTTTAATCTCCAATTCTTTGGATGCTAGCCTCTGACTGTGAACCATTCATCGACTTGGAGACCAGTTATCTCTGAATTTCCAAATGCTAGCAACTTAACCGCTAGCATCTGGTGATTGGATGACTGGCGGTTAGCTAACCACCACCTCCAGATCTCCAAATTTTCAGCTAACTACCAGCTCCATTCTGCAACTCAGCGAGCATCCACCACATGTCAACTTGTCCACCTCATCAATGTCAGCCATCTGCAAAATTTACTTACCGTTGGGCCCGCCAGCACAGAAACTAAGGTGTCATCATGAAGGGTCGCATGAGAAAAGCCTCCAGCACTTTGATCTATTTCATATTGTGTGTGGCATTGCTTATAAACATCTAAATTCCTCAAACTGGGGTGAATGTGGGACTAAATTGTTGAGTGTTTTTAAAGCCCTCTTTCCATCTTGGTTCAAAATTTGTGGGGTCTGCTGTGCACTAAATCCACTAGCCAAGGGATCCACCAAATAGCCTCCTAGCTCTTTGTTTACAATGTATGAGAGTGTTGTTGTATTTAAATATCACAAAAACCCAATTTACGTTGCATGTGGGATATATCCCAATATGTTACCTCTGTATTTTTCCTTATCTTTACCATGGCCTTTGCACTTTCCTTTTGGTTTGGGCACAAGTCTATGAGTTTGTGTCTCAGACACCTTTTGGTATCAGGAGGAGAAGCATCTTGAGGCTCCAAGATCTACGCAAGGGACCCCATTTCAACATTTGAGTCTTCCTTCATATGCTGGCAGCCACTTAACCATTTTATTTGCATGAAACCCCAGATAATTGTGTGAACTCCTACTTGCATATAAATGCTCCTCCACTATTTCAATTGGCATGGACCATACTTACACTGGCCATTGTGTGGTGGCTCTCCATTTAGCTTGTTGACATTGCATTGCGTGAGCCTGCCTCCTTAAACTCTCACGCAAGGCATCTCCTTGCGCAAGCACTCCATACAAATGCATAGGGTCTCAGCTGTTCACATTAGATATGGATTACTATAGCCTCCTTTGACGTGCCTCTTCCATATATTTTACACACTCCCACAAACATTACTAGTTTGTAGCCTGCAGGTGCTTATGTAATCACTGGCTTCCCCAAACAAAATAGACATCTCTTCATTCTAAACTTGTTAAAAAATGTTGGCTCTTTACTTGATTCACATTTTTATGGCAGGTGCTTGGTGTGTCAACTATGCTGTGTTGATTGGCTGCATACATTTCCTTAGCACACCTAGTATTATTAGGTGCCCAGTATTTTCACATCTAGCAACTTCATTTTCATGGCATACTCATACACCTTCATCACTCAGAGAGAAACATGACACAAAAAATGTGTTCAAAATTGTATACATAACATTCCACAAAATAGGGCATTCATATTTCCTTGAAAATACTTGAGTGCGCATGACACCTCCGTTAACCAAAATGGACACAATTAATAAGAATAAACCACGGTGAATTTAAGAAACCAAACATACCATTCATTTTTCACTCTTATGCACAACTACCAGATAACACTAATTGGCACCTTAAAACGGCTTTGAAAACTGATCAGATAGCCTCACCAAAATACACCATCAGGGACGCACACTGACTTCCAACATTATAATATGCATGCCAAAGGAGATTTCCCAGAAAGACATGAGCCAAAAGATATTAATGACCAAACATGGTCACTTGAACAACTGATTCTATCTGCATGACCAAAATCACACAAGTTGCCTTTGGAACCGGCTTTTAAAACTGACCAACTAAAACTTTCATGAGCTGACAGCTTGGGCATTGATTCATCCCCATACAAGGAATGCGAATCCATCATCAATTCATCAAAAAGATCAAGTGGCCGATTACAATGAAATGCCAAAGTCAGCCCATTAGTAAAATTCAGGATAAGAAATAGTGAAAAACACATAAATTGGGTTTGGAATTGGCCTAGGAAAATAATCAAATGGATTGGTAGGGACCTAGAAATCTTTAGGTAAGTACACTCTTAGGTCTACGATATGAAAAAACTCTCAATTATGCTAGACCTTGCACAGGGCACAAACTGGGATACCTCAAAGTAGGTCACTTATAAAACTGGACAGCGCGCACTCAGAGAATTTTAACAAATTACAAATGGAATGGCACTGGAAAATATGTCAAACGAGTACATGGGGGGTTGAAAATTGGTAGGATGACTTAATCCCATGCCTAAAATATGATGCCACAACTGGCATGCTATAACCAATCATAGGAAAAAAAATATTCAAATGCAAACATGGCCTACTACAACAAATTGACACTTAGGCACACATGCAGATTTGGACAAGTGCTCAAAATAAGACATCACGAAACAACTTGAAACTCAAAATTAATGACCTGGGATGTCTTCAAATGTCTAAACAAGAGTGATAAGTGCTTGACACGCATGGAGAACTTTAGAATCTCATATGGGCATATAGGCACAAAAGCACTTCAAAGGGGCTTCAAACTGCAAAATTTCAACAAGGTACTCAAAAACCCATGTTGTATTTTTGAGTACCAACAGTGGCTCTGACTGTGGACATGTGGCCCATGCAGGCATGTGGAGAACTCTAGAATCTCATGGTACAACAGACCACCCATAGAGAGAAATCAGTTTGAATATTCCTTTTCACTTTCTCAAAACTTCAAACAAGGAACCCCAAAACCAACCACCGAACACCGAGACACAAGAAACTTTACAAAATTTACAAAAATTTACAAAGGACTTCAAAAATCTGTCAGCAAGAGCCAACTTTTACCTCTATCAAATATGTAATTCTCACTTGCATGAATCCAAGGTAACCTGAAAACATTTCTTTTGTTGACAAGACCAATCATATTGACATAAAACTTCAGCATACCATAAAGAACATAATTAGTATCTTCACTATCATGAAGCACTTGAAAGTCACTAAAATTTTGAAAGTACTAATCACTGTGCAACATAGAAATGTCACACCCTTCAAAACTCATAACCAGCCGAGGAAAAGGACATTCTGATTTAAATACTAAGCTGGGCATATGCTGGTTTTCTTTAATAATTGCTTGAACATCAAAATAAAACCTTTAAAATTCAACCTCTTGTACATCATGCAAATGCTCAAACAAATCACCTTTGGCCACAACTCGTGGCTCTAAAACTAACTCATTCTAAAAAACATTAAGATGCTGAATCGAGAAAACAAAAGATTCAAAATCTGCCTGATAATTTATGCATTCTTCTTGATTCTTTTCAGCCTCTTTTGAAAGAATAACATTATTATTCATTTCATCAAACTTGTGAAAGAACACACATACCTTTGGCTGAAAAATGTAATCATTCGAAGGACTTTAAACTCTGTCCATTTCTTCATTAAACATTTCACAACATGGCATGAATAAATCAACCGACAGCCCATTACATATATCCTCATCTTGGCACATGTTTTCCAAACACACATCACTGTCATAGGGAGCACTATCAACATTGCTAATCTCTGTTTGACAAGACATTGCCTCAATTTTATTAACAATATCACAAACATCAATGTCAACATCAAACAAGCTGATTTCCATTTCTGGTGAAGAATCAAAATCAGTGTCAAAACCATAAGAGATGCTTTCTTGAAAACCTTCATAAACTGGTTAATAAAAATCTGAAAGTAAATCTACTTCAACATTTTCAGTCAAGTCCTCACTTAAAAAACTTTCAGTTTCATATTCAGAATTCACCAAATCAATGGAAGAATTTGGAAATGCTGAGACTGACTCATCATCACAAATTGAATGTATCTCAAACTTGACATCATCACTTTCACAATCACCAAATACCACAAATTCTGGAATATGAAAATCATTTGAATAACAAACCTCCTACTGCAAATCAAAGGGAGAAGGCATCACCTTAGGCTCATAGGAATCAATACATTTACTGAATAAGTGATTACAAAGATCACTTGCAAGACTTCTTAAGTAATCATTATTTTCCACAACAACTCCATCATATTGCTGCTCTTGAACTGTCATTGCTAAGAATTCATTTTTCCCTAAATCAATTGACTGATCATTACTTTGAACTTGGGGCAGACTATGGAGATCACAAACAATATTAAGCTCAGAATTCTGAAACAATTTTGAAGGCCCAATCTGATTTCTATTAGTTGACATCACACCAGATGGATCATAAGATTCACCTTGACTTTCACTACTCACTAGAATCACTGAATTAGTATCAACACTTGGGAAAGCCACCTCATGCAATCTTGTATTCTCAGCACCATGGAGCTTTGGCAATCCAAACCTTTTCATCCTTTCTATATCTGATGCCAGTTGAAAAGCATGATAAAAACTTTGAGGTTCCTTGTCTCTCAACAAGTAGCCCATCTTAATATCAAATGCAGCCAAGTAAATAACCAAAGACAATGCATCATGAGGCCTACATTTCTCAGGAATTCTTCATAGTGCTTTCCCAAATATGAGATTGGAATCATTAACTAACTCATCCTCTTCTATGCTGATGCCAAAAAAATCAACTAACAAATTATATTCACAAATAAATTCTCCATATGTTTCAATAAATGCTGATTCAAAAGTCTTCCAGGAATAGATAGAATGGTGGGATAGAAATGAAACCACTCCCTAGCAATTCCTACCAGTGATTGCACAAACAATCTCATAATCACATCTTCATGGCTAACATCAAAATCCTCAATTAGGTCCATGAATACACTTAAATGCTTTTCAGCTAATTCTTCTTTTCCCCCATTAAATTTGGGCAAGAATTTTCTAATTTACTGGGGTATTACATTTGGGTAACCAGGAATACCCTCAAAGTATAAAGGTGAATAACATTTAAAACCTCTTCTATCTCCTAGCTAGGATACTCTTTGAGACATGACAACATTCAGGGATACACAAGGCTGGGAAAATTCAGAGTACATTTTACTTTCTTCCTTCTATCAACCACAACCTTGTATGTGTAAACTCAAGCATACATAATATGCAGATTTTATCCACAGTAAGACTGACATATCCCCTTGAAAAATTATTTTCATACATTAAAACATAACAGCTGAATGCTATTCAAATCTTGTATGCAAAACACATTAACTCCTCCCTTCTACTTGGTGCTGAAAATCATTGAATAGGGAAACAATTTTTCACATGATTTTCATGAAATAACTTGGTATGAAAATCAAATACTTGGAGATGTTGTGATTGCTGCAAACACACTAATATGAAGCTTTCTCCAAATCACCTTCAAACACTAGTAGAGCCGCCACCTCTTCACAAAGGACCAAACTAAAACTGCTGAGAACCTTCCTCAAATCTGAACCATCTTCAAAACCAACAAACACAACACAACCATAACAAAATACTAACTGTCTGTCAGGATTACAAATACATCAATACTTTCATTACAATTCATTGATCAAATAGAGATTTAGAGTCTCCACTCACATTCAATGAGATAATATAATAATTTGAAAAGAATTGACTCTATATATAAACTAGACTAGACCTTGGGATGATTCAGCAAAGCAAGGAATTGGGCATCTTAAACTTGCTGTCATTTATTTCTTCCCCAGTAGAGTCGCCAATCTGTTAGCACTTTTTCATGTAGAATCACTATAGCTATTAAGCTTTAATCTTAGGCTCCCAATTCCATATTCTTATAGGGAAAAGTCTAATTAACAAGGATTTAATCCTCCTACACTTCGGGCTCCACAGACCCAGGCGGGTGTACCTAAAACATACTAAATCTGCATACATAAACACTCTCTCACTAAAACCCTTTATGTAGACATGAAAATCAATGGATAATAACAACAAGGATATTCACCCTTCTTCTCTTTGAACCCATAGGCTCAAGCAGGCTAACTTATCAAATTCACTTCTACAAGGAATCACCAAAAGCATTTGCACTATTCAATGCAATTTACAAACATTTATGCTCTTAAAATAGGAAATGTAAAATGATTTGAATTAATGATTGATGAAGAAAACTACCAGTCAAGCAAAGACTAGTGCCTTATCTATTGGGCAACAGAGTCATACAAATGTGCATTCCCAAAAAACCCTAACTCCAAACTCAAGAACCCAAATGAGGTGCCTTGCAAACCATTCTTCTCATTTCAATACCTGGACATCAAATTCATATGCAAATCTAGAATTCTCAGAATTTGAAATCAAAACTTACTCTCTCCTTGAAAGAAACTCAAATTCAAACCCACAGATACCTTATAATTGGTATATTAACATGCCTTACAAGTTAATACACAAGAATTAAGATAGTACACACAAAGACATCAAACAAGAATTGAACAGGGATTCCATTATTTTCATTAAAATTCATTTGAAACTATACATTGCAAGACTTTGAACACAAAAAATAAGACACAAAAGCTTGGAAGCTCTCCTAGCAGCATAAATTTCAACATCCTTTTACAAATGAGAAGAAAAACTGAGATATAGGAGAATGTGGTCAGTTGAAAACTAATTGACAGCTGTCCATTCTTGGCATGAAAATATCTCCAGGTTTTCTGACATTTTGCTCTACAACTGATTCCCTCTAACTGATCCACCTTTTGTAATCATTTCTCCAACAAACTAATTTTGATTATGACCTTGGAATTCAAACCCATACTACTCTTTCCCATCACCCTGAAACTAAAAATCATCATTGCCAATGGATTCCTTGCCTTTACCCATTTCTGAAAATATATAACAGTTATATGTTTCGAAAAAAAATGAATCTCCAAGACATAAATTTGTGAGCAGCTCTGTCATTTAAATTTTTTGAGTTTTCTCTATAGGTTGGACTATATCATTTTTTCAAATTCTTTTAAATTTGTAATTTTTTATCATTTTTTGCACATGCTGCCATAGAAGTCACCAGATTTGGACACTTGTCATCACATGACTGGATGCTCAGACTAACCTCAGGTTTAACCCTTGATTGGGAGATCTGGCGACTAGCTTGCATCTCATAATCTCTGAATATAGTCCTTAATCGTGGTTAAGCTCTGTGATCTGGTGAATAAGCCTATCTCTAAATCTCTGGATTAATCTTTGACCCTAGGTTAGATTTGGAGAATGGGTGACTGAGCCCATTCTCCCAATCTCTAAATGCATTGTCTTGACTACCTTCAATCTCCAATTCTCCAGATGCTAGCCTCTGATCGCAAACCATTCAGCGACCTAGCGACCAGTTATCTCTGAATCTCTAGATGCTAGCTACTTAACTGCTAGCATCTGGCAATTGGATGATTGGTGATTAGATAACCGCCACCTCTAGATCTCCAAATTTTTGGCTAACTACTGGCTCCATTCTGTGACTCAGCGAGCGTCCACCACATGTCAACTTGTCCACCTCATCAATGTCAACCATTTGCAAAATTTACTTACCATTGGGCCCGTCGGCATGGAAAATGAGGTGTCATCATGAAGGGTCGCGTGAGAAAAGCCTCCAACACTTTGATCTATTTCATATTGTGCGTGGCATTGCTTATAAGCATCTAAATTCCTCAAACTAGGGTGAATGTGGGACTAAATTGTTGAGTGTTTTTAAAGCCCTCTTTCCATCTTGGTTCAAAATTTGTGGGGCCCAGCGCGCACTAAATCCGCTAGCCAAGGG
Organism: Chamaecyparis obtusa; assembly: GCA_027943335.1. Taxonomy (NCBI): domain Eukaryota; kingdom Viridiplantae; phylum Streptophyta; class Pinopsida; order Cupressales; family Cupressaceae; genus Chamaecyparis; species Chamaecyparis obtusa. The sequence goes on along the minus strand of BSBK01000210.1, from coordinate 2,609,538 downwards.
ATCTGCCAAATAGCCTCCTAGCTCTTTGTTTACAATGTATGAGAGTGCTGTTGTATTTAAATATCACAAAAACCCAATTTACGCTGCATGTTGGATATATCCCAATATGTTACCTCTGTATTTTTCCTTATCTTTACCATGGCCTCTGCACTTTCCTTTTGGTTTGGGCACAAGTCTATGAGTTTGTGTCTCATACACCTTTTGGTATCAGGAGGAGAAGCGTCTTGAGGCTCCAAGATCTGTGCAAGGGACCCCATTTCAACATTTGAGGCTTCCTTCATATGCTGGCAGCCACTTAACCGCTGCATTTGCATGAAACCCCAGACAATTGTGTGAACTCCTACTTGCATATAAATGCTCCTCCATTGTTTCAACCGGCATGGACCATACTTACTCTAGCCATTGTGTGCTGGCTCTCCATTTAGCTCACTGACATTGCATTGCGTGAGCCTTCCCCCTTAAAATCTCATGCAAGGAAGCTCCTTGCACAAGCACTCCATACAAATGCGTAGGGTCTCATCTGTTCACATTAGATATGGATTACTACATCCTCCTTTGACATGCCTCTTCCATATATTTTACACACTCCCACAAACATTACTAGTTTGCAACTTGTAGGTGCTTATGTAATCACTGGCTTCCCCAAACAAAATAGGCATCTCTTCATTCTAAACTTGTTAAAAAATGTTGGCTCTTTACTTGATTCACATTTTTATGGTAGGTGCTTGGTGTGTCAACTATGCTATGTTGACTAGCTGTATACATTTCCTTAGCACACTGGTATCCTCCATTTGTTCATTCTGCAGGCTCTTCACACTTGCGCAAGGCCTTCATTCTTTCAAAAGTTTAAAAGAATTCATAAGCCTTGTCTGTGCTTCCATTTTGCGTGAAGCATCATGCCCCAAAGCTGGCCCCAAATCATTGTGTGTGTCCTCCTTTTATTTGCGCATGGTATGCCATGGTTTGCAAGCATCCCCATTGGAAATGTTCATTTATTATTTGAAACAACACAACTCACATCCAATGGTTTGCGTGGGCATTGGCATTTGTAATGCGCGGGCATCCCTTGGTTCTTCATGCATGGCAGCCTCCTCATACTTACACATGGCCTCATTACTTATCAAATGCCGGCCTCATTTTACTTGATTTAAACTAACATGCACCCCTTATACTGGCAATCTCCATGTGTAGGCCCCATTTCATTTCACTTACTGCCTGTTCATTCACACAGGCTGCCTACCCATGGCCCTCCATTGTTTACACAAGGCATCCACCTTGGACCAACATCTTCTTATTTACATTCTCCTCACTTGTGTAAGGCAGGCTCCTTCTCCTTTGCGTAAGGCAGCATATACATCACATTGCGTTGGCCTTTAATGGATTTGTTTGAGCTATCATCCACTCTTGGACTCACTCTTGGACTCAACATCTTCCATGGTCTCTCACACACTTCACTAGCACACAAAAACTCATGTACGATTTGCACCAATAAATCCCTTGCATAGAAAATTATTAGGTGCCTAGTATTTTCACCTCTGGCAACTTCATTTTCATAGCATACTCATACACCTTCATCACTCTAAGAGAAACATGACACACAAAATGTGTTCAAAATTGTACACATAACATCCCACAAAATAGGGCATTCATATTTCCTTGAAAATAATTGAGTGCGCACGACACCTTTGTTAACCAAAATGGACACAATTAATAAGAATAAACCATGGTGAATTAAAGAAACCAAAAACACCATTCATTTTTCACTCTTCTACACAACTACGAGATAACACTAATTGGCACCTTAAAACAGCTTTGAAAAATGATTAGATAGCCTCACCGGAATACACCATTAGGGATGCACACTGACTTTCAACATTATAATATGCATGCCAAAGGAGATTTCCCAGAAAGACATGACCCAAAAGATATTAACGACCAAACATGGTCACTTGAAGAACTGATTCTATCTGCACGACCAAAATCACACAAGTTGCCTCTGGAACCAGCTTTTAGAATTGACCAACTAAAAATTTCATGAGCTGACATCTTGGGCATTGATTCATCCCCATACAAGGAATGAAAATCCATCATCAATTCATCAAAAAAAACAAGTGGCTGATTATAATCAAATGCCAAAGTAAGCCCATTAGTAAAATTCAGGATAAGAAACAGTGAAAAATGCATAAACTGGGTTTGGAATTGGCCTAGGAAAATAATCAAATTGATTGGCAGGGACCTAGAAATCTTCAAGTAAGTACACTCTCAGGTCTATGGTATGAAACAACTCTCAATTATACCAGAACTTGCATAGGGTGCAAACTGGGATACCTCAAAGTAGGTCACTTATAAAACTGGATAGTGCACACAGAGAATTTTAACAAATTACAAATTGAATGGCACTGGAAAATAGGTCAAATGAGTACATGGGGGGTTGAAAATTCTCAGGATGACTTACTCCCATGCCTACAATATGATGCCACAACCAACATGCTATAACTAATCACAAGAAAAAAGATATTCAAATGCAAACAGGGCCTGCTACAACAAATTGACACTTAGGCACAAATGCCGATTTGGACAAGTGCTCAAAACAAGACATCACGAAACAACTTGAAACTTGAAATTAATGACCTAGGATGTCTTCAAATGTCTAAAAAAGAGTGATAAGTGCTTGACATGCATGGAGAACTTCAGAATCTAATCTGGGCAAATAGGCACAAAAGCACTTCAAAGGGGCTTCAAACTGCAAAATTTCAACAAGGTACTCAAAAACCCATGTTGTATTTTTGAGTACCAACAAGTGCAGGAGGGGAAAAAAATATTTTACCCTTTGGAACATCAGACTTCTTCATTTTCACCTTCTTCATCTTTGGATCATCAGATTCTGTCTTTGCTACAGCTGCGCTCTCTATTTCCAAAGCAATCTTCTCTTGCCTTTCTTTGTCTAGGTCAGCTTGAGATACTCCATGAATTTTCAAAATCTTCGAAGTGAGCTTGGTAGCTTTTCTTTTTGTTGATGCACTATTCAATACAACATCTAATTCTCTTGTTTTCTCTTCATAAGCTCCCCATCTAGGTTCATTGGGGTCCTTAGGTGCTGACAAGAGAACTTGAGCATAAGCCTCTAGAATAGGCTCTTCAACTTCATATCCAAGTGGATGAACCCACTTGGTTCTAAGTTCAACAACCTCCATGCATGTTGTATCAATCTCTACCATGAAACAAATTGTGTCCTTTTATTTCTCTACAATACTTTCTAGAATCCTATATCTCATCTACATTTTGGCCCTAAATGTCTTCAATTCAAGTGTCATGTAATCCTTAAGGGTACTTTTTGTGGATGCCTTAAAGGATATCTGTGGCATAGTGGGAATAGATTTGTCTAGATACAAATTAGACACCTTTCCAAGAATATGGAACTACATATAGATTATTAAAGACCCAAACCTGAATATCTTGGTCTTGTCATGCTTGATGGCTCTTATGTTGTCTATTAGCTATGCGCGCAAGATCTCACATAGATTAAACTCTCCTTTCTCTCTCACCAATCTTATTGCTGCTAGACTGGTGGCCGCTGACACACTATTTTCTTTGTTGGTGTGCTGGAACCTATATCCCAGTATCATGGACTTCAATTTGATGTCTTTCTCCTCTGTATGCTCTATTGTCATCCCACGCCTATCAATTATTGATTTGCAAGTCTGTTCTACAAGTTTTCTGACATCCTTGCCCACTGGAAGAATGACACCTATCCTTGAGAGTCTTGTCATCTCATGAATTAGGTCTCATGTTATCCTAACTGACACTTCTCCTATCCAAAATAGATAATCATGGATCCTGCTGAGTAGGATCTTGATCCATTATGACTCATAGAACTCATATGCCATAGCATATTCCACTATGGGATGATTTTCCAACTGTACATACTCATCCATGAAGGTTTTATCAGGTTTCATCATTATTTCCATGTGCACTCTTATTCTATCCAAACCTACTGGTTCTTTCTTGCAATATATGTAAGCCCTGATATCTTCCACATGCATAACACCCATGGGAGTGTGAGAGAATGCACCTTATAGGTCGTCTAGTGTGGATTTGAATAGATTCCTTTTAAACACATATCTCTTCTTCTCCACCACATCAAATACAATGGGAGTAGCCATTACTTACTTGTATATCACTTTCCAAATGATCTCGAAGACTTTTGAATCGACGCAATGGATTAGGGCTTCCACAACTGATCAAATGCACTTGCTAAACATCGGTGAATCAATCTGCCATCCTTCACACTCAAATGCTAGGGCTCCTCTTCTCTCCAATTTCTCTAAATTCAAATGCAATGAGCGATCTAAAAGCTTTTGGGTACTTTAAAGTAAAAATTCTACCATTAATGCTTGCCATGTAAACCATACTTTCATTGAAAATATCTACCTTTTTTTCTGCTATCAATCAGGAAGTGCGCTCTTGCACACAACCTCTATTATTCTACAAAAGGTTAAATCTAAAGGTGCATACTCCGAGGGTGAGTATACCGACTGCACAGGGGTCTAGAGCTAAATTAGCTCCCCCTATGACCCCGAGGGCCATTCATCCAGATGTAGAGGGTGCGACCACTATGGATGCATCCAATACATGTTCATGAACATTATCCTTCTTTGCCTCTAACCAAATCATGATCACATCTTCTAAAGTTTTCACAAACTTGACTTCTCCTTTGGTATCCAGAATTGATTCTTTTGGCTTTTTAGGGATTTCTTGACTTTGCGTCCTTGATCTATAGAACTTTGAGATGTGTCCAGCCTTGTTACATGAGTGACAAATAATTGGAGGCCTTATATTCCTCGACACATTGACATGGGTTACCATTTTACACTATCTAGCTAAGTGACCATTATAGTTACATATCTGACATGTAACATTCTGAGAACTTCTTACATTTGGCTGATTTTGATTTCTTTGATTATGTCGAGTCTTATTTTTTTGACTTGTCTTACAATTCAGAGCTCTATGACCAAATTTATTGCATGAATAACAGTAACCATTGAAAGGTCTTACCTCTTTACAATTCCTTGCTATATGTCCATGCTTGTTACATGCATAACAAGTGTGATCTACTAGCTTGCATTCATTCTTGGATGGTTCAATATGATCTTTAGTCTTACTTCTAGTCTCCTTAGCATCAGTGGTGTCTTCTAGTGCTTTCATTCTTGCTCACATGTTATCAATCTAGTTTTGTGCTTCATTGTATCCAATGCAGATAGTATCTCCTTTAAGTCTTCTCGCATATAACTGAGATTCTATCAAATTAGAATTGGTGTGTAGTTTATCAATGTGAATATTTGCCTCTTTCAATTCAGATTCCAAGCTTTCTTTTCTATTTCTTAGCTCCAAAATTTCCATGTTTTCTTGCTTCAACTCTTCATTCAGTTGAAGGTTCTCTTTAATCTATTCATCATAGACATCTTGATTGTTGGTTAGCTTATCATCCAATTCTTCAATCTGTTCTTTCAAGGATGAATTTTCTTCTTTCAGATTCTTGATCATTATCCCTAAATCACTGGTAGAGCATTCTTTAAAATATTTTCTTAGCCTTTTTATGACTTCTTGAGCATCACTGACTTTTTCTTTTAGTTCTTCAATTTCTTTTTCAGATCTGTCCAGGTCTTCAAGAGTAGCTTCAAGATTCCTTTTTAGGTGTTTGATTTCTACTTTTTCCATGATCTCCTCAAGTGGTTAAAAGTCTTTTCTGAGGACCAGAGCTCTAATAATAATTGTTAGGAATGGGAACATTGAGAGGGGGGGGGGGTGAATCAGTGTTCACTATATTTAATCTTTTCACTTTGCTCTTTAAACTTAACTTGAATGCTTAAGTACTGAAATGAACCTCAACATAAATAAGAAACATGAACACAACACATAACACCAATGTGGTTACGGGGAAACCCAAATAGGTAAAAACCCCAGTGGGAATTGACACCCACTAATAATCTGTACTAGTGTTTTATGATCCTTGTTAGAAGATCCTTAACCCTATTAGGAGTTGCTTTACAATGTATTTAGTATAGTGACCTAGTCAAGGGTCAGACCCTATTAGGAGTATTTTACAATAACCCTATTAGGGGTGTGGACTCACTATCCTAGAGCTAACTGCTCAAGTGGTGAAGGCTACAACCTTTTGATCTCAGATACACACTATATCTATTGGATGAACTGGCACTGTGACACTACTTTTCTGATCAGTTCCTTTGATGCACTGATGCTTTGACCTCTTGCAAAGCTCTAATACATCTTATCAAATCTTTGCACACTTTTTCTCTTCTTATTTCAACTCTATAACAACTCTCATACCTAATTACAATGACACATCTAATATTTATATGCACATACAAAATAATTAACTAGGTCGACCCTTTAACTGATTGCATACACTGCTTCCAATTGAATTAGCTCAAGTGTGTTTACAAACAAAGTTAATTACATGTATACACCCTAATTACAATAGGTGCATAGCCTTTACAACATGATAATATAACGGCTAACCAAAATACCAAATGTCAGCTGCTTACTCTATTCTTCTCTGTCATTCACTATCTGTGCAACTTGAACTCTCTGCATCTTCCTCATACTGAATATTCTGATCATGCACTCTTAGACTTAGCGTGAATAAAATCTTACCAACTTAACTTCTAGGGTGCATACCATAATTCTATCATATGCACATGCGTTGATGCTTTGACCTTCAGGTACTCTGTGCACTGTCCAATCTTCAACACTAAGCCAATTTATGATCTTCTTATCATGAGCGCTGGCTCCAAAACATCATATGACTTTGTTGCCATAATGACAACACTATATTAAGTCATATATACTAGTATAGTCAACTTGCCAAAAATATTGTCTCAGCTACAGGTATAGAGGTTGATCCAGAAAAGGTTAAGGAAATCATGGAGATGGCTTCCCCAACAAATATCGGTCAGTTAAGATCTTTACAAGGATGTCTTCAATCAATTAGAAGATTTGTTTCAAAACTAGCAGATAGAATTCATCCTTTTCAACACCTATTACATAAAGACATTTTATTCAAGTGGGATGATAAATGTGAGGAATCCTTCACTAAGATCAAGCAATATTTGAAAAATCCTCCTACTCTTATGTCACCAATTCCAGGAAAGCCACTCTTGCTCTACATTTTAGCAACATAAGTCTCACTAGGTGCTCTTTTGGCCCAACATGATCAAGAAGGAAAATAAAAAGCTATATATTATATTAGTCGCACCCTTGTGGGCTATGAACTAAACTATTCTCCAATTGAAAGAGCATGTCTAGCAGTAGTCTTTGCTTCATAGAAATGGTGACATTGTATGTTGTCTCATTCTATCAAGCTTGTTGCAAAGATCGATCCTTTGAAGTATCTTTTGAGCAAGACAACATTAACAGGAATATTGGCTAAGTGGGTTATGTTACTTAGTGAATTTGATATTGATTGTGGATAGGAAGGCTATCAAAGGACAAGTAATTGCAGATCAATTAGCCAAAGTGCCACTGAGAGATGATCACCCTATACATACAAAATTTCTAGATGCATATATCCTAACATTATCTACATAGACATGGAAGCTATACTTTGATGGATCATATACTCAGCATGGTTTAGGAGCTGGAGTGCTATTTGTTACACCACAAGGATATACAATACCAAAGTCTTACAAGTTACTCTTTCCTTGTACAAATAATGTAGCTGAGTATGAAGCCTTGATGATGGATTGAAGATGGTTCTATAATGGAAAGTCACTAAATTGAATGTCTATGGTACTCTCAGTTGATTATCAATCAAGTTAATAATGAATACCAAACCAAGGATGATAAGTTGTTACCATATAAATGTATGGTGGATGATTTTAAGCAATATTTTTCAATCATCACCTTTGAAAAAATTCCAAGGCTTGATAACAAGGTTGTAGATGCTATGGCTACAATTGCTTCTCTATTTGATGTAGAAGATACAAAAGCCCCTTTTGAGTTCTTAGTGGAATCTTTGACTTATCCTGCCTATGATGATCCTGATACAAGTATCATATGTCATATTATTGGACAAGATTCCTTGACTTATGGAAAGATATATTCATATCTAAAAGACAATACCATTCCACCTAACATATCCCAAGATAAAAAAATGAACCTTTTTACACCAAGCCTTCCATTATATCCTAATATCTGACACCCTGTATCGGCGAGGTCTTGATGGTACTCTCTTACGATGTCTTGAACATGATGAAGCTCAAATTGCCTTAGGAGACGTACATGAGGGTATTTGTGGGACACATTCAAGTGGTCCTTCCTTGGCTAAGAAGCTCATGTGTATGAGTTATTATTGGCCTACTATGGAGATAAATTCTTTTCACTTTTCCATGAAATGCAAGAAATGTCAAATACATGGGAATCTTATTCATGCATCAGTACAATAGCTACATCCTTTTACAACTACATTTCCATTCAGTCAGTGGGGAATTGACCTTGTGGGTGCAATTCATCCTCCATCTTCCAATGACCATAAGTACATTATCACTACAACTATATTTTACTAAGTGGATTGAAGCCGTTCCATTAATCACTACCACTGGTAAACAAATATGCATGTTTATCCTTAATTATATCATTTGCAGATATGGTATCCCTATGCACCTTATTATTGATCATGGGAAGTAGTTCCAAAATTAGGACATGGATGAACTAGTTGAAAAATTCCACATCACACACCACTATTCCACCATTTATTATCCCTAGGGTAATGGACAAGCTGAGGCATCTAATAAAACCATTGTCAAGATCCTTCAAAAGACTGTCAATGACACTGGCCATGACTGGCATGTCCAATTGAATCCTGCCTTATGGGATTATCACACTTTCATCCGTACTCCCACTGGTGCCACACCGTATTCCCTTGTCTATGGTTCTAAAGCTATTATGCCCCTCAAGGTCAAGTTACCTTCTCTTCGTGTATCCCTAAAAGATTTAATTCTAGATGAAGAGTATAGAATTGCATGGCTAGCTGAATTAGAATTGCTGGATGAATGCCATCAGAGAGCCTATGATCATTTGAAATTTTATCAATAGAGGATGTCTTGTCAGTACAATAGTAAAGTGAAACCCAAAGACTTTTAGGTGGGTAATCTAGTCCTTCATGAGAATCCAAAAAATCAGCAACATCATGAGAAGAAGGGCAAGTTCAAACCCGACTGGTTAGGTCCTTTTGTGATAAAAATAGTCTATGGCTCTGGGGCTTATCAGTTATCTACATCTGAGGGAGATCCCTTAGATGAGCCTCTTAACAACATGGAGCTCAAGAAGTTTTATGCTTGAAGTCGCAATGCAAGGGATATGTATATAGATAAAATCAGAAAAACACAAAAAATTCATAAATCTGAAAAATACAAAAAAATAAAAAAATCAAAAGAAAATTGCAATAAAAACATGTGGTGAAAAACTGGAAATAGGCACCATGTGTGATAAGTTAGCTCCTCTCTCTATTAGGATTCTTCTAGCATGTCCGTGCATTGTATATAACCATAATAAAATGACTAGTCTGTCACCTTTTCCACCATGTATATATCATAATAAAATGGCCTATTCATAGCATACTATCCACTGTATCTATCCATAATAAAACCCGACCATAGCTTGGTCTATTGTCATGGTCTTCATCCTAGTCTTGTTGTTTCTTTCTTCATCCATAATAAGTCAGTCCATCACCTAGCTGGGGGCATGTCCTCAACCTAGTTTGGGAAGTGGATCTATGATAGTCACGACTCTTAGAGGACATAATGGAGTACTTTCACCAGACAAGGAAACACAATCAAATGTTCTTACACAATGATATCCTCATAGTGACTCCTAACCTGTGATCAATCTTTCAAACATGACAGCTTATCTATACATTTGACTATACATCAATCAAATTGATCAATACACCTCACACTATCTTTTGGCAAAGACATGTATATTCATGGCAGGCATGTTAGAATGATTTGTTGTAGATTATGCATTCATATACAGATTTCATTGTTATCATGTTTCCTATGCTATTCTGGGATATCATTGACATGAGTTTAACACTCCCATATGTCATTGATTAGAATGGCCAGGATGGGGCATGATATTTTCTTTGATTACTGTTTGTGGGATATTTTTTGATGAAGTCAAAGGAACAAATAATTGGGGTATCTGTGCGTAAGTGCCTTCATCAGTTTCATAGTCATTAATGCATAAAATTCATGTTGTTATGCAAGTGTTATTAATGGTGATATGCCACACATACCTCGACTCCAAATATTTATTCCCTAATGGAGGGGAGAATATTCCTTGCCTGTTATGCAAATGAAACTCAGGTAATCTTGGTTTAATTATACCTAGATGCTTGTCAAGTTTTCTATATTAAAATCCATGCAAGAAATGCTCAGGTCATCACAGTTTAATTATACCATAATGCTTGCATTCCCTTGCAACATAATGAGCTCAATGATGAGAATCAAATTCTAGTTATTATGAAGTTCTAAGATGTTTCATGAGGTTGTGGAGATACTCATTTCATATTTCATTTTGCATTACACTTAGACGAATCATGATTGCATATCAGTGCTCCTTTTATAAGAATTTGTAGGTTCTCTTGTTTATTAGGTCATCTATTCTCTTTGTCTATTCTTCTTGTGTTGGACACATTGTTATTTAAGTTGAGGATGTCTGGATAACAAAAAATAAAAATTTCATCTTCATTATCAGGTTTCATCATTTTGCATAAGTTCATTAGGAATGTGTCATATTTATTAGGTTTGTTCATTTTTTAATTAACTATTGTATATTAGCATGCTTATTTTAATCATTTAAAGTAACATTTCATTATAGCTATTATCTCATCACTTTTACTTGTCATGTTGTAGGTTATTACATTTTATCTTATTTTATCATATTAGAATTTGTCCAACTCTTTTGTGATTCATAAGGTACATTTTCATTCATTACATATAATATCATTTGAATTATATCATCCATTTAATCCATTACATGAATTCTCATATGTTCATTTACTATACATTATTTACATTGTCATATTCATCATTGTTTATACATCATTACATTAGTAACACATAACATTAAATAATTAATCATTTAGGAAATGCATTCATATAAACATCATCATTACATGCTAGATTATTAACTATTGTGCATTCACATGAAGTAAACCATTTGCATTATAGAACATAAGTACTATGCATATCAAATTAAATCATCACATCCGTCATATGTTAGTATGCACATGTATATATATGTTAGGAATGGGAACATTGAGGGGGGGGGGGTGAATTAGTGTTCACTGTATATTTATCTTTTTACTTTAATCTTTAAATTGAACTTAAATGCTTAAGTACTGAAATGAACATCCATATAAACATGAAACATGAAATCAACACATAACACTGATATGGTTATGGGGAAACCCAAATAGGTAAAAACCCTAGTGGGAATTGACACCCACTAATATTTTATACTAGTGTTTAGTGATCCTTGTTAGAAGATCCTTAGCCCTGTTAGGAGTTGCTTTACAATGTATTAAGTATAGTAGACCTTGTCAAGCGTCAGACCCTATTAGGAGTCTTTTACAATAGTCCCTATTAGGGGAGTGGATGCACTATCCTAGAGCTCACTGCTCAAGTGGTGAAGGCTACAACCTTTTGATCTCAGATATACACTATATCTATTGGATGAACTGTTACTGTGACACTACTTGTCAGATTAGTTCCTTTGATGCATTAATGCTTTGACCTCTTGAAAATCTCTAATACATCTTATAGAATCTTTGCACACTTCTGCTTTGCTTCTCACAACTCTATATCAACTTTCATACTAAATACAATGGGCGCATCTTATATTTATATGCGCATACAAAATAAGCAACTAGGTTGGCCCTTAAACCTATTACATACAATGCTTCCAAATGAATTGGCTTAAGCATGTTTACAATAAAACATATATACATGTTGGAAACCTAATTAAAATAGGTGCATAGCCTTTACATCATTAGTATATAGCTGCAACTCAAAATGATAACAGTCAGTTGCTTACTCTATTCTTCATTGACACACACTGGCTGTGCAACTTCAATTGCCTATATCTTTCTCATACTTGCATATCTGATCATGCAATCATAGAATAAGCATGAATATAGTCTAACCAACTTAACTTACAAGGTGCACACCATAACTGAGTCATACACACATGCGCTGATGCTCTAAGCTGCAGGAACTCTGTACACTATCCAGTCTTCAACACTTAATCAATTTCTGATCTTCTCATCAAGTGCGCTGACTCCAAACTACTATATGACTTTGTTTCCATAATGAAAACACTATATTAAGTCATATACATTAGTATAGCTAACTTGCCAATAATCTCCCCCTTTTTCATTGATGGCAACAAAGGAATATGGCCAAGTTGCTAACTGTCCTTAATACAAAAAACATTTTGTCTTCTATACATATACTTATATCTCCCTATATATATTATGATCCATATTCTATACAAAACTCCCCCTTTGACATTAATGACAAAGGTGTTTCAAAAATTGTATCTACACATACTTACTGAGGGAAAACATCCAGATATGCTATCTTTAGGTTTGGATCTCCTTCTTCCAAAAAGAGTTTACTATCTGGAGATGGGCGCATAGTGCATACTTTAGCTTCTCCATCTTCTCCAAGTTAGTGGTAGGACCATGATCATATGTTACTATTATGGAATCTATGTCCTTGATTTTTTGATTGAGTATATCTAATGAGGGCACAAGAGCATTCCTGAGCTATGTTTGCCTTGCCCTGGTCTTTGACATTTCTTTTTCTGCCTTCTCAATCTTATCTATTTTCCCTTGGTATACATTATTACACATGTTTACATCTGTGGATGTGTCTTTCACTGAACTCTTGACTTGCTCAATCATAGCTTTTGCCTCTTTTATTTTCTTGAAATGGGCATTGGTAAGCTTATCCTGATCCATGCATTCTGCAATGACTCTTCTTCCTTGATTTGCAAAATCTTTTAAGGATGCTTGACCAATCTTGAGTGAGCTTAGGTCAAGTGCAAAGTTGCTTATTAATTGACTCAACCTCTTCTTTAGGTACTTTTCTTCTGCAACTAGGATGCAGATTCTTCAAGGCTTGAGAAATTACTTTTGAAATGTGAGATGACTATACTCACATCATCAACAGAGTGTATCTTTGACACTTTCTTGTCCTCTGGAAATAAATTGTTTAGAATGTTTACTAATTCTACCAGGAGGGGATTCCTCATCACTTGTTTTTCTTTGGCCTTTTCCATGGCTAGTATGCTAAATTTTATCAGATCTTCTTCTCTCCACGAGTCCAAACTAGATGTGTCAGGTGTCAAACTTGACAACAATGCTATTGAGGGAGTGATGGGAGTGCTATCCATCACTTCTTGTTTTACCTTGACTAGTTCAACTGATGATTCATTAATCTCTTCTTCTTTTTCTATTTCTTTCTTTTCTTCTTCTTTTTCTATTTCTTTTTCTTGTTCTTTCTTTTCTTCCATCTTTTCTTCTTCTTTCTCATCATCATTCAATACTTCTTCTTGATGAGTGGGAGGTGTGTTGTTGCATAAGATTTCAACTTCTTATGTGCTCACAAAAGCTTGTTCAAATTTATCCAGCTCGGTTTCAGTGGCTGCCATGGCTATCTCCACATTATCAATGATAATTGTGCTATCTTTTTGTGACTTAGTAGTGGGCCCAGACTTATCTACCTCTAATTGTGCTTTCACTGCAGGCACTGAATCCTAAGAACTTGTTATTGATGAATTAGTGGGCTCTGCCACCTTGACTTCCTTAATGGATACTTGTGGTTTGGGTGCAGAAGGTGGATACATGTGTCTATTCATAAAGACCTTTCTAATGGTTGTCTGTATTTCTTTGGCAACTAATTCATAGTTTTTATCCATTATATTCAATGTTCTTGTCTTGGTCCTAAGGTGAGGCTTCACCAGATCTAACAGTAGTGATTTTTCTTCTAAGGAACATACTGGTAGACTTTCATCTAGGATATTTTATCTTATCCTAAGATCTTCTTCAATGGCTTGTTTCTTCAATGACTCTAGGATATTCCAAACTTTGTTTGGAATCATTGATTTTAGTTCAAAGACTATCCTTTTGAACTTGATCATATGCTTTATGATTATGCCATGAATCTCTGACTTGTCAATTTCATTGTATTTATCATAGAACTTCCCTACCTGATCCAATCTGCCCTCATTTATGATTCTTATACTCAACAGTTTTAAACTAGGTCTGAAACCTACCTTAGGAGGAGCTTGAGTGTTCTTCCTACTTCTTGTTGCTCGCGAGGATGGATGACTGGTGCCAACCTCTTTCTTCTTCTTTACCATTGTCTTATACTCTAGAGGAGTAGTAGGGTCAATGGTTTCCTTGGGCGCAGAGGGAGTAACATTAATTTTTTCCTTCTAATCATCAGATTTTTCTATCTTCACCCTTTTCAACTTGGGATCATGTGATTCTAACTTTGCTGCATCTATGCTCTCTAATTCCAAAGCAATCTTTTGTTCTTTTTCTTTGTCTAGATCTGCTTGAAAAACTCCATGTATTCTCAAGATCTCTGAGTTGACTTTAGCAACCTTTCTTTTTGTTGCTACACTATTTAGTTTAGCATCTATCTCTCTTGTCTCCTCCTCATAAGTTCCCCATCTTAGCTCATTAGGGTCAGTAGGAGCTGAAAGCAATACTTGAGCATATGCTTCTAAAACTTGTTCATCTACTTCATATCCAAGTGGATGAATCCACTATGTTCTAGGTACAACTACCTCCATGCATGTTGTATATGTTTCAACCATAAAAAAAATAGTGTCCTTGTATTTCTCAACAATGTTTTTTGGAATTCTATACCTCATTTTCATCTTGAACCTGAAGGTCTTCAACTCTAATGTTATGTAATCTCTCAATGTACTTTCAATGGATGCCTTGTAAGATATCTATGGCATGGTTGGAATGGACTTGTCCAAATATGAATCTAATACTTTCCCAACTATATGAAGGTACATGTAAATGATCAAAGACCCAAACCTGAATATCTTGGTCTTATCATGCTTGATTGCCTTGATGTTATCAATCAACTTTGCGCACAAGATCTCACACATATTGAATTCTCCATCTTCCTTCAAAAGTCTAATGGCTACTAGAATTGTGGCCACAGACACACTATTCACCCTGCTAGTGTGTTGAAACTTGTATCCAAGTATCATGGACATCAATTTGATGTCAACTTGCTCAATAGGCTCAATTGTCATCCTACGCCTATCACTCCTTGACTTACATGTTTTCTCAACAATTTTTCTAACATCCTTGCCCGTAGGAAGGATGGCGCCAGACTTAGATAGGCCTATCATCTCATATATTAGGTCACTAGTGATTCTTATTGGCACATCACCTATCCAAAATAGGTCATCATGAATTCTGCTCAAAAGTATTTTAATCCATTCTGTCTCATAGAACTCAAATGCCATCGCATACTCCACTATAGGGTGATCATTCCACTTCACATATTCATCTAGGAAGGTTTTTTTTGGTTTTAGCATGGTTTCCATGTGCACCCTTAGTCTATCCAATCCTACTAGTTCCTTCTTATAGTAAATGTATGCCCTAATGTCTTCGACATGCATAACACCCATAGGCGTGCGAGAGAATGCTCCCTCTAAATCATCTAGGGTAGACTTAAATGGATGCTTCTTAAACACATATCTTTTCTTTTCTACAACATCAAATACTATGGGAGTGGCCATCACTTGTTTTATCGCTTTCCAAATGTTGTCTGAGATAATCTGAAGACTTTTGAATTGGTGCAATGAACTAGGGTTTCTACAACTGATCAAATGTACTACTAATCACTGATAGATCAATTTTTAAACCTTCGAAATAACTTATAAAGCTCTTTCTGCTCTCCAATCACTCTGAATTTGAATGCAATGAGTAATCAAAAAGATTTCTATGTACTTAAAGTGAAAATTATGCCATTAATGCTTGCCGCGTAAACTAGGCTGTCACTTGGAAATTTCTATCTTTCATTCTGCAAACAATTAGCTAGTGTGCTTTTGCACGAAGGTTCCTATAGTCTCCAAAAGATTAAGTCCAAAAGCACATACTCTGAGAGTGAGTATACCAGCCATGCAGGGGTCTAGAGCTAAATTAGCTCCCCCTATGACCCTGAGGGCCATTCATCTAGATGTAAAGGGTGCATCCACTATGGATGCATCCAATGCATATTTATCAACCTTGTCCTTCTTTGTTTCTAACTAAATCAAGCTTGTATCCTCTGAAGCTTTCACAAAATTGACTTCTCCTTTGGGATCCAAAACTAGTTCTTAAGGCTTTTTAGGGCTTTCCTAACCTTGCGTCTTTGATCTACAAAAGTTTGAGATATGTCCAGCCTTGTTACAAGAGTGAAAAATAACTGGAGTCCTTATATTCCTCGATGCATTGACATGGGTCACCATCTTACATTGTTTAGCTGAGTGACCATTATAGTTACATATCTAACATTTAACATTCTGAGAGCTTCTTACATTTGATTGATTCTGATTTCTTTGATTACGAGTCTTGTTCTTTTGGCTTATCTTGCAATTCATAGCTCTATGACCAAATTTATTGCATGAATAACAGTAACCATTGAAAGGTCTTATCTCTATACAGGTCCTTGCAATGTGTCCATGCTTGTTACATGCATAAAAAGTGTGGTCTATAGGCTTTTGCTCATTCTTAGGTGGTTCAGTATGATCCTTGGTCTAAATTCTAGTCTCTTTAGCATCTGAGGTGCCTTCTAGTGCTTTCATTCTTGCTCGCATGTTATCAATCTGATTCTGTGCTTCATTGTATCCAATGCAGCTAGTATCTCCTTTAGCTCTTCTTGCATATAACTAGGATTCTATTAATTTAGAATTGGTGTGTAATTTATCAATGTGATTCTTAGCCTCTTTCAATTCAGATTCCAAGCTTTCCTTGTTGTTTCTTAGTTCTAAGATTTCCATGTTTTCTTTCCTCAATTCTTCATTCAGTTGAAGGTTCTCTTTGACCTATTCACCATAGACTTCCTGATTGTTAGTTAGCTTAGCATAAAATTATTCAATTTGTTCTTTTAGGGATTTATTTTCTTCATTCAGCTTCTTGACCATTGTCCCTAGATCACTGGTAGAGCATTCTTTCAAATCTTTCCTTAGCCTTTTGATGACTAATTGAGCATCACTAAGTTTTTCCCTTAGTTCTTCAGTTTCTCTTTTAGATTTGTCCAGGTCTTCAAGAGAAGCTTCCAGATTTCTTTTCAGATGTTTCATTTCTTCTTTGTCCATGATCTCCTCAAGTGGTTAAACTTATTTTTTGAGGACCAGAGCTCTGATACCAATTGTTAGGAATGGGAACACTGAGAGGGGGTGGGGGGGTGAATCAATGTTCACTGTATATTTATCTTTTTACTTTAATCTTTAAACTAAACTTAAATGCTTAAGTACTGAAATGAACATCCATATAAAAATGAAACATGAAATCAACACATAACACCAATATGGTTACGGGTGTATGGTGAAAATGTGACCACACTTCTATGAATCATTACATTTAAGAACACTCAAGAATGAGGTCTCAAAAATCAATCCATAGCTCCCTAGGCATGGAGTGCAAGGTTTTTTAAGAATGCTCTCAGCTAGAGCTATTTAGCCTATAACCTTGCTAGTAAACCATGCAATGGGAGATTCAAATGAAGACAAGGGCAAGAATGCCAATATCCTCAAGAATCAAGAATGAAAATGCAATGCAATGCTATGCTAGAAATGGAAATGAAAGCTAAGCTATGAAAATGAAAGATGCAAGTATTACAAAGCCTCCTAGTTAAGCTAGATGAATTAATCTAAAGCATAAAGGAAATCTAAGCTAAGAATGCCATGATAATGCAAGAAATGAAACTATGATAACATGTAGATGCAAAAGCCAAGAATGCTCCAAATCTTCAAAAGCTCCAAAATGACCTAGAAAACCTGCAACATAACATTAGCATAAAAACCTAAGATATGAAAATGAAGAAGAGATCTCTCCTTTTATAAGAAATGAAAAGGAATGGACCATGGAGATTAAGAGGCAAAAGATCTAATCAATGGCGGAGCTTGAAAAATAAGCAACCCATGTGCACAAGTATCCTCCAATGAGAAAATAGGAGTTGACTTTTGTGTCCATATGAGACAAAAAGTGCTTTTCTTCTTTTTATAAAATAAGAATAATGTTTTATTTGTGCAAGTTAGGATAAGAGGAAAAGGGGGGGCTTTTTATTTATTAAAAGGGGAGGAAATATTCCTTTTAAATAAATAAAAACTTAGGATAAAATGGTTAGCCCATAGAAAATAGTTGAATAAATGATAGAGCTAGGATTTGATCAAGAACAAGCAATTTAAGATTTTAGCAAATAATGCTAGCAAGGGGCTAATAGTCTAGGTGACCAGTTTTAGGTGTATACATTTGCCCCTCTTTGACTAATGTGTGATCGATTTGGGAACACATGTAGTCAAAGAAATGAAGTTGAAATGTGAGATCAATTTGGGATCACAAAGCAACTCAGATCAGCCAAGAAAGCAAGAGATAGCCAAGAAGGCAAGCAATCTGACTCCAAAGAATGAAGTGCAGAGAGATAGAAAATCTTGCATGATCAACCTGGTAGTGACAGTACTGAACACTTAGGAAAGAGATAGCCAATAAGATATGATGTGTCTACCCCCTTGGGATCGAAAGTGAAATCTAGGAAGAGGGAAAGCAGAAGCAAGAGCAACATGATCAAATCACTAGAAATCATAATCGAAGAAAGAGAACATAATAACTATTAAGCAGTGAAGCTATGCCCCACACATGGGACCTAGGGCACGAACCAAGTGGTCCCTCAACCTGAAAACACCATGGAGGGGGAAGAATTTGAACTTGAGATTGAAAGTGAATGAAAGACTAGAAGTTTGAAAGATATGGAGATGAAGAGGTGAAGAATGCCCCAGTGAAGATCGAAGGATCAGGCCTCAAAAGGTCAGCCAACTACATGAAAGAGGGGGAAAAGGTGATTTGGATGATCAAGGTGAACTCAAATTTTGGTTTCGATCCTAAAATGAAAGGAAAATGATGGGATATGAAAGACCAGAAGCAAAAGACATGATCAGGAAGAAGCGAAAGGTGAATGCAGTTGATTAACAAGTCCATGAAAGATGAAAGGAGAGCTCTCTCCATATGCAAGATGCAAAACTAACTAACATGAACCTAAGAATGCAAGCTATATGAAAAGTGGTTTACTTGCAAGGTTACGAAGCCAATAGACATCTAATTATCATCATCGAGCATTATTGGTAGCATCGCAAGATCATACAATACAAACTAGCATAACTATGTGAATCTGAATATGATCTATATCAAATAAAAATGTGGAAATCCCACTTAGGCATCAAAGACATGCAGGTCAAGATGACTAGTGTAGTGAGATTACCTAAGTTTGATATGGCGAGATTATGCTTGTATCAAGACACACGAAAGTCAAGATGACTATAAGCATGCACTCGCATAACAATCAAGGATAATACCTTATCAATCCATAGTGTCAAGTAAGACCAACATAAATGCTCATGACAGTTAGGACCAACAAAATATACCCACAAGCACAAAAAGCAATAAAACATGTTCTCATTCCCTTAGTCTTCTAGCTATGCATAATCGAAAATGATCATAGGGGGAGAACACTCAGCAAAGAAATCATCATAGACAACACATAAAGAAAATAAAGCCAAGAAAGTCTCAGCGAGTCAAGTGCATGTGTGTAGGTCATTGAGTTAAGTTTTGAGTATCACATCTGCCAGTGAGAAATATTGCATCATCTAGACTGCGGGTAGGACATCTGATAAGTGTTAAGAAACACTCGACGGTAGGGTAGTATTGAAAAACATAGTTGGGGGGTGTTGAAAAACACCATTTGTGAGGTGCCTAAGAAACCTAGATGCACAAAGAGACCCAAGATAAGCTAGAGCAACGTATGCCCCCTAGATTAAGACAAGAGTCAATTCCAGGCTAGGAGAGACAAAGCGAGAAGTGGGGCAGAGGAGCGCCATGCAAGACTGATAGACATAGGTGTAGAGGGTCTCAAGTAGTGCCTGTTTCTAGGTTTTCACCACTTGATATATTTTTTGCAATTTTTTTCAAGACTTTTTATTATTTTTTTGTATTTTTGCTACCGAGGTGCCTGTTTCTAGGTTTTCACCAAGGCACTTTTTCTATTTTTTTGATTTTTTGATTTTTTTGATTTTTTTGGTGAGACATCAAAGTGCCTATTGCTAGGTTTTCACTAGGATGCTCATTTTTTTCAGTGCTTTTTATGCTTTTTAGGATTTTTTCAGCATCATATATGAATTTTTTTGGAATTTTTTCAGGATAATAAAATATGTACATAGAATGCCCCAGACAGAAATGGGCATCAAGAATCTGCTTCCTTTGATGTAGAGAACTGATAGGCCCCAGGCCCAAATGCTGCAACTATGACGATAGGAGGTCTCAACTAGTTCGACCAATAATAACCAACCCTAAGAAATGTTTGAGCTAGTGGAGGATCATTAGAATGTGATCCACATATGCCATCATGGATTTCAGCTAGCACTTTTTCTGACTCCTTTATTTCTAGACACTTAAGGAGAGTTCCATCTAGACCCTTCCTATACAAGTCACCAGAGACAAAGGCAAAGTGTAAGGGATGGTGGCAAGAATGGCATGGTGGATTTTTAGGAGGAATATGAGGTGGAAGACATGAAAAGATGGTAGTATTGTAAGATTTGTGAGCATGATAGCATAATTCATCCACCAGGAACTTGAAGCAGAATTTATGCTTTTTCATTTGTAAGATTTTTGCTGAAGTAACCAAGGCATTAGCAACTTTGTTCTTAGCTCTAGGAATGGGCTGAAGTGTAACAGATATGAGATCATGCTTGAAGTAGTGCACCATTTTTTTGTAGAGAATCAACTTGTCATCTTTTATTTGAGAATCATTATTTTTGAGCAGATTTTTATTTTTACTTTTCTTAGGTTTGGATACCACCACAATGTGGTTTTCACCATCCGACCATTGCTCTTTTCTTTTGACGTGATGACTGTGATACTTGATTTCTGATTCAATCTCTTTTGTTGCTAGTTCATTGGCAGAAGAAGCAATAGGTGTTGATGTGAGATGAAATGAAGTGACTGGTTCAATAGCATTTATGTGAGGGATGTCATCTTTGGTGACAAGAGAGGTCAAGCCTATAGGGTAAGCTCCAAAAGTGGCTAGATCTAGAGTTTTCATAGAAGGACCAACATAGTCGACTAAGGCAATACGGGGAACAAACTCATTAGACCCGACATGAGACTCATCAACTATGTCAGGTGGGTTACGAGAGGTATGAACCACATCAACATCCATATTTGTCATGGGAGGATCTTCTGGAAGATGTCGAGAAGTAGAAATACTCATGTCATTATGTGAGAGATCACCTCTTTGTAGCAGCCGTGCAATGTTGTGACATTGTCTATCATAGTTCAATGATTCTTTAGGCACATAGGTTCTAGACATAGAGGCCTCAGCTATATCATCAGTAGATATACATTCTTCACCCCAAAGAAGTGAAGTAGAAGGAAGATCATCTCCCATTTGAACCAAAGTGTGCAGTGATGACTCATCTGTATCTGTGTCTAAATTACTGAGCATGGGAGTATTTCTGGAATTATCAAGGAGGGAAAATCTACCCTCATCTTCTCTATAGATCCACTCTTGAATAGCTTGTTCTTCTCTTTCTTCTTCTAAAGGAATGGATGAAGGAACAAAAGTATCAAAGATCATCATAGCAGAAGTGG
The DNA here is from genome assembly GCA_027943335.1 of Chamaecyparis obtusa. Classification (NCBI taxonomy): domain Eukaryota; kingdom Viridiplantae; phylum Streptophyta; class Pinopsida; order Cupressales; family Cupressaceae; genus Chamaecyparis; species Chamaecyparis obtusa. Next base: position 2,587,580 of record BSBK01000210.1, on the reverse strand, counting down.
AAGGCTTCATCTGATCAGAAGGTCTCCCATATGACCGAGGAGAAATAGGTATAGAAGCAAAGGAATCTAGCGTATATTCACCCATACCAAGGCTCATCATCTTAAGTGTTTTCTTAGCAGCAACTAGAGACGTACTAGGATCAACAGAAGGTTCATTATGAGGAACAAATTTTTCAGCAGTAGCAAGAGCATTAATAGCAATAGTATGGTCTCCAAGAATCACAACTTCAGTGCCATTGTATAGAAATTTAATGCAATGATGATAAGTGGAAGGAACATCCTGCATGTCATGGATCCAAGGATGGCCCAAAAGAATGTTATATGTGAGTGGGATGTCCAATACTTGGAAGCTAATATCTTTCATGATAGGGCCCACTCAGACAGGTAGTGTGACAAGACCTTTGGAAGATCTTTCCACTTCATCGTAAGCTTTTATAGTAATCTTCTTGTTAGAATCCACAAAAAATTATGACAAACCCAATTGTTGTATGACATTGAAAGAAACAATATTTAACCCTACATCATTGTCTATCAGGACTCGATGGACTTGGGTATTGTAGACTAGAACTTCAATGTGTAAAGCTAGATTATGTGGGTGAGCAATAGATATGTCATCTTCTATAGAAAAGGAGAGAGATAGCGGAGATGAAATGTGGTTGACCATAGCTTGAAATTGATCTGGATCAATGTCATTGGGAACATGTGTTGTACATAGAGCCTCATCAAGAATCTCTCTATGTGAAGGGGATAACCGAAGAAACTAAAGGATAGATATCTATGCTGGTGTCTTTTGCAAATGTTGGACAAGATCATAGCTAAGGGTAGCTAAAGGAGCTGCTTGTTTGGAAGGCAAAGCTTGCTTGGGATCTTGCATAGTTTTAAGGACAATCTTGGCTTGCCCCCTAGTAACAAAATTTAGTGTCTCACTTCGGGAAGATGAACTACCATGTGTTTGCAAGACCAACTTTGGCTTACCATGATTGGCTTTATTATCCTCTTGAGACCTCATCATTAAAACACTCTCAACAGGCTCTACCATGTTGATCACAGGCATATTAGAAGGATAAGTGTAATTGATCTTAGCATCATGATTCTTCTTATGTGCTTGAGAGGCTTCCCCCTTATCATGCTTAGGTAGAGGATCTTTGAAAGCTGTGTGATCAAAATTTTTAGTTAAGCCATCAGTGGAGATTGTGCCATTCTCAATAAGATCCTGAATATCATCCCTAAGCTTAAAACAATTTTTTGTCAGATGTCCCTTATTTCTATGATAATGAAAATAAGAATCCTCTCACCACCAATCAGGCCTATTTATCGGATCCCAGTTACCAGGTTTATCAGGAAGCGTAAGATATCCATTATCAACCAAAGTCTTAAGGATCACATCATAAGGTTCTGCCAACTTGGTATAGACTCACTTTCAAAATGACTTCATAGGCTTATCTGCATATTGAGGTTTAGGAGCACTATGAGCATTGGCAACTTCTTGTTGTTGTGCTGCATAGATAGCATTGGAGAGATTGAAAGCAGGCTCTTTAGCTTTAGGAGCGTCAACAACCCCATCATTAACAACATACTTGTTTTTATTCCAAGGTTTGTTCTTGTCTTTGCCATTGCCTTTAGCATCTTTATTAATAACAATATCCCCTTTTCTTATAGCTACATCCTCAATTCAATATTCACTTTCAACCATGTCGTTGAAAGAAGAGAACAATTATTTCCTTAAATCATAATATAGCTCAGGCACAAGAGTGTTGACAAAAATGTCAATCTTTTCTCTCTCGGGTAACTGACGAGGATACCTAGAATACAATGACCTCCAACATTGTAAGTAAGTTTCAAATGGCTCACCTTGATGTTGTCTTAGATTACCAAGATCTATCATGGTGACAGGTTGTTGGATATTGTAAGAATAATGCTGGGTAAATCACTGAGCCAACTCATCAAAAGTCTTAAGAGGTGGTGTCAATTTTGCAAACCATTCCAAAGCTTGGCCTCTTAAACTTTGAGGGAATAATCATAGAAGAAATGTGTCTTCATGAATAAAGTCCATGCTAAGAGCATAAAAGTGACGCACATGGTCATGGGGATCACCATTTCCATCATACTTGTCATATTTTGGAACCTCAATATCCCTAGGAAACGGGACCATGTATAGAATCCTATCAAAGGGAAGAGCACAAATTGATTCTACAAAAGAGACCTTTGGAGGATCTCTGTCTATTGCCATTTGGGTAAGGCATTGATTTGTCTGACGTAGTTCTTCTTGAAGGACTTCCAATTCAGTTGGTACTCTTTGTTGGACAATTTTTCTGACATCATAATTGGGAGGAAGTTTGTATCCTCTAGAAGTCATATATTGAAAATATTGGTCACCATTATGCTTTAAAAGCTTATGCATCATTCATTGGGAGACCACATCTTGTTCAAATCTCATAAGATCCTCACTAGAAATCTCATCATCAACCTCTACCTCATGTTGAGAGGGAGGAGGTCTAGGAGGTGAAGAAGGTATACCAAAAGTGGATCTTGGAGGAGATCTTGGTGGCGTGTTGTTGCCATTGATAAAAAGAGATCTATGCTCATGATTACTCATCTCAGGTTGCTCATGAAATGTCCCTCTATAAGCCATGCACCTAGCAGCATCCATCCTTTGTTGATTGTGTTCTTTGTCTAAGCATGCTTGGTTATCTTTATGCTCAAAATGTTCTTGCAAGCATTGAAATTTTTCTTGTTCAGTCGAAGTAAGTGAGACACTGTCCGTGTTTTTGGGGGTCTTGAATGCAGAAAAGAGGAAACCTCCTTTGTGCCATAGGGTAGCCTTAGAATCCTTAGATTGGTTAGAACTAGAACTATTGTTGCTAATGGGTGCTTGTGAGCATCTAGTTGGAGAAGGTAACTGTGTATAATTGAATGGAGGATGACTCTCCTGCTCAAATTGAGACCGAGTTGTAACCGGCATGAAAAGAGATGTTGGTTGACTAATAGAATGAGACAAAGTTTCTTAGATTTGAGATAAGAAAAACTAATAAAGATCACTTATCAAAGTAGAACAATAGAGAGATGGCTCGTCAAAAGTGCTCAAGCACTTACAATAATCAATTGACTAAAGCCGAGCAGTAAGCAAGAAGCTCAATAAGCAAGTAGCTAGAGAGGTAACCGTGATGCGACAAGTGATCAAGAGTAGCATTTGTTAAGCTCAAATCCAATAGTTTTAACTCATTTGTTTCAGTCTAGAACAAGTCTAAGCATGCTGATAACAGTCCAGCTTCAGGTAAGAACAGAAAAAGACACTCTACGATAGGTTAAAATGCAAGTTTAGCAGCTCCGGATTGCAACAACAAGAAGACAACAAAAAGGTTCTAGGTGACACTTTCCAGGCAGACAAGGTGATAGTTTGCAGGAAGATGACAGTTCACCCTAAGCCAAGCGATAGTTTCCAGTAAGTGGGGTGACACTTTTGCAGGGTCGTACGACTCTATGACCAATGAACATAAAAATCTCAGTTTTGAAGCATTTTGACCAAGTTTGCATTTCAACAGATTTTTATCATGGATCAAGCACATAAGACAGCAATCAAGGAGTTCAAGCAAGCAATTGTCTTCAAACAATGAGCAAGGGGCAAAGCAACCTTGCACATGAACAAGAATAGTGACTTAGTATTTCTACTCCTTAAAGATTCTACTTGTGTATGTTCTTGAAAATGTTTTAGCAGGCACTTAGAACACAACATCCTATCAAGTTGTCTACAAGGATATACATAGCTTTGCTAAAGGGAGTCCTTGACATACACAAGGTACATGAGGCCCAAATCTGTAGATGAGAAGAATTTGAAATCACACAGTCGGGGGGAGATGGTAACCCAAATATCCTCCTTCACTTCTCAAAGGTATAAAGTTATTTGAGGCTTAGCCAAGAGTGATATCAAACTCAATTCCCAAGAGAGGTGTCTTTCAATTCACCTCCTGCTATTTATACTCCACCAGAACACAGGACTTAAGGTCATCCCTTGAGGTGGTGTGTCCCCAAGTAGGCCTTCTAGAAATAAAAAGTAAGTAATTCACTATCAAAAGTATTTAAAGCACTAAAGGTGGAACACTTAACTCTTCAAGTAAATGTGAAGTGAGTCCAAAAGTGGAACATTTAACTCTTCAAGTGAATGTGAAGTGAGTCCAAAAGTGGAACATTTAACTCTTCAAGTGAATGTGAAGTGAGTCCACAAGGTGGAACATTTAACTCCTCACACAAACTCAAAGTGAGTCCAAAAGTGGAACATTTAACTCCTCACACAAACTCAAAGTGAGTCTAAAAGTGGAACATTTAACTCCTCACACAAATTCAAACTGAGTCCACACCTTAGAAAACTAATGAGATCAAGAAAGCATAAAAAGGGGGAAACTTTGTTGAACACTTAACACTTAAGTACTGAAATGAACATCCATATAAAAATGAAACATGAAATCAACACATAACACCAATATGGTTATGGGTGTATGGTGAAAATGTGACCACACTTCTATGAATCATTACATTCAAGAACACTCAAGAATGAGGTCTCAAAAATCAATCCATAGCTCCCTAGGCATGGAGTGCAAGGGTTTTTAAGAATGCTCTCAGCTATAGCTATTTAGCCTATAACCTTGCTAGTAAACCATGCAATGGGAGATTCAAATGAAGACAAGGGAAAGAATGCCAATATCCTCAAGAATCAAGAATGAAAATGCAATGCAATGCAATGCAATGCTATGCTAGAAATGAAAATGCAAGCTAAGCTATGAAAATGAAAGATGCAAGTATTACAAAGCCTCCTAGTTAAGCTAGATGAATTAATCTAAAGCATAAGGGAAATATAAGCTAAGAATGCCATGATAATGCAAGAAATGAAACTATGATAACATGTAGATGCAAAAGCTAAGTATGCTCCAAATCTTCAAAAGCTCCAAAATGACCTAGAAAACCTGTAGCATAACATTAGCATAAAAACCTAAGATATGAAAATGAAGAAGAGAGCTCTCCTTTTATAAGAAATGAAAAGGAATGGACCATGGAGATTAAGAGGAAAAAGATCTAATCAATGGTGGAGCTTGAAAAATAAGCAACCCATGTGCACAAGTATCCTCCAATGAGAAAATAGGAGTTGACTTTTGTGTCCATATGAGACAAAAAGTTCTTTTCTTCTTTTTATAAAATAAGAATAATGTTTTATTTGTGCAAGTTAGGATAAGAGGAAAAGGGGGGGCTGGCTATTTATTAAAAGGGGAGGAAATATTCCTTTTAAATAAATAAAGACTCAGGATAAAATGGTTAGCCCATAGAAAATAGTTGAATAAATGATAGAGCTAGGATTTGATCAAGAACAAGCAATTTAAGATTTTAGCAAATAATGCTAGCAAGGGGCTAATAGTCTAGGTGACCATTTTTAGGTGTATACAATGGGGAAACCCAAATAGGTAAAAACTCCAGTGGAAATTGACACCCACTAATATTCTGTACTAGTGTTTAGTGATCCTTGTTAGAAGATCCTTAACCTTGTTAGGAGTTGCTTTACAATGTATTAAGTATAGTAGACCTTGTCAAGGGTCAGACCTTGTTAGTAGTCTTTTACAATAGTCCCTATTAGGGGAGTGGGTGCACTATCCTAGAGCTCACTACTCAAGTGGTGAAGGCTACAACCTTTTGATCTCAGATACACACTATATCTGCTGGATGAACTGTTACTGTGACATTGCTTGTCAGATTAGTTCCTTTGATGTGCTGATGCTTTGACCTCTTAAAAAGATCTAATACATCTTATAAAATCTTCATACACTTCTTCTCTACTTCTCACAACTCTATATCAACTTTCATATTAATTACAATTGGCACATCTTATATTTATATGCACATACAAAATAAACAACTAGGTCGGCCCTTAAACCTATTACATACAACACTTCCAAATGAAATGGCTTAAGCATGTTTAAAATCAAACATATATACATTTTGAAAACCTAATTACAATAGGCACATAGCCTTTACATCATTATAATATAGCCGTAACTCAAAATGATAACAGTCGACTGCTTACTCTGTTCTTCACTGGCACACATTGGCTGTGCAACTTCAATTACCTGTATCTTTCTCATACTTGCATATCTGATCATGTGCTCATCGAATAAACATGAATATAGTCTAACCAACTTAACTTCTAGGGTGCACACCATAACTCGGTCGTACGCATGTGCGCTAATTCTCTGAGCTGCAGGAACTCTATACACTGTCTAGTCTTCAACACTTAACTGATTTCTGATCTTCTCATCAAGTGCACTGACTCCAAACTACTATATGACTTTGTTGCCATAATGAAAACACTATATTAATTCATATACATTAGTATAGCCAACTTTTCAACAATATAATCATGAAAGAAAATCATAGTAGAACTGCATCATCATGTATATAGAGTCCATCATATAAGAGTCCATAAATACAACAAATATCCAAATGTCCAATGATATCCCATAAAATGATAATGTGTCCAAATATGTCCATCGAGTCATCAATAGAATGAAAAATAATGATACAATGGTGCTACAGATATAACAGTGTATACATAGTGTCTAAGACCCACTACCCCCAGACTTAGTTTGTCACTGTCTGTGAGATGCAATAAGACCTGGTGCTGCTGGATCTTCTAAATTTGTGGAAGGTCTTAAGGGATGTGATGATGTATCTCCACCATCTGTTAGTCTATGGTACATAGTTTTCTTGACTATATATGAGCTATCTCTAAAGGTCCCGATCCACTGATCTCTAGGCACAACCTATCTATAAGCATCCTTCCAGTAGGTGATCTCCTTACCGGCCTGTACCATCACACATAGGCTATCCAAATGGGGTCCTAAATCCTCTATCCTCTGTAGCTCATCGAATAGTCTTGGCCTCCCCTAGTCACTCTATAGCAACATCTCACTCATGCCTGATCATGAAATTCTCACTCTCTAATCTCTCCACCCGTCTCTCCAGTTTAGGGACACGATTAGCCTATACCTATGTCATTTCTAGTCTAACTAGAAATGCATCAATGTATACATCCTCCTTATCTACAACATCCCTTTGTAGGTAGGGATCTTTCCCACCAATGTCCATCTCGGCCTGCTCATCCTGGGCATCCACATTAGGCATCTGCATCTCTTTTCCTGCTATATCGAGCATCGACTCATCCTGTATGTCCTAACCACCCTGAACCAGTCTCTCTTACCCAAGTACATCCTCCGCATCACCTTGTCCTACCTATAATGGTCCCTATGCCTATATAACTGGATTAACCTATATAGGGGTAGTTTCTAGTCTCTTTAGTGGGGAACCTGTGGGTAACTATGCTGGCGGCTATCTCTGCACCTATCTCACAAGGGATGGCATCAACCCCCATAGTCGCACACCTCTACCTCTCATCCGAGGTCCTCCATCACCACCATAACCTTCATCACCACCTCTATCACCATCACCACCATCACCATCTCTACCCCTTCCTTAGCCCCTCCTGTCATAACCTCATCACCTATCTTGAAATCTCTCTGCCACATCCCTCTCTGGTGGCCTCTCTACCGAATTAGTCAACCTAGGGAAATGGTGATCCCTCAGGTTCCTCTCATAATTTGATGTCATACCTGGGTCTATGACCCCCTATCTCGTGGACCATGCCTCAAACAACATGTCTAAAAACTCATGTCGAGCTATCTCAAAGGACACCATCGGTCTTGAGTCTTGTCTCTCCTGGAAGGTGCGAGCAAACTTTGTCACCCCCTGTGACATCCCCTGCATCCTGCCAAACTGTCGTAGGACCTGACTAACCAACTGTCTCTCTATAATGTAGGGAGTCCTCCCAGTCAACCATAAGTACTTGAAGTAGTATTCAAGCTGATGCTCATCCTCCCATAGCTCACACCCAAGGTAAGGTCTCCAAATCACTAAATCTATCATATCAAATGTATATCACCAAAACTCTAGTCGTCCCAGCTTACACTAAAACTAGATAGATGCATATAGAAAAATATAGGGTTGTCCAGTGCCTCGGAACCTCATGACCATCGGTCATGTAACCGAAATATGCTCCCATGCCCAAACATGGAGTAATGTAATGGCTGTTGATAGTGACACTCCCCTATGATATACCACCTGATGAAGATCATGATACAGGTGTGCAAGGAAACACACCCCCAAGAAAAATGGGTCCCCTCATCCATCAGCCTCTGTACAGTCTGACCCCAACCAACTGTGAAACCACGTGATCTTATGTTTGGGAAAATAAAGCCTTCGATAGCACCAGCCAGACAATAGGAAGTAGCTCATAAAAATCAACCATATCCTCCCAACTGATCTCTGACTCATCAATATCATCATCTCCAGAGACAACCCTACACTTAGCTAATCCATCCTGTCAATCATACTACACTAACTCTCTAGTAATGGGTAGCTATAGGGTGTGATAAGAATCCTCTAATGTCATTGTCATCTCTCCTATAAGGAGATGGAAGGTACTCATCTCTAAGTGCCATCTCTTAGCAAGTGCGGTCAACATGCTCAGGTTCACCTGAATCTCAGGTGTATAAATGATCTGGTACAGTCCTGTCGCTCCAATCAATAGTCTGTTTGTCTTTGACAGTGCCGGCCTCAGATTATGAGTCACATGATATCTCTCCCATGAAATTAGAGTATCTATAATATCCTCCTATCATAATCATCAAACAATCAAATTTTGATCAACCTGATCTATTTGTTTGTCCTATCCTATCAAATCGAACACATGTTTATCACATGTTCCAACAGATGATTCTATCAATTATCTACATTCAAGAAGGTTAACTAGCAATCGTGCTATGATGTTACTTATCTTGACTTAATCGACCAATATTTAATGCTGACAGATCATATCAGCCTTTTGATATCAAGTTTGACCTCATCTACACTCTAATTTTCTACGTTCTAACATTTAACATAAATGCACAGCATTGAAAAGTGTTTGCGCAGAACCTGCTTTCATTTGCCCAGATTTCACATTTGCACACCTCTCCTAAACATTTGCGCAACACTATTTGAAAAATGCGTCAACCAAACATATGTGTGCTTTTATTTGATAAATGCGCCAACATATTTTCTTCTAACTCAAATGTGCAGAACTTGCAGTTTGCTGCACAAACGTGACCAGTTGCTGTGCATTTGTTCTTCTCCTAAGAACTAAAAATTTCTATCCTAAACCTATGATTCAATCTATCCTAAACATTCTAAAATTCTACTGAAACATGTAGAAAATCACAAATTGATAAAGCAGGATGAGTCACCTACCGACTCTCCCGAATAAGGTGGGCTTTGGAGGCATTTGACCCTCTCAAACTTGTGATCCGATAGTGGGAATGACATCTTCTCAACTCTGCTCTTCTCTCTCTCTCTCTCCAAGCTCCAATATCCAAATGACAAGTGTGCATAATGACCCTATTTTGGACCCCTTGACTCTATATATAGCTTGTGGGCCCATTTTGCTTGATGTGTGGACGCTACCTATCGACTTCTTTCTGATTCACCCTATTTTCACCCATATTTTCTTCCGATTCTTTTCGTGAGATTGATTTTCAACCCAATAATAATAAACAAAAAAAAGAAGAAAAACTCAAATAAAATAATTTTTTATCAATCAATCTCTCGAGGGGGCATGCATAGGTCGTCTGAGACATTGTCTGGGGCAAAAATTCTTGAATTTTTCTTTGAAACAATGTGACCATCACATTATTTCAAAGAGGGGCAAAATGTATACACTAAAAAGTGACTTCATTAATTAATTAAATATTTATTATTTAATTAATATTGTCTTGATGAATTAATTAAATATGTATTATTTAATTAATATTTATTTCCTCTATTTATTAGATAAATTATTCAATTTATTTGATAAATTCACTATAGTCTATTCTCCTATCCTAAGTCTTCTAAATAGTCCTATTTAAGTGATTTAATTAATTAACACAATCACTAAATATGACTAAGTCTCTTAGACCACCTCATCCATCTAGTCACCTAACACATCACCTTGGCTAAAATAATTAATTATTATTAATTATTAAATACTCATTATCCTCACCCACACATGTCCTATTTTTAAGGGCTATGTGGCCTCACAAGACTTGGTCTCATGACCACATGTCTTCTCCTACACTCAGTCAAGAAGTTATCCCTATTCCTAAGGAGCTTCTCAAGCCACCTTAAGGAGTTCAAGGTGACTCATGGGACACTTGTACCAAGAGTCCTCATGAGGAAAAAATCCTTCCTTCTTTCTCTCTTTGGTCTTTGTGAGACAATTGACATGTGTCTTTCCCTTCCTCCTTCTTCTCTTCCATGTCAATGTAGGGGGAACATCCTCCCTATTCTTCCTCTCACATTCCAACTATATCCCCCTTTCTCTCAACCCCTTCAACCAAGTCAATTCTAGCCCTAGGATCTTCCACCTTTCAATCTCCACCCTTGGATTGTGCCACCTAGGCTTGAGTCCTCCAAAAATCTATAAAATGAGCCTCATTTTTCATTTTGTGAGCTAATAGCTGATAGGAAATCAAGCATATAAGCATACAAGCAATCAACCATTTCAAGCACCCAAAATCATCAAGAAAATTAAGCATTTCCATATCATTTCATCCATTAGTTTTGCATAATCAAGATTAGGCCATTTTGCATACATTCACTCAAATCTCCACACTTGAGAGCATCTTGGGAAGGAGCTTCATTTGGAAATCTGAGAGCTCAAACATCTCCAAGAAATAAAGGCAAGGAGGATAATGGAGACAAGCTACAATGGGTGAGTGAGGGTAAATTTGTTTTACCTCTTCATTTGATCATTTTGTAATCTTCATTGGGTAGCATTTAGATTGATTTTTTAGTTTGTATTAGTTAATATTTCACTTAAGATAGTTTACATCTAAATTTGCATACAACTAGCAATGCCATGTGTGGATTCATTTTTCTTAGTTTTTTCTTAACATGTTTCACATCAGGAGAAATAGAAAAATTATGCATTATCAAATCTGTATCTAGCCTAGGCATATCTAAATAAGACCAAGCAAAATTGATCTTCTTTTCTTTAAAGAAACCGGTGAATTGGTTTTTTTTGTTCTTCTGTCAATGATTGAGCAATGTGAACTAGTTGTGGAGCTTTTGTTGTTCCCAGATTGATGGGTTGTGTTGGTTCAATGATCACTAAAGATCTTTCCTAAAAATTATCTAGGGGGATATCAAGAATCCTATCCTTAGGTACCTCTAGGAGGTTTTCACCATCAGATGCATCTTTTTATTTTTCTCTTTTAGAATCTAATACTGCCACTACATGGTTTTCACTATCAGATCTTCAGTTCTTTTTTCCATTTTTAAATTGAGAAACTTGATATCCTCCTCAATAATGTTTTCTCTCTTTACACTAGTGGAAGAAAGGAAAGGTTCACACATGTTTAGATAATAGGCTAGGGCATAGTCATTGTCAAAAGATAAGAGGCTTGTGGATGTAGGCCCATTCGAGTCTATCAGCTCAGGATGTATTAAGGACAAAGATTTATTAGGTTCAAGAGACAACACCACCTTATTATCAATGTCATTAATTTGTAAGATGTTTTCCATTAGGTTTTCTTCTAAAGAGATGTTAGGATAATTAGAGTCATTATCATTATTATTAGAGTTCATGTTAATGTTATGTAAATCTAACTCTAGTGACTTAGCATTAGAACTCTCTCCCTCTTCAATTAATATTTTAGGAGCATATTTATGTATCACATCTACCTCTATATCCATCATAGCACCAAAAATAATATCCTATTCATATTCATGTGAGTCCACTTGACTATAATCTGAAACTCCCAAGGAATGGGCAATAGTCATTGATATTTTATCTTCCTCATCAACATTTTTCTCTATCTCTTGCAAAGGTTCTTGTGAAGATGTCATGTTTGGTTCTTCATCAAAGTGAGGTGTGTCAAAAATAGGATGTGTTAGAATGATTTTAGAATAATTGAGAGGGGGCGGTGGGGGTGAATCATTTAGCCTTAGGTCCAGATGTATGAATTCAACTTTCTAGCTCTTCAAAAATCTCAAATCTAATCAACTTTCAACTCGATCTCTATAGCATATACCAACAACATATAAATTACAGTCCACTGTCCTAAAGTAATTAACTTGCATAATATAAAAATTTCAACATCATTAACATCAAATAACATCCACAAAAGTATAACACTAGGATTTATAGTGGAAACCCAATTTGGGAAAAATGACTTGTAAAATGCTACTGATTATCACTCGTCTGAAGTGATCTTTATGAGAAGCCAACTTGGTTAAAGGTTTACAATACACACTATTAGGTGTGACCTGGTTAAAGGATTTAACCACCCTATTAAGAGTGGCCTTGTTAGAGGGCTTAAGAACATTCCATCAGAATGTCACCTTGATTAAAAGATTTATACAATGACTATTAGGTCAACCTTGATTAAAGGATTTAGACTGATACAATGGTTAAAAAGTAACAGTAGGTTCTAATCTGAAAATATACAACTCACTTTGCAAATACAAATCCACTTTTCTCATATGCTGATTTACTAAATGACCTTCATTTCCATCTCTATCTCTGATCTGGTCATAATTCTCTTCAAGCAATCACCACAAATCTGTTAAGCTCTTAGCAACTTCACCTTTAGCCTTCAACTTAGACTCATGAATCAATAAAATCAACCTCTTCTCTCTATTGTAACCTCACAATTAGGTTATCATTATACCTCCTTGATCAGGTAGATTAATCTTTTGCTACTTAATCTCTTTCATAGATCTTAGGTTAGATTCATCGAATCCTTCCATCATTATGTTCTCCTTCTTTTCCTTCTAGATACATCTTCAAAATTCTCTTTGAAATTGTAGGAAAATGATTTACCATGCATTAAATGCTTCATACCATTCATTGATAATGTCAACACATTTTACATATCCTAGGAATTCAACTATGTCGGCTGAGATTCTCAATTCTGTCTCAAAATGTAAATTACTGACACTTGATCAATACTGTGTTCATCTCCTCAGTCATTACTATGTATCTCGGTCATCAATAACACTTTCCTTCTCGGCAAATACTATCTTTGCTAGGTAATTATCTATCGCTCAAAAATTTTTGATGTTCGGTCAACACTAGATTTTCTCGGCATATATTAGCACTCGATCGACACTAACATCACTTGGATTAAACTAGATTTCTTCACTTTTGCTCAGTTAAGCTTACATTTCTAGTCTTTCTTCTTCACTTGGTGTTAAAGATAAAAAAAACATTATCTTGTCAATGTGCCAACTAATCAAGTACCCATTGAAGTATCACATAACTCAACCTTTCCTTGGGTCCTCTCGTTATCTCCTCTTTTCAAATCCTCTTCATCAATCAAAAGATATGGTACTCTCCTAGATAGAAATTGTCTTACCAGTTAAGGTTTGACATCAATGACAATATAAAAATTGTTTCAATTGTAGTTTCCAACAATCTCCCTCTTTGGAATTGATGGAAACACCACATGAACATCACATGATTCACCATACAATCCAAAATATCTATGCAACAAATCTTCACTAATATCCTTAGCTTCATTCTGATTCACATCCAACACATCCAAGTACCAGCTCCCTCTTGGATAAATTTAGATTTTTCTATTTACTGAGTCTCTTTCTTATTTTCATGTTGTATCTCTACCAATGAATCTCTCTCAGGTTTATTGAATTTATCCATGCTGTATCTTTCTATTTGAATCTCTCCCTCTTTGACAAAAATACCAAAGAAACTTGTATCTGTCACTTACATCTTTACCATGTATATGTCTTCATGTTAGTTTTGTATACTATATACTCCCTCTATCATCTTTCTTATGACTTATTATCATCTTTTATTTACTTCTCATAACTCTAGGCAACTCCTAAAGTGTGACCTCTTCTACATCAATTTGTCAGATAATTTGATTAACACATTTGATGCAGTGCTCCTATGTGCTTCTAGGTAGCCTCAGTTAGGGGAATCACCCCTAATTTACCTCTAAGGTATTCATGAGCATCTTTAGGTAATGCTTTTGTGAATATATTTGCTAATTTTTCCTTTGTATTCACATATTCCAATCTCACTTCTTTGTCTTGAACCAACTCTCTCAAGTAATGATACTTGATAGCAATATGCTTAGTCTTAGTGTGCATAACAAGATTCTTTGATATGTTAATATCACTTGTGTTATCACAGAATATAAAAACTGGCTCAGTGATTTCCTCCTTCATACCTTTTAACAATTGTTTGATCCACACTAAATTTGAACAATTCACTGCTGCTGCTACATACTCAACTTCTGCTATAGATTGGAAAATATAGTTCTGTTTGTTTCTTGTCCAAGAGACTAATCTCTTTCCTAGAAAGAATGCACCACCACTTATACTCTTTCTTCCATCAACATTTCCAGCCCAATCTACATCAATGTAAACTTATCATTCTTCTTGTAATACAATCCATAAACCTATATTCCTTTTAGATATCTCAAAATCCTTTTTATTGCCATCATGCGACTATCTTTAGGATTTGCAAAAAATCTTGCAACAATCCCAACTAATAGGGAAATATCCAGTCTGCTATGGACAACATATTGTAGCTTTCTAATCATGGATCTATATAGGGTTTGATTCACTTTAGCTATATCATCAGTTTTAGATAACTTTTTTCCAGTAGCCATAGGTGTACTTACTAGTCTAAAATCTTCCACACCAAAAGTTTTTAGTATCTCCTTAACATATTTAGATTAAGTAATATAGATACCTTTCTTCATCTGATAGACTTGCAAACCATCAAAGAATTTGATCTCACCAAACATAGACATTTAAAATTTAGTTTTCATCTCATTTGAAAAGTTTTGACATAGGGAATCTTGTCCTCCAAATATGATATCATCAACAAATATTTCAGCTAACAAAATCCCTTTACCTTTTGCAGTCTTCGTATATAGATTTCTGTTGTCATTTTTCCTTACAAATCTATTCTTTATTAGATAGTTATGCAGTCTTTCATACCATGCTCTGGGGGCTTGTTTCAATCCATACAGTGCCTTGTGTAGCTTGAAAACCATATTATTCTTGCTTGGGTCAACAAATCCTTTTGGTTGTTCAATGTATACTTCTTCTTCCAATATCCCATTTAAAAATGAAGACTTGACATCTATTTGATATACTTTGAATCCATTATAAGCTGCATATGCAAGTAGAGTCCTCACTCCTTCCAATCTTGCAACTAGAGAAAATGTCTCCCCATAGTCAATATCTTCCTCTTGTGCATACCCTTTACATACAAATCTGGATTTGTTTCTAGTGACTTTTCCATGTTCATTGAGCTTATTTCTGAATACCCATTTTGTCCAATAACATTCTTATCTCCTTGTCTCGACACTAGTGTGCAGGTTTTTTTTTTTCTTTTTCTATTTGCTCTATTTCTTCATTCATGGCTTGTATCTAGTCTTCATTCTCTAAAGCATCTTTCATTATTTTAGGCTCAAACTCACATAGTAAGCATGTATGATCTTTCAACTTACTTTTTGTCATGACTCCAGATTCCTTATCTCCAATGATTTGTTCAGACTAATGATGTCTTCTCACATACTGTGCCAATGTAGGTTCAGATTTCCTTTCTCCTTGGTCTTGATCTTTAGGTTCATCTTGTAAATTCTCTTCCTTTTCTTTTAATTGCTCGACAAAATCCTCCTAATGCTTGGCAATATCTTCCTGATGCTCGGCAACATCCTTCTGATGCTCAACAATATCTTGTTGTGACTCAACAAGCTCCTGTAGTTCATCAGCATCTGGTTTAGGTGTACTACTAGCCTCTCCTTCTTCTATGTATGCAAAATATCTATAATCTTCAGGCTCTTGCTTGCACTCAACTTCATTCTTTTTTGCATATTCATCAACTCTAACATTTTCACTTTCCACAATTTTGTTAGTGTTAGAATTCAAACACTTGTAAGATTTTCTCTTAGTGGAATATCCTAGGAATATGCCTTCATCACTTTTAGCATCAAATTTTTCATTTCTATTATCTTTCAGTATATATCATTTACTGCCAAAGACTCTAAAATATTTCAAATTAGGGCATATCCATGCCATAACTCAAAAGGTTTAGCATTTGTACCTGATGCACGAGCATCTTGGGTGTAAGAGCAATCTTGCATCACCCAAAAATATTTCTGTTTTCTTTTCAATAAGGGCTATCTTGTGCAGAGCTGCTATTTATGGAAACTTACTATTTTTAGTAAGTTGGTCATATGATCTCAGAATGTTTTGATTTCATAGTTGGAGGTTCATCCTAGTCATTTCAGCTTACTAGTTGAGTTTCATTGCCACATCATCAGTATTGGTGAAGTTATTGAGGTTTTTGGGTATGAAATCTTTCAGGTCAATTTTGAAGGCCTTAGAGGCTCCGAATTGTGATCGACCCCTAGTTGACTAGTGCTAGCGCATGACAAGCGTTGTAGATTTCGTCATGGCATTTCTGAAAAGTAGTTACAATAGAAAAATGGACTTACGGTTAAAAAGTTATGGCCTCCAGAAGTTGGATTACCTAAAATCATATTTTGTATTTCTTTTGAGTCAACCCTATTGTAATAATTGTGAAAAATAAATAATTCTATGTTTAGTCGGCCTAAAGGGCTAAATTTCTAGAACCTTCTCAGACGGTGGAAATTGCCTATATAAGAAAGGTCTGTAGTGTTGTCTTAGGCAATTTGAGACAGTTCTGGGTGGTAGATTTGGGTAATAATTCAAGGCTTTGTCCTACAGAATATTGTAAGGGAATGCCCATGTGGCTTTGCATATTGTAATTCTAAAAGTTTGTAATTCCACATTTGTGGAGATAATAAGAAGCCAATTTTCTATTCTTGCATATTGTTGTTGTTTCTCTATTTCTGTTATGTGTTTGTGGTATTAAGGGGAGCACCCTTCATCAAGTGGTATTAGAGCAGGAGTTCCTGAGTGTGTAAACAGATTGTTGATTGTGAGATAGTTTGCATCAGGACCGTGGGTTAGGGTTTCTGTGTAAATAGATCACCGATTGTGAGGTAGTTTGCACCAAGACCGTGGGTTAGGGTTTCTGTGTAAATAGATTGCTGACTGTGAGGTAGTTTGCACCAGGACCATGGTTAGGGTTTTAGCGTGAAGCATGAAAATGCCTCCATGAAGGGAATGTGGTGGAAGAGCTGGTGTTGTAACACCTGAGGTTAGGGAACTGTAGAGACAAGTGCGAGCATTGCAAGAGGAGATTCGCAAAGGAATGAATCTTAATGTTAGAGACAAAAGCGAGGATGAAGCCGAAGAAGAAGATCAAGAAGGAGAAGTCAAAGTTTTGAATCAAGAGGAAGAAAGACTTTTCTGGGCCATTTCCAAGATCAGGAAAAGACCTAAGATCAAGGTTCCTACATTTTCAGTGAATCTTAACCCAGAGGAATTGATCGATTGGATCAATGAATGTGAAGAATATTTTGAGTCTGAAGATATTGAGGATCCTGATCGGGTCAAGTTTGTGAAGGCCAGACTGAAAGGTCATGTGAAGATCTGGTGGCAAGAGATTTAGTTGGAGTGAAATCGAAGAGGAAAGGATAAAATCACAAGATGGGGGCGGATGGTGGATAAATTGAAGTGACAGTTCATCCTTGTTGATTATGAGCTTGACCTACTGAGGAAAATGCAAAGTTTGAAGCAAGTAGGAAGATCTGTTCAGGAGTATACAGAGGAGTTCTATCAAATCCTCATTAGAATAGGATATGCAGAAGCTGATAAAGAGAAAGTTGCCCATTACCTTAATGGGTTGAGGCTGAGCATTCAGGAGGAGTTGAATCTAGTTCGAATGAACAATATTGAAGAGGCATACCAGTTTGCCCTAAAAGTAGAGGAAAAGTTGAACAAGAAGTTTGAGAGCAGACAAAGTGGAAGAGGTCATGATGGAAGATGGTCATATGAAGATCGAAATGAAGATTTGAAATAGTAGGATGGGGCCAGAAATAGTCAGAATCAGAGAGGAGATAATTTCAATTGTTTCCAAGATCAGAACAATAGAGATCAGAGAGGAAGAGGAAGAGGACAAGGTTCAAGAAGAGGAGGCTTCTGTGGAACATGTTTTCACTGTGGAGAAGAAGGTCATAGGGTATTTGAATGTCCTCAACACCAAGGAAGGAAAAATAGGTGGAATGAAGGCTAGGCCAGAGTGACACATGTAGATAAAAGATGTTAGATCCTCAAATTCTAAAGATGCTAAAAGAGGAGAAATGTTGATTAATAGAAGAGTCCTGCTAAGTGGTGAGAATGAACTTGAACAAAGGAGGAGCCTATTTCGCACTAGATGCAAGTGTGAGGGTAAATGCTGTGATGTGATTATTGATAGTGGAAGCACTGACAATTTGGTGTCAAAAGAGATGGTGACAAAGTTGAAGCTCAAGAGGCAGAAACATCCACATCCATATTGGGTTGCCTAGGTGCAGGATGACCACAAGGACATGGTCAGTGAACAATGCCTAGTAAAGTTCAAGATCAATGGGTACCAAGATGAGGTACTATGTGATATAATATCTATGGATGCATGTCATATGTTGTTGGGTAGACCTTGGCAGTTTGACAGATGTGCGGTACATGATGGTCGTGTAAATACCTATTCCCTGACAAAGGATGGAGTGCGACATAAACTAAAACCATTGAAGGAAATAGAAGAAAAGGTATGTGGTAATGCAAGAATAATTTTTGTTGATAGAGGAAATTTCTCAGATGGTATGAGGCATGAGAATATGTGTTTTACCTTAATTCTAAAGGCTGAGAAAGAGGAAGTAGAAGATGTATCTGTAGAAGTTGCAGAATTATTGAATGAGTTTCAGGATATTTCATCCGATAATGTACCTGATGGATTACCACCAATAAGAAAGATCACTGATTAGATGGACTTGATTCCAGGAGCCAGTTTTCCAAATAAGGCATCACATAGAATGACACTAGCAAAAAGTGAAGAATTGAAGACAAATTTGAAGTTTAGTTCATCACATCATCAACAGATTGTATATGGAAGTAGTCCCAGAGATGCATCTGAGTTGAGGAAGATAGATAAAAGTAGTGCTGAAGCTAAGAATTTTGTAGAACATTTGAAGAAAATCCATGAGGAGGTGAGGAAGCATATTACCAAGATGAATGTGTAGTATAAGGCTAAGGCATATGAGAAAAGGAGGCATAAGGGATTTCAGGTTGGGGATGAAGTCATGGTTCATTTGCGGAAGGAAAGATTTCCAGTTGGTACATATAACAACTTGAGAATGAAGAAGTTTGGGCCATGTAAGATACTGAAGAAGCATGATTCAAGAAATGCATATGAGGTCGAGTTGCCTACTGAGCTGAATATTTCACCAGTATTTAATATTTCAGATCTGACAGAGTATCATGAAGGAGGTGTTGAAGATGAGGTTACAGCAGCACAGTGGAGTATTCCAGCAACCAGTTCAGATATCAAGGAGATTGAAGACATACTGGATAGTTGTGTTGGTAGAACCATGAGGAACAAGACATATGAAGAGTATTTGGTCAAATGGAAAGGATGACCTGTTGAAGATTCATCATGGCTAGCAAAGGAGGAGGTTAACTGTCTTGGTTTTCCTCTACACACTTGAGTCGTGATAGGGTCACTTCTTAAATTACCCTGTGTGTCTGATGTAGGAGCATCCTGGGTGTAAGAGCAATCTTGCATCACCCAAAAATATTTCTATTTTCTTTTCAATAAGGGCTATCTTGTGCAGAGCTGCTATTTATGGAAACTTACTATTTTTAGTAAGTTGGTCATATGATCTCAGAATGTTTTGATTTCATAGTTGGAGGTTCATCCTGGTCATTTCAGCCTACCAGTTGAGTTTCATTGCCACATCATTAGTATTGGTGAAGTTATTGAGATTTTTGGGTATGAAATCTTTCAGGTCAATTTTGAAGGCCTTAGAGGCTCTTGATTGCGATCGACCCCCGGCTAACTAGCACTAGCACGTGTCAAGCGTTGTAGATCTCATCATGGTGTTTCTGAAAAGTGGTTACAATAGAAAAATGGACTTACAGTTAAAAAGTTATGGCCTCCGGAAGTTGGATTACCTAAAATCATATTTTGTATTTCTTTTGAGCTGACCCTATTGTAATAATTGTGAAAAATAAATAATTCTATGTTTAGTCGGCCTAAAGGGCTAAATTTCTAGAACCTTCTCAGGTAGTGGAAATTGCGTATATAAGAAAGGTCTATAGTGTTGTCTTAGGCAGTTTGAGACAGTTCTGGGTGGTAGATCTAGGTAATAATTCTAGGCTTTGTCCTACAGAATATTGTAAGGGAATACCCATGTGGCTTTGCATATTGTAATTCTAAAAGTTTGTAATTCCACATTTGTGGAGATAATAAGAAGCCAATTTTCTGTTCTTGCATATTGTTGTTGTTTCTCTATTTCTATTATTTGTTTGTGGTATTAAGGGGAGCACCCTTCATCAGTACATTTCTTTATTTTTACTTGATTCAAGGTATAAAAAACTATACTTACAACCTCTCTATAGTATTTTTGTGCAACATTCTTTTCAATCATCAGTGTTCTAGCACAATCCATAATTGATATGTTTCTTCTTTCTACTATACCATTCTATGGTAGTGTCCTAGGTGCAGACATCTATCTTTTTATTCCTCTACCATTATAGAACAAATTGAAATCATTTGATATAAACTCTCCTCCTCTATCATATCTCAAACATTTCAACCTTTTACCAATTTATTTTTCAACTTTTTCCAAATACCACTTAAACAACTCAAATGCATCAGATTTCTCTTTTAAAAACATTAGAGTCATCATTCTAGAATAGTCATAAAAAAATAGAATGAAATACTTATCACCACAATAACTTTGTACACCCATAGATCCACAAAGGTCAGTATGAACCAATTCCAAAATATTATCATAAGTATATGTCTTGATCTTAAAAATAGACTTTTTCATTTTTCTCAATTGACACTGTTTACACATCACATTATCAGGTTTCTTCAATCTTGGCAAACCTCTAACTTTCTTCAACTTATTGATATTTACCAAATTGTCAAAGTTCACATGACAAAACCTCTTATTCCATAACCATACATCATCAAATTGTGCAAACAAACATGTTTCTTTAGATAGGTCTAGATAGAACAAGTTACCTCTTGTTTGTTCTCCACTTCCAATTAGTTCACCAGTGGCATCAAATATTTTGGCCTTTCTGTGATAAAATTCAACTCGGTAACCAATATTGTTCAACTGTGAAACACTTAGCAAATTATAGTTAAGACCTTCAACCCAATAAACATTATCACATCTGATCTTATCAGTCAATCTTATTGATCCTTTTCCTTTCATAGGACATGGTGCATCATTACCAAACTTAACACTTCTACCTTTGTAATGATTAAGGATTTCAAACTTACTTTTATCACCAGTCATGTGATGTGAACAACCACTATCAATAATCCATTTCTCACCTTTACTCACATATGAAATAAGTGCAATTTTCTCATCTTCATCAGAACCATCTTTCATAGCAACATAAACAACTTCTATATTACATTCATCAGATTCACTAGTTTCATTGTCACTTTCTTCTTCAACAATATAGCAAGATTTCTTACCTTTTTCTTTGTAGTCTCTGTACATCATCAAATTGTGCAAAAAAACATGTTTCTTTAGATAGGTCTATATAGAACAAGTTACCTCTTGTTTGTTCTCCACTTCCAATTAGTTCACCAGTGACATCAAATATTTTGGCCTTTCTGTGATGAAATTCAACTCGATAACTGATATTGTTCAGCTATGCAACACTTAGCAAATTATAGTTATGACCTTCCACCCAATAAGCATTAGCACATTTAATCTTATCAGTCAATCTTATTGATCCTTTTCCTTACATAGGACATGGTGCATCATGACCAAACTTAACACTTCCACCTTTGTAATGATTAAGGATTTCAAACTTACTTTTATCACTAGTCATGTGACGTGAACAACCACTATCAATAATCCATTTCTCACCTTTACTCACATATGAAATAAGTGTAGTTTTCTCATCTTCATCAGAATCATCTTTCATAGCAACATAAACAACTTCTATATTACATTCATCAGATTCACTAGTTTCACTGTTAGTTTCTTCTTCAACAATATAGCAAGATTTCTTACCTTTGTCTTTGTAGTCTCTGTACCTTCGGTGATCTTTGTCATTTCTCTTGTCTTTATACTTTCTTTCCCTTTTCTCATCTTTTTCAGTCCTGTCAAGGCATCTTGCTACAATATAGCCAACTTTGCTACATGAAAAACAAATAATAGAAAGTTTACCTTTATATTTCCCTTTTCCTCTCTTTATCCTTCTAGCCAAAAGTGCCTCAAGATCATCTAGATCATCATCAAAAGTATCACTATCATTGTTGTTGTTACTATCACTGCTCTTACATCTTTCTTTTCCCTTCTTAGGCTTATGAAGAACCATTTGAGACTTGAATGTAGATTCAATATTATGGACAATAAAATTATCATAATTAGACAGCTCAAAAGCATTAAGCTTGCCAACAAGACTTTCCAAAGTTAGGACATTACCAGGGTTACATCTTGATTCTTGTATTGCAAACAATATGATAGCATAGATAGGAAGCAAGGTTCTCAATACTTTAGTGATAATAGTCTCATCATCAATGTTTCCACTGGCTCCCCTATTAGCATTTACTACCTCCTTAATTCTACCATAGTATTGAGCAATATTTTCACCATCTTGCATTTTTATTTCATCAAACTTACCTCTCAAGCTTTCAAATTTGGCTCTTAGTACATTTATGTCCCCTCTGTAGATAGCTGCTAGAGTGTCCCACATTTGCTTTGCACTAGTATAGTCCTTGATGTCCTCAAATTCAGGATAGCTTAGGGAAGATGCAATCTCCAACATTGCCTAATTGTGTTCTTGTTTTGCTTTCATATCCTTGGCAGTCAAAGGTGCAACATGTATTACATAATCATTTTCCACATAGTAAATTTCACTGAATCACCAATACTAGCTAGATGCAATTTCATCAAACTCTGCCATGCAGGGAAGTTCCCCTTGTTCAACTTGGGTACCTCCTTTTTTTACATCTTGATCATTAGCTTCAAGTACCTTTAAAATTTTTCTCTACAAGCACCAACAACTTTGATACCAATTGTTAGAATGATTTTAGAATAATTGAGAGGAGAGGGGGGGTGAATCAGCTATCCTTAGGTCTAGATGTACCAATTCAACTTTATAGCTCTTCAAAAATTTCAGATCTAATCAGCTTTCAACTTAGTCTCTATAGAATATACCAACAACATAAAACTTGTAGTCCACTATCCTAAAGTAATTAACTTGTAGAATATAAAATCTTTAACATAATTCACATCAAATAACATTCACACAAGTATAACACTAGGATTTATAGTGGAAACCCAATTTGAGAAAAACCACTTGTAACATGCTAATTATTTTCACTCTTCTGAAGTGAGCTATGTGAGAAGCCAACTCGGTTAAAGGTTTACAATTTACACTATTAGGTGTGACCTGGTTAAAGGATTTAATCACCCTGTTAAGAGTGGCCTTGTTAAAGGGCTTAAGAATATTCCATCATAATGTCATCTTGATTAAAGATTTATACAATGACTGTTAGGTCAACCTTGATTAAAGGATTTAGACTAATACAATGGTTAAAAAGTAATAGTAGGTTTTGATCTGAAAATATACAACTCACTTTGCAAATAAAAATCGACTTCTCTCATATGCTGATTTACGGACTGACCTTCATTT
The DNA here is from genome assembly GCA_027943335.1 of Chamaecyparis obtusa. Lineage (NCBI taxonomy): Eukaryota > Viridiplantae > Streptophyta > Pinopsida > Cupressales > Cupressaceae > Chamaecyparis > Chamaecyparis obtusa. The sequence continues at coordinate 2,563,691 of BSBK01000210.1, read as the reverse complement.
CTATCTCTATCTCTGATATGCTTAGAATTCTCTTCAAGAAATCACCACAACTCTGTTAAGCTCTTCATAGCTTCACCTTCAGCCTTCAGCTTAGACTCATCAATCAATAACATCAACCTCTTCTCTCTACTATAACCTCACAATTAGGTTATCATTATACCTCCTTGATTAGGTAGATTAATCTTTTGCCACTTAATCTCTTCCGTAGATCTTAGGTTTAGGTCAGATTCATTAAATCCTTCCATCATTATGTTATCCTTCTTTTCCTTCTAGATACATTTTTAAAATTCTCTTTCAAATCATAAGAAAATGATTTACCATGCATTAAATGCTTCATACCATTCATTAATAATGTCAAAACATTTTACATATCCCAAGAATTCAACTATGTTAGCTGGGATTCTCAATTCTTTCTCAAAATGTAAATTACTGATACTCTGTCAATACTGTGTTCATCTCCTCAGTCTTTACTGTGTATCTCGGTCATTGCTAACACTTTCCTTCACAACAAACACTATCTTTTTTGGGTAATTATTTGTCGCTCAGCAATTGATGATGTTTGGTCAAAACTAGATTTGCTCGGCATATACTGGTACTTGGTCAACACTAAAATCACTCGACTTAAACTAGATTTCTTCACTTTTTCTCAGTTAAGCCTACGTTTTCAATCTTTCTTCTTCACTTGGTGTTAAAGATAAACAACATATTATCTTGTCAATGTTCCAACTAATCAAGTACCCATTGAAGTACCACATAGCTCAACCTTTCCTTAGGTCCTCTTGTTATCTCCTCTTTTCAAATCCTCTTCATTAATCAAAATATATGGTACTCTCCTAGATAGCAACTATCTTAATAGTTAAGGTTTGACATCAATGACAATATAACAATTGTTTCAATTGTAGTTTCCAATAGGATGTCCTTGTTCTTGTTCTCTTTCAGGTTCTTCTATTGGTCCTTCTGGTTTTTTTTCATGTTCAATATTAGTACCAAGTTCTGTTAATGGGTCTCCTTGCAAGAGTAACAACCTTTCATAGAAAATGTGGGATCATAATTTTAGAATTAAGGAGACACAAATTCTAGGCAGTTTTAAGAGCTTTGAATAGAAAGAGTAAATAAAGTAGTGAGTATTGGAAAATTGGTGAATTTCAGAGCTAGAATAGAAACTACATTCAGAATATGAGAGGTGGTCTGAGAAGGGAGGAGCCTTTTGACTACGGGAAATGGAGACAAGAGAATAAGGTTTGGAAGAAGTTGAAGAAAGGAGGGGTCACTCCGTAAATTGAAAAACTTCATGGCTATGATAAATAGGTAACTACTAAGTTTTCTAATGGCTAGGTAAATGGCAAAGTTAATTTATGGGGCAAATATTTCCCCCTTACTCTTACCCTTATATCTAAAATTACTGGTTTATCCATGGATGGTATGCACTTTTATAGGAACAATAAGTGTTTAGGTACTGAATCTTTGAAGATTTTTCTTAAAACTGTGGATGAAGAAGCTCTGATGACTAAAAGCAAAGGGAATTTTGTAGATATTACAAATATTAAGAAATTTTGGGCTAAAATGCTGAAGGTGTTGATCAATTATTTCACGCTGGATGGGTGTTACTCTAAAATCTATAATCTACATTTTGTTTTGGCTAACCACTTTACACATGGCAAGATTATCTATTTCCCATAATTTCTATTGAGTTCTTTGAATAAAAACATTACAGAACACAGGAAGAAAGTGAGTAACCTGATGCTTCATGAAGGATTGATTCTCCTCATTGCAGACTATGCTAGGGACATTATCCTAGAGCCTATTCCTAAAAGGATCACTGGCAAAAGAAAGGAGAACAAAGAGGTTGAGAGAAAGGTTGAAACCTACAAGAAGGGAAGGAGAAACATTAAAAGGGCCAGTGATAGTGGTGATGATGCTCTTAATAAAAGTGACACGGAAAAAATCAAGGACAACGGTGATGAGGCCAGTGAAAAAAGCCCTTTGTCTTAGGGAAAGGAGATCATCCAAGAGGATAATGTTGAAGAGGACTTTGGTAAAGAGGAGGAGGCTCAGGTAAAAGTGGGCTTGAATCCTGAAGAAAATGAGCCTGGTGACAAAAGCCCTTTGTCTCAGGGAAAGGATAGCATCCAAGAGGATAATGTTGAAGAGGACTCTGGTAAAGAGGAGGAGGCTTAGGAAAAAGAGGGCCTGAATCCTGAAGAAAATGAGCAGGAGAAGGTGAGGAAGGAAAAAGACAACATGGATGATGTGGAAGAGGAAGAAGAAGGGGGTGAAGAAGAAGAAATTGAAGAGGAAGAAATTGAAGAAGAAGAACTTGAAGAAAAGGAGGATGATGGTATGGAAAACCCTATACCAGAAGAGAAAGAAGAAGAACAAACTAAAACAGAGGGAGGTAAGGGCCACTTGAGCTATGAGGAAGGTGAGAGCCATAAGGAGTCTTTACACTTCATGATGGATGCTACAATTTTGGAGAAGGTTAAGAAGACTAAAGGTCATGATATTCACCTAGATAAGTGGATAACTTAGGAGATGCAAGAAATGAAACACCACCTTCAGGCCATGGAGGACACTGTGAATACCCTAACTACTAAGATGGAAAATATGGAAAAGAAGTTTTTGGATAAGGTAAATAACAATAATCCAAATGAGGATATTACTGCTGATATCAAAATGATGGTTGAAAACAAGTTTAAAGATTTAACGGAAAACATTAGTTACAATGGGTACATAATAAATTAGATCCTGAAGCATAACAATGAGGGCCTTAATGCCTCAGTTATTAACTTGAAAATGTTGTACAACTACTTGGAAAATTTTTTTCTGGAAAAAATGACCATAAAAATTGATGAAGAGGCTAGGAACGCTGGACCGGGAACACGAAATAGCGGTCGCATCCAAAGGAAGGTCCCTGAAATCCCTAGGGAATTGAAAGACTTAAAAGAAGCTATTCAGAAGATGCAGGACCTGCAGAAGAAGGTAGAGAAAACTATAAATATTAAGTAGTCTATTTTGGGTGGTTGCTGGTAGCTTGCTAGTAGATGTGCTTGTAACTGTTTCTTTTTTTTTTTTTTTTTTGTCTACTCTTGGGTTGTTTCAGGTCTTTCTTTTCTTCGTTGCAGGCATCTCTTTTTTTTTTGTAAAAGATGAAATGTTTTATCTTTATGCTATATTGTAAATGGTTTCAAGTTGCATTCAAAACCTATTTTTATCTTATTCAAAAACAACCTTTCATAGGAAGTAGGTTGTCCTTCCACTTCTTCTTCATTGTCTGAGTCTCCTGATTTGTCAAACACAAGACCATTTTTTTCTATAGGATAAGATGTTGTTTCCTTGAAGCCTACTCCAGTTTTGTCTCTTGGGTTTCTAAAATCCATATGTATTGATTCCATGAGTCTTTGTTTGTTTTGTCCCAATGGTCCCTTTCCTTTGAAACCCATTTGCTTCATGATCTAATAGCATTTCCCATATTTATCTGTGGCTATCTCAACATTCTTGACTTTTCCATCTTGTTCATTCTCTTTATATAGCCATTGCAAGATAACTTTCTCTTCATTTTCTTCTTCAAGGGACACCTTTTCTTTGACCATCCTTGTTCCTTCATGGATTGTTAGAGCATTAAATTTAGAAGGTGTAAATGTAGATGAAGGTCATCCTTGAGACCTAGGAGATATTGGGAGATCTGTTAGGGACATTGCAGAATCTATCTTGTACTCACCCATGCCTATTTCTTGAATATTGACTTTCTTAGAAAAGCTTTGCAGGACCATTTCCTTGGATGTTTCTACTTTATTAGAAATTTTGTTGTTGTGCAGGACCATGCTATTTGTTTATTTGAGAATATTACAAGGATATGTCGTGTCAGCTAAAATAGTCACCACAACTCCATTGTGAGGAAGTTTTATGCATTGGTGGTAAGTAGAAGGCACAACTTTCATTGAATGGATCCATGGCCTTCCAAGAAAAATTTTATAAGAAAGTGGAAAGTCAAGGACTTGGCATATCACATCTCTTTCTATTTGTCCCACTCTAATAGATAAGACAACCAATCCTTTAGAGGATCTATCTTCTTCATCATAATCTTTGATTGTTATCTTCCTTCTTGGGTCAATTGCATGTTTAGAAAATCCCAATTGTTTCTCCAAATTATAGGTACATATGTTCAAACCAAAACCTCCATCTATCAAGACACGCTTAACATGGTGTTTATGAATGAGAAATTCTAGATGCAAAGGTTGATTATGTGGTTGGTTTAATGACTTATCATCTTCCTCAGAGAAAGATAGGTAATTCGGGGAATTTAGGTGGCCAACCATAGTCTAGAATCTATCCACATCTAAGTATTTTGGCACATTGGTATTGAGAAAGACTTGATCAAGGATCTCCTTATGGCTTAGAGAGATTTTTAACAACTATAAAATAGAGATTTGGGCTGGCGTGCGCTACAACTGGTCTACTAGATTGAACTTTAGAGGTAATTCCAGTTGTTTAGATCCCGTTGTTTTAACTGGTGTATTTGATGTTGAAGCTCCTTTGAGTGTGAGCTTAGCTTGGTTCCTCATCACAACATTAGATGATTCAGTTTTATTTTTCACTCCTTTTAGAGTAATCACATGAATGGATGATTTACACGGTTCCACCATATGAATCAAATTATCATTTTCTGTATAGGTGTATGTCATGCCCAAAACTAGGGCAAAACACACACAACAAATTTTTTTCTAATGACATCAACTACAAGGTATCATACATAAATAAAATATTTATCAATTACTATTCTCATGACCTAATAAATAGCATCAAAGTGAAAGTCCTATATCATCATCACATAAACATAAGTCATCACATAGTATCATAATATAATGTCTCTATCTCAATAGTCCAACATGATAAAATAAAGTGTCAACATGAGTCCAAAGATGGAAAATAAATCTCCTATGAAATGATGTCACATGTTGAGGCCTCACATCCTCCCCCCCTAGGCATGAAATTCCTCCTAGATTTCATAAAAAAGGTGGGGATACTGTGCTTTCATCTATGCTACGTCCTCCCATGGAGCCGTAACCTCATCATAGCAATCCCACTAGACCCTAACCTAGTCCAGCTTTCGACCTCAAAGGGCCAGCATCCTACGAGCCAAAATATGTATGGGCTCCAATGCTAGCTATCCGTCTGACTCCACCTATAAGGCATGCCAATCAATAATGTGAGTCTCATCATAGATATACTTCCTCAAAGTAGAAACATGAAATACATCATGGATACGTGATAGGCTAGGTGGCAGAGCTAGTCAATATGCAACTGGGCCTATCCTCTCTAAGATCTTGAAAGGACCAACAAAATGAGGTGTGAGCTTAGAACCCTTTCCAAAGAGGATTGGGCTCTTATGTAGTTGCACTCTCAAGAAGACTCTATTTCCAACCATATAAAAATGGTCAGTCCTCTTCGCATCTACATACTTCTTCTGTCTATCCTAAGCATCTCTAAGACATTGCCTGATCAAATCTACTTGCTGCTCCATCTCCCTAACCAACTATGGTCCCATTGCCACTCTATCCTCGATCCTATCCCAACTCAAAGGAGTCCTACAAGGTCTAATATACAAGGCCTAATAAAGTGGCATACCCAAAGATGAATGATGACCATTATTATATGCAAACTCCACCAAGTGCAAGTACTCCTCCCATCTGGTCTGGTGATCCATCAAATACATATGAAGCATATCCTCCAATACCTGATTAAACCTCTTAGTTTGACCATCTATCTTAGGGTGGTAAGCTATGCTGAAGTTGAGCTTGGTGCCCAATGCTGACTGTAACTCCCTCCAAAAGGATGATGTGAAAAGAGAATCTCTATCAGATATAATCTTACAAGGAATGCCATGAAGTCTGATGATATCCTAAGAGAATACCTGTTCCACTATAGGTGCTATGAAAGTAGTATGAATAGATGAGAAGTGGGCTACCTTAGTCAACCTATCCATTGTCACCATAATAGCATCATGGTGACGAGAAGATATAGGAAGACCAACAAAAAAGTCCATGGATATAATATCCCACTTCCACTTAGGTACCTCATGTGATTGAAGAAGCCCACCTAGATGGTGGTGCTATGCCTTACTCTTTGGCACTCCAAACATCTAGCTACAATCTTTGTAATGTGCAATCTCATACCTGGCCAATGGTATAGCTACCTCAAATCTACATGTAACTTCTTGACTCCGGGGTGTGCTGCATAAGGAGCTCTACGAGCTTTAAGCATAATGAAGTCACGCAACCCACCAGAATAAGGTACATAAATACATCCTCTATGATGGAGAAGGTCATCTAACTTTAGGGTGTAATCTAAGAACTTTCCCTCAAGGGGCCTCTGTGACTAAACCATCTGACAAACCTCAGAATAGAATCCATCCTCAGGAAAGTGCTACAAAATGCATCCTCTCAAATCTGTGCTTGAAGACATAGAAGAAAGCTCATGACGTCTCCTACTTAAGGCATCTACAACTACATTCTCCTTACTCTTGATGTAGTGAACATCAAAATCATGCTCACAAAGCAACTCCATCCATCTCCTCTTCCTAGCATTGAGATTCAGCTAAGTGAAAATATACTACAAGCTCTAATGATCTGAGTGAAGCTCGAATCTATGACCCAAAAGAAAATGTCACCATCTCACCAATGCATGTACTACTACTACAAGCTCAAGGTCATGGGTAGGATAGTTGAGCTCATGAGTCTTGAGTTTCCTAGACTCATAGGTAATAGCTCAAACTCCTTACATAAGGAATGCTCCTATACCATCCAAAGATGCATTTGTGCAAACCATAAACTCTACTGAAGGATCCGAAACTGCAAGAATATGTGCACTAGTGAGTGCTCTCTTGAGCTCCTAGAAATCTCTCTCACACTTCTCTGTCCACTCAAAATTCTTCCCTTTCCTCTAGAGGGAAGTGATAGGATGAGCCACTCTAGAGAATCCCTCAACAAAACATCTATAATAACCTACCAGTGCCATGAAACTCCTAACCTTGGTCACACTGGTAGGTGCTGGCCAATCCATAATCGCTCTAATCTTAGATGGGTCAACAACAATCCCATCTCCTAATATCACATGACCAAGATAGTGAACCTTAGATTTGAAGAAGGCACACTTTGACAAATTGCTGAACAACTGATTGTCCCTCAAACACTGCAAGACCTACCTCAAATGCTCCTCATGCTCATGCTCATCCCAAGAGTAGATCAACATATCATCCAGGAATACTACCACAAACTTATCCAAGAAAGACTGGAACACTCCATTCATGAGACTCATGAACATGGCTGGAGCATTCATGAGTCCAAAAGGAACCACTGTGAACTCATAATGGCCATAGAAAGTGTCGAACACAGCCTTGTGGATATCACTCTCCACAATCCTCAATTGATGGTACCCTAAATTTAAGTCAATCTTAGAAAACACATGGGCACCTTGAAGCTGATCAAACAAGTCATCAATCCTAGGAAGTGGATACTGATTTTTGATGGTCACCTTATTCAACTGTTGGTAATCCATACACAACCTAAGAGGTCCATCCTTCTTCTTAATGAAGATAACTAGTGCACCCCAAGGTGATACACTAGGACGAATGTGCCCTTTCTCCAAGAGCTATTCTAACTAAACCTTGAGCTCATTAAGCTCATTGGTGGTCATTCGGTATGGTGCTCAAGATACTGGCTCTGCTACTGGCACAAGATCAATATGAAAATCCACTGCTCTAGGTGGTGGCATACCAGGTAGCTCTGAAGGGAATACATCTCCAAACTCCTACAAGATAGGATGGTCATCAAGGGAAGGCTCCTTCTCAACCTCCTCTCGATCACTGATGGTGATGGAAAAAAGATGACATCCCTTATGCATGCACCACTTTAGCTACATAGCAGAAATCACATGAAGAGATATAGGTCTTTGAACTCCTAAGATAATCAAAGGCACACCAAAATCATCTACACACTCAATCCTCTTTTGCCTATAATCCATCTTGGTGCTATGGGCATAAAGCCAATCCATGCCAAGGAAAACATCATAAGACCCAAATGGTGTGATACATAGTTTAGCTGTGGTGGTCATGTCACCAATCTGAAACTGACATCCTCTCACCAAGGAATTGACTAACACCCTAGCACCCAAGGTTAACTCAACCTCCCAACTCACATCCTGCCTAGCTGCCACTAGCTCACAACACTCCACTACATATGGAGTAATAAAAGAATTAGTAGCTCATGAGTCAAACAAAATAGAAATACTAATACCTCCAATCCTACCTATGGCCTCAATAACTATGGCTTGATGCTCAACTAGGTAGTTATCAACCACTACAAAGACTTGATGAGATCTACCCATGTCTCCCATGGTAGGCTCTGAAGTTGTTGCTCTCTGACTATCTGCTGGATGCCTTGATGGACAATCCCTAGCAATGTGCCCCATAGCACCACAAATGTAACATGGGCCTCTAGCCTATATCTGGATCCCTTGATATCTAGACTACTGATGTCCACCTATCATGATAGACCCACTGAATCCACCTTTGGAAGACTGATGAGTCTTAGCTAGTGGTGCATACTACGACTGAGTTTTCTGATCATGTTGAGGACCCTGTGAATTCCACTACTTGGGCTTGGAGCCCTGCTATCCCTATGGAGACCTCTTTCTTTGACTTTGCTAAGAGTACTATTTCTACTACTACTAAGGTGCTTTTAATGATCCTAATGAGCGCTTCTGATTCCCTTTCTAGTGGGATCTCTAGAAACTAGAAGTCTATGGCACAAAATTATAGTTCTGTGACCGATTATGGATCTCCTCTGCAACCATGGCTCTCTCAATGGTATAACACAAATATCTTGGAGGTACCAACTATACTCTATTTGATATAGCATGGTTCAAACCTTTGATGAAGTGGTTAACCTAAAGTTTCTCATCTTTCATATAATCCACGTAGGGAAGGAGCTCAAGAAACTTTCTCTTGTACTGTGCCATAGTCATACCTCTCTGTTGGAGGTCATGGAGCTCATCTATGTGACACTGTCTAAAATTCTCTAACATGTATCAGGCTTTGAATCTCTCAAGAAAAACCTCCCATGTGAGGGTGTCTAAAGTCAAGTGATGTTTATATTCATTTTGTCTCCACCAAGTAAAGGAATTACCTCTAAGCATGTGTATTGCCAAACATGCCTTCAGGTTGCTCTCGTAAGGATGCAACCCAAAGTAGTGCTCAAGGCTCAAAATACATGCCTCTACCTCTGTATCATCTGTAGATCTTGAAAAGGGTTGTGGCTGAAGGCATAGGAGCTCTCTGATTTGATCCCCTGTATCACAGGGTGCTCTATGCACTATCTCAAGTGGTGGTGGTGGTGGTGACTTTGGCATATGTACTAACTCATCCTCTACATCTGCTTGTCCCTCAACCTGTCTAGAAGGAGGGCTCCTAATCCTCTCTTTGACCTTAGTCTACTGACCTCCTAAAGTTAATCTATCCATAATGATACTGACAAGATTCTGAAGGGCATTCAAAATGTCTTGGTTAGGGTTTGGTGGTGGCCCTGGAGGTGGTTCTAGCTGGTCACCTACATCCTCTACTGGCTACTCAACATCCACTGAAGCCTCACTAGTATTCCTAGCACCTTTCCCATGACAACAACCCCTACATGTAACTGGAGACATCCTACACAAGTGAAAGACAAGACATAAGTCAAAAATGCAATGGGTTAAGGTTCCTAGAGTTGAAACTGTGCTATAATACCAAAATGTCATGCCCAAAACTAGGAAAAAACACACACAAACATCAACTACAAGGTATCATACATAAATCAAAGATTTATTAATTACTATGCTCATGACCTAATAAATAGCATCAAAGTGAAAGTCCTATATCGTCATCAAATAAACAAAAGTCATCACATAGTATCATAATATAATGTCTCTATCTCAATAGTCCAACATGATAAAATAAAGTGTCAACATGAGTCCAAAGATGGAAAATAAATCTCCTATGAAATGATGTCATGGGGTGAGGCCTCAAAGTGTAATTGATTTTGTTACTCTTAGAGGATTCTCCTTTTTTCATATTTAGGAACTGGAGTTTCGAATGCTTTATGATCATTATTGGTATGACGACTATCCACCTTAACTTTTTCTTCTTCAATTAAGTCTTGAATAACATGTCTCAATTTCATGTAGTTATTAGTTTTGTGTCCTTTAATGTGATGACAATCGCAGTAGTCATTATCATTCCACCACCTTGGTTTTACTTTTGGTTCCCAAGGTTTGGAATTAGGAATTGTGATAATTTTGTTGTCTAAGAGTGACTTTAAGACCACTTATAGTGTATCTCCCAAAGGTGTAAATGTCCTCTTGGGTCTTGCTAACCAAGGCTCTTTCAAGTATTAGGTTTATTAAAAGTCTTATTAGCCATTGGCGTCATTGTTGAATTCAAGTTTTTTCTCGCTTGGAGACTTGACATAAGATTGAAGACTTCTGGTTTTGGTTTCATATTAGGAGTATCTACAACTCCATAATTAACCACATTCTTTTTCTTGTTTCCATACTTGTACTTATCTTTATTGGGATAGTACTTGTCTTTGTTCTCTTTATTGATAATGATTCCTCCCTTTTTTATTAAGACTTCTTCAATCTTGATGGCACTATCTATTATTTTATCAAAGCTTGGTGGACCTTGTAGTTGTATAGGAAAATTCATCTCAAGTACCAAGTTATTGATAAAGATGTCCATCTTTTCACTTTCAGGTATTTGTTGAGTGTATCGTCAAGAATGATTCTCCACTTTTTTGTTTTGTGTTGCATAAATCCAACATAGTCATAGTGTATTGGATATTGTAGGAGTTTTGTTGGATAAATTTCTCCACTAGCTCCTCAAATGTTTTGATTCCCGTGGGTAGTTTTGAGGACCAGTCCATTTCTTGTCCATCTAATCTTTGTGGAAATAACCTCACTAGGTAAGTTTGTTCATGCATGAATTCCATACTTGATGTTGAAAATTCCCTCACATGATCTTGAGGTTTGGAATTACCAGTATACTTGTCATATTTTTGAATTATAAAATGCCAAGGAAATGGTATCATTTTCAATCCCTTATCAAAGGGGAAAAGACAAATGTGCTCCAATGAGTATTGTTTTATCAATTTTTCCTTTTATTTCTTTAGCTCTTGGATTTCTTCTTGCATGGAAAATAATTGTCGTGTCAAAATAGATACAGGACTAAGATCTTGCTTTTGCTTGAGTTGATTCACATCATAGTCCTTAGGTAATTTTACTCCCTGTGATGCAAGTTATAAGAAGTATTTTTCTTTGTTCTCATCCAATGACCTTTCAAGGATTTTATTAAATCTTTTGCTTCTCACAACCCTTTGGTATTCTTTTTCTGTAGGGTCTTCATCATCAAAGTCATACTATGCTTCTTGATTTCATTCTTCTTCTTGGTTGTTTTGTTATTTGTGTCTCTCATCCCAATGGAATTCATTTTGATTTGACATGTTTGCATTGTTAGGAGTCACTGCGTGGGTAGATCTAGGAGTAGCTCCAAATAGGGGATTAATTCATGAAGTTTCCCCTCTTTCAAATGTTATTAATGGCATTTCATTTGAGAATGGATTTCTTTCCAATTTGTAAGACTTATGTCTTGTATTAACCATGAAATCTTGATTAAGGAATTTTTGAGTTTCCTTATTTGTAAGTGGGTCTAAAAATGTGCAAGTGTCCAAGTGTGAGTCCAAGGTTTCCATAGTGGGTTTGAAAATGTTTGAGGATCCAATGTCAAAGAGTTAGAGTGCCTTGATAGTGAGTTGGGAACCAAATGCAAGTGGATTTGTTTGAAAATGTTTGAAAATTCCAACATCAAAGGGTTAGAGTGCCCTGATAGTGAGCTAGGAACCTAATTGAATATGATGTGACAAGGGACAACACAACTTGACCAAAGTGAGATATAGACCAAATAAGATAATAAGACACACTCAATAATCAAATCTCTTAGGCTTGCAGGTATATTGGTTCTGATAATAGAATCTGACAAAAGGCCAAAAAGGGTACTCAAAAATACAAAAATCCAGCTTGTAATAGGTACAAAAATGCTCTTGGTCCTAGATGTGATCCTCCAAATGCAACTGACAATTTTTGGTCCCAGATGTGACACAAGAAATATGGGGTGCGATCCATAATCTAGATGTGACATAGGGTATATAAGATGCGATCCTAAATCTACAAGATGTGATCCAGAATGTGGGGTGTGACACAAGATACTAGATGCGACTATATGATGTTTCATATGAGGTAAAATTCTTTCAAGTATGTAAAAAATTTTCATCTCTTTCTGAATCCAGAGAGTTTTAGGTGTCTGGAAGTGCTTGTGATTTGTTCATTCAGGGGTTTATCTTTGATTTGTACTTCAAACACATCAAGTAATGGTTTTTAAGAGAAAACACACCTATCCTTTTCTAAACTAGGTAGAGATTGAAAATAATTGTTCATTGACTTAGGAACACACTCAATGAATCCTGAGAATATGAAAGTCCAACAATACACAATGGATGTTGGAGGCCATATTAGCTGAGTAGTTGTGTGCTAAAATGTTGACACACTTCTATGAGTCATTATATCCAAGATTGCTCAAGAATAAGGTCTCAAATGGTGACTCAGAGCTCTCTATTCATGGAGTGCAAGGGTTTATAATGGAGGCCCTCAGTTTAGACCTAGTTTGTGCACATGTAAGTACACCATAAAATGAGAGATTCAAAGAGGAAAAGCAAGAGTGCTAGTCTCCATGATCATCAAGTATGCATGCAAATGAAAATGGAAGCTATTTTATATGATAAAAATGCATGAAAGCAAACTAATCTATGAAAGGAAATGCTTATGAAAGATTACTCTATGAAATGAAATATGAATCTAATATAATATGAAAGTGCAAGAGTAATCTAAATAGATTGCCATGGAGGAATGAGAGAAGAAGACAAGAAAAGAGAAGTTGCAATGTTCAAGCTCAAGTGCTCAAAATCTCCTCCAAAATCACTTTCCAAACCTGCAATATAAAAATAACATAAAATATGGGTCTCTAAAATCTGAATCTAAAAAATCTCCATGCCTAAATGACAAGGAGAGGGCTCCTTTTAAAGAGCAATGAATGGTAGAGATTAAGAGGCAAAATCTAAGGGTGGAGAAAAATTCTCCTTTTGACTTTGGTGCACAAGATTCTCAAGAGGCAAAATCAACAGACATGGTTAAGAGGCAAAAAGATGTGTGGAAGAGATTAAGAGGCAACATGAGATTCCACTCGTCTTGGAAAGTGTGCATTAAATATGTAGATAAAAATTCTTTTTCTTTTATTATTTATTTATTATTTTTAGAAAAGTAGTTTCCATTATTTAATTAAAATATTTTTTATTTATTTAAAAGAGATTTGTTCTTTTAATTAAATGTGGCTTAGGATAAAGTGATTATATTATTTAATTAAAATATTTTTTTTATTTAATTAAAAAGGAGTATGTTCTCTTAATTAAATAAAACTTAGGATAAAATGATCAAACCTTAGGAAATATTGAAATATTTGAAGTAATTACGATTTTATCAAGGAAATTGATTTGAATTGAAAATATTGCAAAGCATTGATTTAGGAAATGATAAATTGATGAATGGGGGCCCAAAGTCTAGGCGACCATTTTAGGGTGCATACATTTGCCCCTCTTTGACTAATGTGTGATCTTTATGGGAACACATGTAGTCAAAGAATGAAGTTGAAGTGTGAGATTGATTTGGGATCACAAAACAACTCAGACGTGTGATCGATGGATGGGAACACATCAGGACAAAGATAAGCTGATTGAAAAAGACAAGGCCAACACCCCTATAAATAGGTAATTGTCATGTCCCATATAAGAATCTCAAGCAAGGTTTCCCCAAGTGAAGCAATTGATAGGATTGATAAAGCTGAATCAAGGATTGAAGTTTTATAAGTAGTGCCCCCTCATGATCGAAATTGAAATGAGATAGAGGAGAAATAGAAAATTGATAAATTTGATCAAATCAAACTAAAAATAAGGTTCTTCATGTAAGATGTAAGATATAAGGATCACAGAACCAAGGTAGATTATCAAGCATGAAATATTATGCCCCAAGGTTGAATTAGAAGAAAATAAGTGGGGTGAAAGTGAATGGAAGATAGAAGTTTGGAAGAGGTGAAAAGAAATTAAGAGAAGAAAGAGAATTTTCCTTAAGAAAGAGAATGCCCCAAAATCAATCAACTATTTAAGATAGAAAATTTTGATTGAGATCATGAAAGAAGATAAGGAAATGAAGATCAAAACATGACCACAGTTGATTAAAAGTCCAAAAGAAAGATGAAGGAAAACCCTCTCAAATTCATAATGCAACCTAAAAATGAAAATTAACATGAAGTCTAACAATGCAAGCTACATGAAAATGAAAAGGTGTACTTGCAATAGAGCAAGTATAAAATAGGATTTTGTGTTCATCATTCATTAGAGGATGTTAAGGTACTTATTTTCATCATTGGGCCATTATTAATGGACATCGAAAAATCACACAATCATCACTAGTCACAAGCGTAACTATGAAGATATGAATGTGATTTATATTAGATTGGAATGTAGAAAGATTCTATCATAAGCATCAAAGACATAAAGGTCAAGATGAATTTGATGTTAGCTTACCCAATTTAATGTAGAAAAACCATGCTTGCATCAAGGTAGAGATGCCGGGATGACCATAAGAATGGTTGTGCAAAAAAAAGTTAGTGATGATGCCTCAAATATCCTAAGTGTTTCAAGACCACACCCACAAGTAGAAAGAAAATAAAAACATGCCCCATGCCCCAAGTCCTCTAGCTATTGATGCAGGAGCATCTCAGGTCCTTCGCAATCCTATGTCACCAAAAACATATTTGAGTTTGTCTGTGTTGCTCGGTTCCTACTTTGACCGAGTTGGTTCGGTGTTGCTTAATTTCCTTTGTTCATCAGTGTTGGTCAGTTATCTCTCTGGTGCTCAATGAATTTCCCTCACGCTCGGTGATGCTTGTCTAACGCTTGGTTTCCTTACTTATTGAGTTGTTTATTTTGGATTTATTTTGAGGCTGACTTGTGCATTTAATTTGGGTTGTTGATTTAATGTTGGTATCCATCATTGGGAAGCATGTGGACCTAGATCTAGTCACCCCTTCCATTGATTATGGATTTGAAGGCCAACTTGGTTCAGTAGGCTCTTGTATAAATGTAGTTGTTTGGTTAGAGTTTAGGGAGTTAGTTTTGATAGAATATAGAAGATAGAAGATTAAAGATTCTCTGTAGATCCTCATATGTTTGAGGACTTCCGTACTTGATTGTAATATCTGGCCTTAACCAAGAAGGCCTTACAGCTCGATATGTATGAATCAATTTAAAGATAATATATCATTGTGATCTGCATTCTCTCTCTCACTATTGTGTTTGTTGCTTCTGCATGTTATTCTGCAAGGTGGATCTAGTTAGGGTGTGCCTTCGGCCCCTCTCCCAATCCTCCCTTGTGTCAAGTGGTATCAGAGTGAGGTTAGATCTATATCTAGGTTTGCGAATCTAGATTTGAAGGTTCCTTCTTATGAAGCCCTAGTTGAATTATTGTGGGGTAACAGATTGTGATGTAACCTACAATTGTAGAGGGTTTTCAAGATGGTTTATGGGAGGTGAGATGCAGATCCAGGATTGGCAGACATGTTGAGACAACTTGCTGCTAGATTAGAAGCTATTGAAACAACCTAGAGAAGAGGAAGACATCTTGAAGATGTTAGTGATGATGAAATTGAGGTAGAACAAGGTGATGTAGAACCTGCACTTGTGATGGATCAGGGTGAGGAAAGATTCTTGAAGGCTTTGACAAATCTGAAGTCTACACCACACTTTAATCCTCATGAGTATGGTGGAAAATTGGATTCTGATGAATTGGTGGATTGGATCATTGAGATGAAATTTTTTTTTGAGTATGAAAATGTACCTGAGGAAAAGAAGGTGAAAATTACAAGCACAAAGTTGAAAAGCCATGCATCCTTATGGTGGGAGCATCTGCAGCTGGATAGAAAGAGGAAAGGCAAAGAAAAAATCAAGGTATGGAGTAAAATGGTGAATAAATTGAAAGGAAAGTTCTGTTACAGGTAGTGGTTGCCGTTGCACCAAAGGATCGACCTGTTAATGCCTGATACAACCACTAGACTTATAGAAGACACAAGAGGTAGTTAAGCCATGTCATGAATCTCGAGGGGAGCGCTAGCCATTTTTCTAACAATCTTCCCCTTAGCATTACATGAGGGGATTCAAACCTATGACCAAGCTCTGATACCACTTGTTACAAGTAGTGGTTGCTGTTGCACCAAAAGATCAACATGTTAATGCCCGATACAACCACTAGACTTATAGAAGACACAGGAGGTGAATAAGCCATGTCGTGAATCTTAAGGGGAGCGCTGACCATTTTTCCAACAAGTTCTTACCTTGTGATTATTAGATTAACCTAGTTAGGTGAATGCAAAGTTTAAGGTAGAAAGATAGCTCGGTAAAGGAATATACTGAGGAATTCTATAGATTAGATGTCAGATCTGGACATGATGAAGATGATGTGGAAAGAATTGCTAGATACTTGATTGGTTTGAGAGTTTCCATCCAAGAAGAAATCAGTTTGGTCAAATTGGAGAACATTGAAGAGGCATATCAATTTGCATTGAAAGCTGAGGATAAGTTTAATAAGAGACACGAGCAAAGACAAAGAGGTAGAGGTGGTAGATTCCCTAGAGGAAGAGGTAGATATCATGGAAAAAATAGTAGATCTGAACCTGAAAAGACAACTCTAGACAAAGGCAAGACCGAGTGGAAAGGTGAAAGTTCATCTAGAGGTAGAGGAAGTAACTACCAAGGTGGTTATAATAGAGGTGGTTTTCGAGGAGATTGTTACAATTGTGGATAAGAAGGACATAGATCATTTGAGTGTACACATGCAAGTAAGAAGGATGGTAGGAGTAGAAATGATTTGGTGCAAGAAGAGTCACCGAATGAACATGAGAAGGAAAATAACTTGATGGTAAGGAGAGCACTTTGGAATGAAGGTAAAAAGGAAGATCCGGTAAGGAAAATTTTCTTCAAGAATAGATGTAGAGTTTCTGACAAAGTTTGGATGGTAATCATTGACAGTGGTAGGTCAGAGAATCTAGCATCTGAGGAGATGGTCACAAAGTTACAGTTGAAAAGGTTGGAACATCCAAAGCCCTATCAAATTTCATGGATCAAAGATGAGCATACACTCTTGGTAAGTGAACAATGTTATGTGAATTTGAAAATTGGAAAGTACTATGATAAGGTGTTATATGATATCATGCCTATGGATTGTTGTCATATTTTGTTGGGTAGACCTTGGAAATATGATAAACATGCTATATATGATGGGAGATTGCATAAGTATACTATTTGGGCTGATGGAACAAATCTTGTTATCTTTGATGGAAGAACCTATTAGTAATGTTTGCACATCTGTGAAAGTTTTCCTGATGGAAGGAAGAAAGTTAAGGATTTAAAGAAAAATGATGTATGTTTTTCTATGATTCCTAACAAACCAAGTAAGAAAATAGAGGATAGTGTCCCAGAGGAGATTGATAAGTTACTCACCGAGTATAGTGAAATTATTTTTGATAATGTACCTAATGGTTTTCCACTAAAGAGAAGCATTGATCATTGCATGGATCTTATCCCTGGAGCTAGTTTACCGAATAAGGCACCCCATCATTTGACACCTACCGAGAATCAGGAATTGAAATGATAGATTCAAGAATTGTTGCTGAAAGGTTTGATTAGAGAAAGTTTGAGTCCTTGTGTAGTACTTGCAGTATTGGCACCTAAGAAGAATGGAGAACGGTGAATGTGTATTGATTCTAGATCAATCAACAAGATCACAGTGAAGTATAGGTTTCCTATACCGAGAATGGATGATATAATGGATAGTTTGACTGGAGAAAAGTATTTTACTAAAATTGATTTGAAAAGTGGGTATCATCAGATCAGAATTAGAGAAGGTGATGAATGGAAGACTACTTTCAAGACAAAAGAAGGTTTGTATGAGTGGTTGGTTATGCCTTTTGGTTTAACTAATGCACCAAGTACTTTTATGAGGTTGATGAATGAAGTTTTGAAGAAATTCTTGGGTAAGCTTGTGATTGTACATCTTGATGATATTCTAATATTTAGTAAGACCAGAGAAGAACATTTGTTGCATATTAGACAAGTTTTTTAGAGATTGAAAGAAGAAAAGTTGCTGATAAATCTAAAAAAGTGTTCATTCATGAAAGAGGAGATTGTGTATTTGGGATTTGTGATTTTAGTTGATGGTTTGAAAATAGATCCTGAAAAGGTTGAAGCTATTTTGAATTGGCCTACACCTAAGAATGCTAGTGAGGTAAGATCATTTCATGGTTTGGCAAGATTTTACCAAAAATTCATTAGGAATTTCAATTTAATTTGTAATTCTATGACTGAGACTATGAGAGGAGACAAAAGAGAATTTGATGCAAGAGAGGGCAAGAGGGGCCAAGGAATGGAACACCCTAACCTAAACCACCATGCTCAATAACACATGGAAGAAACAACAACACAGCGGGAGAGAGAAAATGTAGGATCATTCATATATTTACTTCAATTTGATTCATACATGCTGGGATGTAAGGCCTTACCATTTTCAGCTAGATATTACAATGAATTACAGAATTCCTCAAACATTTGAGGATCTGTGAATAATCTCAAATCTTCTATCTTCTTACTTCTATCAAAACTACCTCCCCTAAACTCTAACCAAACAACTATATTTATACAAGAGGCTACCAAACTGAGTCGGCCTTCAAATCCACAATCAATAGAAGGAATAGTTATATCTAGGACCACATGCTTCCCAATGATGGATACCAACATTAAATACTTGACCCAAAATAAATGCACAAGTCAACCTCAATAGAAACTCAAATGAAATCTGTCGGTAAGCAAGGATGACTGAGGAACAAACAAGCATCACCGAGCACTAGTGAAACAACAAACCACCCAAGAAATAATTGACCAAACTCAGTAACCAAAGGAAACCGACCAACACCGAACCAAATCGGTCAAAGAAGGAATTGAGCAACACAAACAAACTCAAATCTATTTTTGGTGACATAGGATTGCCAAGGACCTGAGATGCTCTTGCATCAGACACCTGGGGTTATTTGAAAATGATTCTTTGAATAATTCAGTAGTTATGATTTGAGCTGCATCCAACTCAGACTATGAAATCCATGAACTGTCTTCAATCGGTCTGTTCTTCCACTTTGCCAGATATTCCATATACTATTTACCTCTTATACTTATGCCAACTCTTTGTTCCAAAATGGTGCAAGAGCACCTACTCTAGACTCAACAAACAATACTCTTTAGAGTCCCAAGCACATCTAGTTTAGTTTAAATTCATTAGTCAGGCACCTAGACCAAGTTGTGAGGCCTAGTTCCAGGATTGGCACAACTATAAGCCCCTGGCTAACTATGGTCAAAAGTGGTCAATGGGCCTAAAATCATAGGATTTTACTTATTTTCATGTTGTAATGTTTTAGATCCATGTTGGATCACTAGGATGGATAGGTTTAGACCAAGTTTGGTCTCCTAGAAAGAAAAAGTTGCAAAAATGTTGTAAAAGTTGCTTAGCAACTTTAACAACTTCTTGCCAAAAGTTGTAATCATGCCCCCAATGGTTAGATGGTTGAAATTTAAGTTATAAATGATGGGGGAAGCCTTCAATAAGCCCTTTTAGGTGGGTGGAAGGTAAGATGTGTAACATGCCATTTGAATCAATAAAAAAACAAACCATTTCTCTATAATTCTCGGGAATAGTGCCCTAGTACGGATGGGAACATACTAGTGTGCATGAATCATTGAGACCAACAGATTTTCAATCCAATTTACTTTCATCTACAATTGGATTTATGCTCTAATTCATCCTAGTTTAAAAGATATTAGGGTTTCTTGTGTGCTTGCCTGGATTGAAGGTCTCCAACATGATTTCCGATAGGGTTTGATCTTTTGACCCAATTCCACCCTAGGAATATGATGACTCTTGGTGGAATTAGACCTTTTTTTATGCACTTTCACAATATATAGGTTAGAGGTGGAGTTTTGCAGGGAATTGGTTTTTCCACAAAGCCCTAGGTGTACATCTCTATGTGTGCACCAGTTTATGACTTAGGACAGTCACCATAGACTTTAGTTGGGGATTAATCAAGACTCAAAAACTTGGATTCTAAGGTCTTTTATATATCCACACATGCCTCCATACATATTTTGTGAATTGGCTTAGGAGAAAGAGCACTTGTAGCACATTTGGAGACCTAATTAGGCCTATTAGCCCGGTCTAACATTGTAACATCAGTGACTCCTGGTTGTCTCTACTCCTTGGTGCTTGGATATGTTTTATAAACCCCAAAAGGGTATTAGAATCCTTGACCAATTAATTAACTCATTTGGGAAGATTTTGACTTATGTTCAGATTTCCTTCTAGGAAGGGCTACAAGCCAAATCCTTGGTTAATGAAGCAACCTTGTGTTATGGGTGGCTTGTAAATGAAAGAACCATTGGAACTAAAGGAATAGGATATAAATAGGCCAGATTAGTGATTGTAGGCCACCCTTGGTCTTATCAGTCATTTCATGGGGTTTGGTTGTCTATTGAGTTAAGGAGACCTCTTAGTAACTTCTCAATTGTTGGTGTTTTGGATTTGGCATAGCCTAGTGATTAGGTTTCCTTGGGTGTTTGGGTTGTGATAACCATTTCCCCTAGTCCTTGCCATACTTGTGATAATTATTGGGCACTTGGACCCCTATTTGGGTAGTTGAGACCTTGAAAGTCACCAATTGTTCACTATTTGAAGGCTTCCGCTTGCCACTTTGCATTATCAAAGCTATGTCTGATCCTAAGGATGAAGAGATCCCTACAAGGGTCACAAATAGTGAGTTAGAAAAGATGGTGAGAGATCAAAGGGCTGCAAACATAGCCTTAACTAAGAGGCTTGAAGAACTTGAGAAGAAGCTTGACAAGAACAAAGAAGATGGGTCTGAAAATGAAGAAGGGAGTGAATAAGAGGAGGATGATCCTAACCAACACATCCTTGTAGATGAAAGGCCTTTCATAGATACCTTGAAATCCATGGGAAGGAGAACCATGGAGGAAAAGATAGATTTTCTGGTCTTCAATGGCAAGATGAATGCATATTTAGCCTTGGATTGGATAGAGGCATTGACAAAATTCTTTGAATGTGAGGACATCCTTGAAAAGCAGAGGGTAAAGGTGGCAAGATCCAAGTTAAAGGGAGCAGCCCTAACTTGGTGGAACTTCATCCAAATAGAGAGGGTGAAGAATGGAAAGAGCACGATCAATTCATGGAACAAGATGATAGCATTGATTAGGGAGAAATATGTGCCTAAGGACTATGGGGTACAACTCCATGGGAGGATGTAGGCTCATACACTGAGGAGTTTCTAAAATTATGTATGAAGACCAATATGGTAGAAGATGAGGAAGAAAAACTAGCAAGATACATGAATGGCTTGAAAGTATCCATTCAAGAGGAGCTAAGTCTACACTGCCCTACCATAGTCAATAAGTGCTATCAAATGGCACTCAAGGTAGAGGAAAAATGGAAGAGAAAACAATATTTTGGCAAAGGGAAGAGTAATTATAGTGGGAAGAACTTTAGAGGCAAAGGAAACTCTTGGAACAAGGGACAAAGTAGTGGCAGCAGTAGAAGGACCCTTGACCAAGGAGACAAAGAAAATAGTGACTCTAATTCAAGAGGAAACTATAGAGGAAGGAGGCCTTTCAATAGGGGAAGGAAAAATTTAGGAAGAGGTAATGGACCATTGAAATGTTTCTATTGCAACCAAATGGGACATCATGCAGAAAGATTCCCTGAGAAGAGGAACAACAATAACCAAGGTGAGAGGAGAGCACAACTTGTTCAAGAAGATAAACAAGAAGACAATGCTGATGCTAGAGACTTGGAACTAGAGTAAGGAGTATGTTTGATAATGAGGTAGGTCTTCCTTCAAGTGCCACAAACCCAAGAACCTCCAAAAAGGAAGAATCTCTTCAGGACAAAGATCAAATGTCATGAAAAGATATGGAAAGGTATGCAATCTACTAATAGATTCTA
Organism: Chamaecyparis obtusa; assembly: GCA_027943335.1. Lineage (NCBI taxonomy): Eukaryota > Viridiplantae > Streptophyta > Pinopsida > Cupressales > Cupressaceae > Chamaecyparis > Chamaecyparis obtusa. Next base: position 2,541,449 of record BSBK01000210.1, on the reverse strand, counting down.
GTTGAACTGAAAATCTTGTATCTTGTGAAATGGTTCAAAAGTTAAAACTCCCTAAGAAGCCACACCCTTGCCCCTATCATGTTTCATGGTTAACAAAAGGCCAACAAACTCTAGTAACAGATCAAGCATGGATAGAGTTCTCAATTGCAGATTTTAGGGACAAAGTTCTTTGTGATGTGGTTGAGATGGATGCCTCACACATCCTTCTAGGTAGGCCCTAGAAATTTGATGTAGATTCCATACACAATTTTAGGAAGAACACCTACTCCATCACTAAAGATGAGAAGACCTTTACTATGAAGCCCCTACCGGATAACAAATCTAAAAAAGAACCCACTGTGATTATCATGGGAGAGAAAGAGATGTTGAAAACCTTGAAGGAATCTGATATTGAACCCTTTGTCCTAATCTCCAAGCCCAAGGATAACATCAGGTCTAATAAAAAAGAACCTATGACAAATGAAGCCATGGAACTGTTGCAAAAGTATAAAGATGTCATTGTTAGTGACTTGCCCACTAGCCTCCCTCCCATTAGGGATATTAGTCATCAAATAGACCTCATACTAGGCTCATCCCTACCTAATAAGGCACCATACAAAATGACACCCTTGTAGCATGCAAAGATTGCAAAATAGGTCACTGAATTGTTGGAAAGAGGACTCATTCAAAAGAGTCTCAGTCCATGTGCAGTACCATCAGTCTTGGCCCCTAAAAAGGATGGAAAATGGAGGTTATGTACTGATAGTAGGGCCCTAAACAAAATCACCATAAGGTATAGATTCCCCATGCCAAGGATTGAGGATCTATTGGATCAACTAGGAGGTGCTTGCTACTTCACCAAGATAGACTTCAAGTTTGGATACCATCAAATCAGAATCAAACTAGGAGATGAATGGAAAATAGCATTCAAGACTACTGAAGGTTTGTTTGAATGGTTAGTAATGCCCTTTGGCTTAAGCAATTCCCCCAGCACTTTTATGAGGCTTATGAATGAGATATTCATTGATTTTGTTGAAAAATTTGTTGTTGTTTACCTTGATGACATACTAATATTCAGTCATAGCAAGGAAGACCATCTTGATCATATGGAATAGGTACTAAGAAGACTCCATCAACACAAGTTGGTAATCAACTTGGAAAAGTGCATGTTTATGAGGAAGGAACTTGTGTTCCTAGGATGTGTGATCTCACAAGGTACCCTCAAGATGGACCTTGAGAAGGTAGAAGCAATCATTAATTGGCCTCCACCAAAGAACCAAGGTGATGTAAGAAGCTTCCATGGACTTGCAACATTCTATAGGAAGTTTATCAAAAATTTTAGTCATGTGTGTGCACCAATGCTTGAAACTATTAAAGGTGGAAAGAAGACTAAATTTGTGTGGACAAAGGAAGCCAATGATGCATTCCGATATTTGAAAAATAGAGTCTCCCAATACCCTATCTTGGTCCTCCCTAATTTTAACAAAGTCTTCACTGTGGAGACAGATGCAAGCAATTTGGCTATAGGTGTAGTCCTAAGCCAAGAAGGCAAGGCAGTTGCTTTCTTCTTAGAGACATTGAATGAGGCTAAAAGAAAGTACTCTACATATGACCTAGAGCTCTATGCCATGGTCCAAGCCCTCAAGAAATGGAGGCACTATTTGATACCAAAAGAGTTTGTAGTATACACTAACAACCATGCATTAAGTTTCTTAAATTCTCAAGAGAAACTCTCTGTCAGACATCTGAAATGGGTAGAGCAGTTGCAGGCCTGTACATTCAACATCAAGCATAAAAAGGGTGTAGAAAACAAAGTTACTGATGCCCTTAGCAGGAGGATTGGTCTGATTGAAGAAATTCAATTACAAAGTGTGGGAATTGAGTCCCTCAAACACTTGTACCTAGATGACCCTAATTTTGTAGAGATATATCAGATTTGCACAAAGATGGTTGGCAGATATCACACTGACTTTTCTGAATATCTGATTCAGAATGGACTTCTATTCAAAGGAGCCCAACTATGTATACTAAAGTGCTCAATGAGGATAAACATAATAAAAGAGAAGCATTGTGGTGGCCTAGGAGGTCACTTTGGCATTGATAAGACAACATACATGGTGAAGAGGAGCTATTTTTGGCCTATGTTGAACAATGATGTCAAAAAGTTTATAGAGACTTGCACAATCTACCAGCAAGCTAAAGGAATGACAATAAATCAAGGGCTCTACCAACCCTTACCAATCCCTTCAAGACCTTGGAAGTCCATCTCAATGGATTTTGTAATGGGACTGCCTAAGACTAAGCAAGGATTTGATAGTGTTTTTGTCATAGTGGATAGGTTCAGCAAAATGGTCCATTTTGTACCATGCAAAACCACAAATGATGCATCTCACATAGCCAATATCTTCTTCAAAGAAGTAGTCAGAATTCATGGCTTACCTCAGACAATTGTATCTGATAGGGATGTAAAGTTCCAAGGACATTTTTGGAGGAAACTCTTCAAGAAGTTGGGAACAAACCTCACCTATAGCTCTACCTATCACCCACAAATAGATGGGCAGAATGAGGTGGTAAATAGGTCCCTAGGCAATCTCCTAAGATGCCTAACCAAGCAATATTCTCAAAGGTGGGATACACTCTTGTCCCAAGCAGAGTTTTCATTTAATGACTCTATAAATAGGTCAACTGGTAAGACTCCATTCCAAGCAGTATATGGCCTTCATCCCAAAGGACCATTAGATCTGATTGAACTACCATCTGACTTCAAAGTTAGTGCTCAAGGCCAAGAACTAGCAGAGCTCATCACAAAGGTACAGTAGGAGGTAAAAGAAGCATTACAAAGGTCAAGTTTGAAGTATAAGGAAAGTGTCAATAAAATAAGAAGAGAGGTCCACTTCAAAGTGGGAGACAAGGTTTGGGCATTCCTAAGGAAAGAGAGACTACCTAAGGGTAGATACTCCAAACTAAAAATGAAGAAAGTAGGTCCATGTGGCATAATTAATAAAATAGGTGAGAATGCCTATGAAATCTCTCTTCCTCCAACCTTGTAAATCTCTCCAATAGTCAATGTGGTAGACCTCACACCATACAAAGCTATAGCTGGTTTAATGAAAGAGCAAGGTGAGGACACAAACATCAAAGATGAAGACTATGTCACAAATCTTCCCCAAAGAAAACCAGTGGAGTTAGAAGAAATTTTGGACACAAAGTTATTAAGGCAGACTAGAACTAAGAAGTACATGTAGTACTTAGTCAAATGGAAGGGACTCCCTAACATAGATGCTACATGGCTGACCGAAGATCAAATCAAACAACATGGGACTTCGGTGGAGCAGTTACCCTCAAGTAGGGACTTGAGTTTTAAAAATCAAGGGGAGTATGGTGTAGGAGCACCTACTCTAGACTCAACAAACAATACTCTTTAGAGTCCCAAGCACATCTAGTTTAGTTTAGATTCATTAGTCAGGCACCTAGACCAAGTTGTGAGGCCTAGTTCCAGGATTGGCACAACTATAAGCCCCTGGCTAACTATGGTCAAAAGTGGTCAATGGGCCTAAAATCATAGGATTTTAATTATTTTCATGTTTTAATGTTTTAGATCCATGTTGGATCACTAGGATAGGTTTAGACCAAGTTTGGTCTCCTAGAAAGAAAAAGTTGCAAAAATGTTGTAAAAGTTGCTTAGCAACTTTAACAACTTCTTGCCAAAAGTTGTAATCATGCCCCCAATGGTCAGATGGTTTAAATTTAAGTTATAATTGATGGGGGAAGCCTTCAATAATCCCTTTTAGGTGGGTGGAAGGTAAGATGTGTAACTTTCCATTTGAATCAATAAAAAAACAAACCATTTCTCTGCAATTCTTAGGAATAGTGCCCTAGTACAAATGGGAATAGACCAGTGTGCATGAATCATTGAGATGAATAGATGTTCCATCCAATATAATTCCATCTAAAATTGGATTCATGCTCTAATTCATCCTATTTTAAGAGATATTAGGGTTTCTTGTGTGCTTGCCTGGATTGAAGGTCTCTAGCAAGATTTTCGATAGGGTTTGATCTTTTGACCCAATTCCACCATGTGAATATAATGAACCTTGGTGGAATTAGACCTTTGTTTATGCACTTTCACAATATATAGGTTAGAGGTGGAGTTTTGCAGGGAGTTGGTTTTGCCACAAAGCCCTAGGTGTACATCTCTATGTGTGCACCAGTTTGTCACTTAGGAAAGTCACCATAGAATTTGGTTGGGGATTCATCAAGACTCCAAAACTTGCATTTTGAGGTCTTTTATATATCCACACATGCATCCATACTAAGTTTGTGCATTGTCTTAGGAGAAAGAGCACTTGTAGTGCATTTGGAGACCTAATTAGGCCTATTAGCCTAGTCTAACATTGTAACATCAGTGACTCTTCTTGTCTCCACTCCTTGGTGCTTGGATATGTTTTATAAACCCAAAAAGGGTATCATAATCCCTAAACAATTCATTATCTCATTTTGGAACATTTTGACTTATGTTCAAATTTCCTTCTAGGAAGGGCTACAAGCCAAATCCTTGGTTAATGAAGCAACCTAGTGTTATGGGTGGCTTGTAAATGAAAGAAACATTGGAACTAAAGGAATAGGACCTAAATAGGCTAGATAAATTATTATAGGCCACCCCTAGTCTTATAAGTCATTTCATGGGGTTTGGTTGTCTATTGAGTTAAGGAGACCTCTTAGTAACTTCTCAATTGTTGGTGTTTTGGACTTGGCATAGCCTAGTGATTAGGTTGCCTTGGGTGTTTGGGTTGTGATAACCATTTCCCCTAGTACTTACCATACTTGTGATAAGTATTGGGCACTTGGACCCCTATTTGGGTAGTTGAGACCTTGAAAGTCACCAATTGTTCACTGTTTGAAGACTTTCGCTTGCCACTTTGCATCACAAAATATTCTCAACCTCTTCATTTTGTTTCTTAGGATATTCCATTGATATTTCCATGTCTTCTTTAGGTTCATGAAACTCATACAAATTAGCAATGTTGAAAATAGGTGATATATCCATGTCATTAGGTAACTCAACTTTATATGCATTTCCACTGTCAAATTTTCTCAAAATCCTGCAAGGTCCAAACTTCTTCATCTTCAGCTTCCCATATGTTCCAACAGGAAATCTGCCTTTTCTCAAATGAACCATCACTTCATCACCAACATCAAAATTCTTGTGTCTTCTTGATCTATCAGCTCTATCTTTGTATTTTTGATTACTCTTTTCCAGTTTAAGTTTCACATCTTCATGCAATGTCTTCATGTACTCAACAAATTTTTCTCCTTTAGCACTTCTATTTCTTTCATCCTCAATGTCTCTCAAATTAGATATACCTCTCGATTGTATGCCATTTACAATCTCAAAAGGAGTTTTTCCTATACTCCTATTCACTGAATTATTGAATGCAAACTCTGCTTGTGCCAACACAAAATCCCAATTACCTGGTGTGTCTCCAACTAAACATCTCAAAAGATTTCCCAAACTTCTGTTCACAATTTCTGTCTGTCCATCAATTTGTGGGTGAAATGTAGAACTATATTTCAACTCAGTACCCAACTTTCTCCAAAGAGTCTTCCAAAAGTATCCAAAAAATTTATAGTCTCGATCAGGGATAATACTCCTCGGTAATCCATACAATCTAACAATTTCCTTAAAGAAAAGATCTGCTACATGTACTCCATCTGATGTCTTTCTACAAGGTATAAAATGTGACATTTTAGAAAATTTATCCACAATAAAAAATATAGAATCATTACCTGTTATTGTCTTTGGTAAGCCAAGAACAAAATTATTAAAATAATAACAAAATAAAGAGAGACAGGAAATTGTTTAATCCAATGAGCAATGAGTAAGAAGATTTACCATGAATTAACACAAAACTAGGAGCATTCACCAAAGAGCAAAGCAACAAAGGAGACAATATTTTGAAGGGAGAAAAGCATAAAAAAACCCCAGTGATATAATGAATGTGGAAAAAATGCCTAAGAATGAGAGAGAGAGAGAGAGAGTGAGAGCTTAGCTCATACAATAGTGTTCAAGAAGAAGAATTATCTCTGTTACTCAAAATGAAAACACACAACACAATAGGCATTAGTAGAGAAAGATTGCATGTTTTAGTCATCTAGTTAACACTGACTTATAGGTTTTGTTAATTTGCATTTCCTTATTACATTCATTTCCAAATGTCATTAATGTACTTTAAGTATTGATCAACTGTTACATATTTCAAAAATCCATCAATGATCATTGCTTGTGCATTCATAAAGAATGTAGTACAAATGTCCTTTTATTTCATATTTCATGTTTCAATAAACAAAGTACATTGTAGAATAAAGTAGAAAAATGAAGTATGGAATAGGGGTCCCATGCATTCCCTTGTGTTATCTTTGAGTCTGCTGGTTGTTTTGTCAGGTCCTCGCATCTAGGTCACTCTCGAGTCTTCATCTGCATTTAGGTCCTTCGAGCTTGCATCTGTAAGAAAGAAAGAAAAATGGTTAGATCCTATTAGATCTAAGCAATGCAAGAGAAACAAATAGCATACATCAACAATCTAACTTTACATATTTTCATATCAATCTAGAATGATAAATGAAACAAGAAAATGTAAACTAACACTCACTATAAGGTAGTGTTAAAGGGACATGTTTTGAAACATGAAACCTCTCGCTTCTAATGACTATATTGGTGTATGTTTTCTATTGATTAACTAGATATCTGAATGAAAGGGACTTAGTTTGTTTCTAAATTGAGAAACCTTTTTCAGAATATGTATTTCATATTGATCCTATTTGAAAGATTAACAACTATTTTGCAGATAACAATTGACTGGTTTACATTTTTAGTCATTTTCAAGATATAGAACAAGCTGGTTTTGAGTGCCAAGTTGCTACAGGAAGTACCAAATTGCTGATTTTCAAAGAAATAATTGCTTCATAATGCAAGACAGATGCTGATTACATGTTTTCCAAAGTACATTTTCAAGTTCTGAATGATTAATTGCTGAATTTTAAACAGTGCTTCAAGATAACATCATGATTTAAATGTTCACAGTTTGTTATGACTGGGTGTCACGAACCCGTGTTCGAACCTCAATCATTAACACTTTGATGTTTTGAGTGTCACAAGCCCGTGCTCGAACTTCACTAACAAATAGGAAAACATTTATGTCTTGTTGTACTTCACATGTCAAATTGCAAATTCAGCATCAAAAGGAGATGTATATAGTAAACAGAGCTACAAGAACAATTTCAGAATACTGTATGTATCAACTAAATTGATCACATTTTGCAAAGCTTGTCAGAAAATGGAAAAGTTCATATTCAGAATTTCTGTCAAGATATTTGTCAGACTTATATGCTGGAATGTGGATCAACTTTTGAAATTTGAACTCAAGTTCAAAATATTATGCAGTGAAAGCTTTTGGCATAATATTGATGATTAATTCACAATAAAGTTGGAATAGTAGATCCATTTCAAAGTGAAATGAACAGTTATTATAGCAAGGTAAGACATTCAAGAGTCTTGGTTCCAACTAAGAGTATTCATTTCCAAAGAACCAAGAAGCATTTGTCAATTTCATCAATCTTGCAAAGGGGAATATTGTTTCCAGTCTCAAACTAATTGTCAAAATTGTCAGAATAGCAAGGTATTTATCAGATTGACATAAAGAGCATTGATGGAACAAGTTAAGTTCATCATTTTTAGTGCCAAGAAAGGAACAATACTGCAAATTTGGTAAGAAAGTGAGTATATTTGAAAGCTACAGTCACGTTTTGAAGCCAGCTAAACATTTGAGTTATTATAGGAAGGAAAGCATGTTGTTTTTGAACATTCAATGCAAGTTTTATGCCGAGAAATGAAGGTTAAAATATCTTTGAAACAACAGTATATACTCCAGCCCAAATCGTGAGTGTATTTCAAATATATCAATGCATGAATGATATGAGTTTCAACACTTTGCAATGTATGGAAATCATGATAAAATTGGAGTTATGCTCACTCCATGTTGCAAAGAAGGTAAACTGGAGTTTTTTAAAAAACCGTCACTGTAGTTTTCAACTTAAAAATTGCACAAAAAAATCCAGTAGTGATAATATGGAGTTCATTGTCTATTCTGGTCTTCAACTCATCATTTATGCAAAATGGATAGACTTTAAGTCCATGTTTGAAACAACAAGTCTTTTCCTGATAGCAAGCAGTGCACGTTTTGATACATAGAAGTCTACATTCAGCGTCAAATCAGCATAAGTGCAAGTTCCAGATTTCAATAACTGTAAGTCTATCTTTGAGAACAAATAGTGCACAGATAGTGAAGCATTTATTGGATATGGAGAGTTTACTCCCATTTTCAGATTACATATTTATGCAAATGTAAAAGATAGACTGAGGGTTTAACTTCCAGATTTGTACACAAATTCAATATCAGTAGCATATATCAGCATCAAATCAACATGAAGAATGGTGCATCTTCAAATAACAATGGTATGAAAGGTACAGAGAGTTTGAACCCACAAAACTATGAATCATTTCTTGCGAAAGTAATAGTGTTCATTCAAAAAACTAGTAGAGAAATATCTATTAATCAGCATGGACATCACGTTTTGGCACATTTTTTTTGCAAATAAAATAAGAAGAGTTTGAAATGATGAGCTTACGGTTTCAGCAGAGAAACATAGAGTTGAAACTATGAAAGAAACAGTGAGTTCACATGTATTATCAAACAGTAAATATCTGGTGCAGAATAGAGGCCACGTTTTTGTTAAAAACGCTGATAGCAAATGATAACAGAGAGTTCAAAAAGAAGAATTTAGAGTTCATTTTATGCAAAGTTTCTGTAGCTTTTGGCAAAGTTCATTACAACATAGAAGTCAAATACAGTAAACTCATGCTTGTTCCCTATTGATGCCGAGTTTCCTCAAGTTTCGAGGGTTTGATCTGCAGCAATATGTCAATTTTTCCAGCATTTTCAAAGAACATTTTCAACATTAGGGTTTCATTCCCTAAATTCTTGCTTTGAAACATCGACAAATGCCAAATACCAAGTGAAATAAATAAAGTTTGGAGTCCACCAAGCTCATTAATGCGGTTACAGATGACAGTGCCAGCTAGTGCTTTGAAAACATAAAAAATTGCCACCTTACCTTTCTAGTACCTCCCTTCACGTATGTAATGGCAAGTGGGTTGAAGTCTTATTGACTCCTCACTATGTAATATCTTATACATAGATTTTTATCTAAGTTAGGGATTAGGCTAGAAAATAGGTTAAGTAATTAATATTAAAATCTTTAATATTAATTTCTTTTAAATAAATTTTGGCACATTTCGTTGTAAAAAGGGATTTTGATTCCTTATTGTAAGCCAAAGTTTATTGAGGGGGCTATATTTTTGGCACAAATTTTGGCCAAATTAGAGAAATTTGTAGAGGCCTAGTATTCCCAGATTAGGGTTTCAGAGGTTTCTTAAGGAAGAGAAATGAACGGTTTTAGGGGTCACAATTGTTGGAAAGAGAGCCTATAGTGAACTATTTAGTTGCTAAAAGCTTTCAAGTCCTTTTTGTAGCCATTTTTCTCATTTTTTTGGAGGAAATAAACCAAGTTTTGCAGCTCACATTTTGTCTACTTGTGTTCAAATTTTAAATTTCTGTTCATCTTTTCTAGCAAGTGTTAGAATTCTGATTATGTTCAGGAAGTGAATAAAATTTCATTCCTTCCTAGTTAATTATTTATACCAGGCCTTGCATGAGAGATGTATATTCGTTAAATATTTGAGTTGTTTGTGGACCATTCCTAATAGCTTGAATGTATTAGCCTATACGTTGAGCAGTGAATCAAATTGTCAAAGTTTTCATTTTGTGAGTCAAATTTGGAATTCATTTCTTTACAAAGTCTGAATTATTCATTGGTGCATCACCCTAGTCTCTAAGTTTTAAGTTTTTCTTTTCCCTTTTCCCAACAAGTTTTCAGGTCAGGAAAGTGATAACCAACCTTTGATAGGAACCGGCCTAGAATCCAAAGATTCCTCTCTAATCATAGTCTACCCACAACTAGGAGAGGTTTCCATTGTTAGCTAGAATTGTTGTTCTACCTTAGTGCCTGATATAAGGTAACAATTCTAAACCTGAATAGTTTTTGGCATGCCCGGTTGGACTACGAATTGCTTCTCAATTTTGAGCTGTTAAATCTATGGTGGTATCAATTTTTAGTTACAGTTCTAAGTGTCAATTTTAATGAGCAAAACTCCAACCAGAGCAAACAAAGAAGGTTTTGTGTATCAAGAGTTACAGCCAAACAAAAGGGGAGGAAGATCATCTAGAGGTGGAAGAACATTGCATGATCCAAGAGGTATTTCTTTGAATTCAAATTTCTCATCATTTGATAATCCTATTTTCAAATAGCAAGCTACAAATTCAGAAGAACTTGAGGTTATCATTGAGGAGATCAATCTTCCTGAGGATCTAGACATTCCTAATCATACTGGGTTTGAATTTCCATGTATTGAAGATTTATCTATTAACAATTCTACTCTTGAAGCTTCTACAAGTGGTGCTATAGTAACACCCCAACATTTAAAGACTTATCAAAGGAAGGTAGTTTAGCCTTCTTAACCTTTTGTTACACCGGCTATTTAGCAGCAAGGTCAATAGCAAGCAATGGCCAAAAATTTTCCATTTGTCACATTCAATCAAGGTAGTCCTTTGAGGATTGCAAATCACAACAATGTTCCATTGGTTGCTCTTAAGGGATTGCCAACATTTACTGGAGAAGGACCAGTGACAGCTATTGAAAATATTAGAGATGTTGCAACCCTGTGCAATGTCCATCATATTACTGAAGAAGATGTAGATTTGAACCTATTGGTAGCATCACTCAAGGGCAAGGCTCTTGACTAGTTCAGGACTCTCCCGATGGATTCTATTGCTACCTAGGATGCTTTAGGTGAAAAGCTATCAAAGTTTTTTGAGGACAAATCTGATAACTTGTCTCTTGTGGAATAATTAACTACAATCAAAAGAGCACCGCAAGAGGAGATGAGTGATTTCAACCTTTAGTTTCAGAAGACTTGGAATCAGATCCCTGCTATGGTAAGGCCTTAAGCTAAATATGCATTTTTATATTATTTGAAGAGTCTGAATAGTGATATCTCTGTAATGATTCAATCTATGGGAGGTAATACTTTGCCTCAAGCTTTTGATTTTGCTATTAGGGAAGAGAATAGTCTTATCCAGGTAGGGAAGATAGCTCCTAGGCCTCCTATACCTTTCTTTCCCCATATCTAGTCAAATATGCCATTATTGGTTCCACCATTAGCTGTTGTCCCATCCTATAAGCCCTTAGAAATAGCTCCTGTAGCTTATCCAAATGAGTTACAAACTATAAAGGACAGCCAGTAGAAAATTGAAAGTTTATTACAATTTTTTGGTAATGATTTGGTGGCCCTCAAGAGGAGTCAAGCTCAGGTTAATCTTGCTATTCAAAACCAATTTTTTGGCCCTTCTTCTTCATAGTACCCTAATCAACCTAATTTTTAGGTTAATAGGCAGCAATTTCAAGGAAATTCTAATGCAAATAGGCAGAATTGGAATATGAGACCAAATAGATAGTATAATCCAGCACCCCTTAATGCTGTTAGGGATATTGTACCTTCTCAGAATAACATTGCTAATGATTGGTGTTTTTCATGCAATGAACCACATGACTAGTCTACATGTTCTAATGGTATATTGAATCAAGCTCTCATGGTACAAAATTCAATAAATTCACAGTAGAGTGTATTTGTTGAAGAGGTTCAGAATCAACCAGATCAAAGTGTTGAAACTAGATTCTTGAATTGGCAAGAAGAAGAGTTTTGTGGACTTAATGAAGATTCATCAATTGCAGCAAATACTAGAGCAAAAAAGAGAGCTCTTGAAGCAGATCAGTTTGCTGGAAATGCTTCTTCTCCATTGGTTTCTATTTTGAAGAATCCATCAATTTCTACTGTTAAAGATCAAAATCTAAAGAATGCTGATCAACGTTCTCCTAGATCATCATATAAGGTACAATTTACTGTTCCTTTCAATATTGTTGATATAATGAAGAAAATGAATGTTACTTTGTCTACTTGGGAAACTCTGTCTATTCCAAGACAGATTGAAATTTTGAAGGAAGAGTTGTCTAAGTTGGCAACTAATTCTCAGCAGCCACCAAATGTGGTAATGACTAATTTAGAGACTTCTAAAGCTCAGGAAAAGCCATTGAATGAAGAAAATAATCCTGTGAAAGTTCAGTAGCCAGTAAATTCAGAAGTTAAAAAGGTTGTCAATGTTGAAAAACCAACAGTATCTGCTGATAAGAAACCTTCAAATGTGCAGAAGACATCAGAGAAAGAAGGTAAAAAATCTCCAAATTAGAAGCCTCCTCCTTTCTATGTCTCTTTAATTATTGGGAATAAGTTAGTTCATAATTGTATGGTTGATAGTGGTGCAACCAATACAGTTATGCCCAAAAAAGTAGCAGATTCCCCGAATTTAAAGTATGACCCTCTTGAGAAGGGTGTAGTACAGCTTGATGGTACTTTTGTAAAGACCTTAGGAGTCATTAAAAATGCAAGTTTGACCCTTCATTCATGCTCAAATTTTTCAATCCCATAGGATATATATGTGATTGACTTACCAGCCTATTTTGCCATGTGCTTAGCTAGGGATTTCACAACTAAAATTGATGGATATTTTTCATCAGATTGGTGACATCTATTTTTTAGAACAAGGTATGGTACTAGAGTGACAATAAAGTTAGAATATTTGTCAAAAAATCATATAGAGCCATACAATCCCAGTCCCGTTAATGCAAGTTGTATGAATATGGATCAAGATGAAATACCTGAATGTTCAACATATAATACAAAAACTGAAGCATATCCAGATATTGTTTTAGATGAATGGGATTTTAGGAATGCACATAATGATGATTCATTTGATGCTGGATTTGGGAATTATATGATGTTAGAATTTGATTTAGTTATTCCTAATTTGATTAAAGATCATGAATCTGAATCTGTTGTGTCTAATCAGCTTTGGGATTTGTATTTTGATGGTTCAAGGAATAAGGATGGAATTGGTGTAGGAGTTATGTTAGTATCCCCTAATGGTGAAAGATTTTATGCTGCCTATAAGCTAACTTTTCCTTGTTCTAATAATGTGGCTGAGTATGAGAGTCTAATCCAGGGATTAGAATGGGCAAGGCTGAAAGGTATTAAGTGTCTCAGAGCTTTTGGAGATAGTGAACTTATTGTTAAACAGGTGAGAGGCATTAATACTGTGAAAAATGACTTACTTAAGATGTATAGATCTAGAGTTTTTGATATTCTAGAAGAATTTAATGCCTTTAATCTGATTTCAATTCCTAGAAGAGAAAATCAGCATGCAGATAGGCTGGTTGGAATTGGTGCTCATGTTGCAATAATAGAGAATAAAGGACTGATTTCTGATTAGTCACATGTTAAGATAATTGTTAGACCTTCCATTCCAGATAATGATGCATACTGGCAAGTTTTCAATACTGATGAACATATCTTGAGTTTTTTAACGAAAACTAATGATTTTTCAGCTCCTAAAGATAGCAAAAACACTCAGCAAATGGAAGACCAGATCATCCAGCTGAAGTCTAACAAGCTGCCAAAGGGATTAGTCAGTTTGGAATCTGCTTTCAATTCAGATGATTAGTTCAGAAAAGGCAAAACCAGCTTGCTGGTTAAGGAGGATCATTATGAAGAAGTGGAAATTTTTTGAGATAAATGGTTAAAGGTTGGTAAAATAAATTCTCCTAAGGAAAAAGAGTTATTTGTTGATCTTTTTAGGGAATATAATGATGTTTTTGCCTGGGACTATTCTGATCTTAAGGGTTTTGATCCCCAGTTAACACAACATACTATAGACTTGGAACCTAATGCAAAGCCTATTAGACAAAGACAAAGGCCTATCAACCCTAAATTGAAACCATTGATGTTAAAAGAGTTGAGAAAAATTTTAGATGGTGATATTGTATTTCCTATTAAACACACATCTTGGGTTTCTAACTTAGTTCTAGTAAGGAAGAAAAATGGTGAGATAAGACTTTATGTAGACTTTAGAGACCTTAATAGGGCATCTCTGAAAGACAAACATCCACTCCCTTCCATGGAGCAGATTTTGTAGTATGTATCAGGATCAGAGAGATTCTCTCTTTTAGATGGATATTCTGGTTATAACCAGATTTTAGTGAAGGAATTTGACCAATATAAAACAACTTTTACAACAAAGTGGGGTACTATGGCCTATAGGAGAATGCCCTTTGGATTGTCCAATGCTGGGGAAACTTTTCAAAAAGCAATGGATATGGCCTTTAAAAATTTGATGTATAAATTTGTTTTGGTTTATCTTGATGATGTGACAATTTACAGCAAAGTAGCAAATCAGCATATTGATCATTTAAGATAAATTTTGCAAAGGTGTAGGGAATTTGGAATTTCTTTAAACCCTAAGAAATTTGTGTTTGTAGTTCATGAAGGTAAACTCCTAGGGTATAAAGTGTCTAAGGAAGGAACCGTAATAGATCTTGAAAGAATTCATGCAATCCTTGAGCTTTCATTGCCTAGACACAAGAAGGGTCTGCAGAGTTTTATTGGGAGAATCAATTTTGTGAGAAGGTTTATTCTGGATATTGCAAATTTGTTAAAACCATTGACTTCAATGATTAAAAATAATGTTCCTTTCAGCTAGATTGAAGAAGGAAAGAAGAATTTTGAGTTGATTAAATAGGCTTTGTCTTTAGCCCCTACTCTTGTTAATCCTAATTTTACTAAAGACTTCATTTTATATGCTTATGGTACTTTTGATACAATTTCAGCTATGCTGGTCCAGAAAAATGATGAAAATTAGGAGTAGCCAATTGCTTTTTTAGAAAAGGTATGGATGACTATGAGAAAAGGTACACTTTTGTTGAGAAGCATGTACTTGCCACTATTAAAGCATTGAAGAAATTTAAGCATTTGATTGCCAGCAATAGAGTGCATTTGATGGTTGCACATCCAAGTATCAAAGAATTCTTATTGAATAAGGATGTAAATGAAAAATAGGCTGGCTGGATAACCAGGGTAATGGAGTATGATGTGTAGATTCATGTTACTAAGCTGGTAAGAGGAAAGGGCCTTTGTGCTCAAATGGTAAAGGAAGAAGAAGATGTTGAGATTTCTAAAGAATCTGAGAATTCTCAAATGGATACTATTTTGTTTTTTAATACAACAACTTGGTTATCTGATATGACAAGGTTTCTTCAAACTGGACAATGCCCAAATGATCTGAATAAGGCCAAAAGGAGATACTATAGGTTACAATCTATCCCATATGTCCTTATTGATGGTATTTTGTATAGAAAAGACTACTCTGGAATGTTCCTTAAGTGTATTGACTCACTAGATCAAAGCATAATTTTATCTAAATTTCATGATGGATCATGTGGTGGTCATTTTAGTCCTAAAACTACAGCTTGGAAGATTCTAAGGGCAGGCTATTATTGGCCTGATTTATTTAAAGATGCTAATGTTTGGGCTAGAAAATGCAAAAAAATGTGCATTGTTTGCAGGAAAACAAAAGCTAGCTGCATTGACATTGAAACCTATTGTAGTTGATCAACCATTTTCCAAGTGGGGTATGGACTTTATTGGTCCTATTTATCCTAATTCTAGTGTAGGTCACAAATGGATTTTGACTGCTACTGACTATTTCACGAGATGGACTGAGGCAATTGCACTGAAAGAGGCTACTGGACCTGCTGTTTTAAAGTTTTATGAAGATATTATAACCAGGTTTGGGGTTCCTCAATCTATTATTTCAGACAATGCTATGGCTTTTATTGGGTTAACTATTACAGAATGGGCTATTAAGAATGGGGTTTACCTTAATACTTCCTCTAACTATTATCCTCAGGTTAATGGTCTTGCAGAATCTACAAATAAAAATCTAACAAGAATTATCAAAAAGATTCTATAGGAAAATAAAAGGGATTGGCATTCTAAATTGAAGGTAGCCTTATGGTTGGATAGAATCACACCTAAATAGGTAATTGGGAATTCCCCTTATGTCCTAGTTTATGGTAAAGAGGCTAGATTTCCAGTATCTATAGAATTTCCAGCCTTAGAGCTAGCTAATCAGATGTTCTTGTTTGAGGAAGAGGATCCTTTGAAACTTAGGTATGTTGATTTGTTATAGTTGGAAGAAGAGAGGATAAGAGCATTGAATACAATGGAACTTAAGCAAGCTCAAACTAAAATATCTTTTGATAAGAAGGCTAAGTTTAGAAACTTTAAGTAAGGAGATTTGGTACTCAAGTGGGATGTTCTAAAGAGTAGGCCAGGGCAGCATGGTAAGTTTGATAATTTTTGGTCAGGCCCTTTTTTTATAATAGCCTACAAGGAGAACAATGCTTTTCAATTGTCCACAACTGAAGGAGAAGAGTTGCAGATTCTAGTTAATGGAATACACCTCAAGCTTTGCTTTGAGGGATAGGTTAAGTTCAGTTTTCACCTTCAATAAGTGCTGTCCAAGCACTAGGTCTTTAGGTTGCATTTGAGTCTAGTTTTAGGTGCATTTTCATTTCAATAACTACATTCATGGTTCAGTTTTCCAAGTTTCTGTTGCCCTAGGATAAGTCTACAGGTCATGTCTAGCAAGTAGACATCCAACATAAGTCACCAAAATTGTTACTCAAAATGAAAACACACAACACAATAGGCATTAGTAGAGAAAGATTGCATGTTTTAGTCGTCTAGTTAACACTTCCTTATAGGTTTTGTTAATTTGCATGTCCTTATTACATTCATTTCCAAATGTCATTAATGTACTCTAAGTATTGATCAACTATTACATATTTCAAAAATCCATCAATGATCATTCCATTGTGTATTCATAAAGAATGTAGTACAAATGTCCTTTTATTTCATATTTCATGTTTCAATAAATAGAGTACATTGCAGAATAAAGTAGAAAACTGAAGTATGGAATAGGGGTCCCATGCATTGCCTTGTGTTATCTTTGAGTCTACTGGTTGTTTTGTCAGGTCCTCACATCTAGGTCACTCCCGAGTCTTCATCTACATTTAGGTCCTTAGAGCTCACATCTGCAAGAAAGAAAAAGAAATGGTTAGATCCTACCGGATCTAAGCAATGCAAGAGAAAAAAATAGCATACATCAACAATCTAACTTTACATATCTGCATATCAATCTGGAATGATAAATGTAACAAGAAAATGTAAACTAACACTCACTATAAGGTAGTGTTAAAGGGACGTGTTTTGAAACATGAAACCTTTCGGTTCTAATGACTATTGTGGTGTATGTTTTCTTTTGATTAACCAGATATCTGAATGAAAGGGACTTAGTTTGTTTCTAAATTGAGAAACCTTTTTCAGAATATGTATTTCATATTGATGCTATTTGAAAGATTAACAACTATTTCATAGATAACAGCTGACTAGTTTACATTTTCAATCATTTTCAAGATGCAAAACAAGTTGGCTTTCAGTGCCAGGTTGCTACAGGAAGTACTAGATTGCTGATTTTCAAAGAAATAATTGCTTCATAATGCAAGACAGATGCTAATTACATGTTTTCCAAAGTACATTTTCAAGTTCTGAATGATTAATTGCTGAATTTTAAATAGTGCTTCAAGATAATGTCATGATTTAAATGTTCACATTTTTTTATGACTGGGTGTCACGAACCCATGTTCGAACCTCAGTCATTAACACTTTGATGTTTTTGAGTGTCATGAGCCCGTGCTCAAACTTCATTAACAAATAGGAAAACATTTATGTCTTGTTGTACTTCACATGTCAAATTGCAAATTCAACATCAAAAGGAGATGTATACAGTAAAAAGAGCTACATGAACAATTTTAGAATACTGTATGTATCAACTGAATTGATCACATTTTGCAAAGCTTGTTAGAAAATGGAAAAGTTCATATTCAGAATTTCTGTCAAGATATTTGTCAGACTTATATGCTGGAATGTGGATCAACTTTTGAAATTTGAACTCAAGTTCAAAATATTATGCAGTAAAAGCTTTTGGCATAATATTGATGATTAATTCACAATAAAGCTAGAATAGTAAATCCATTTCAAAGTGAAATGAACAATTATTATAGCAAGGTAAGACATTCAAGAGTCTTGGTTCCAACTAAGAGTATTCATTTCCAAAGAACCAAGAAGCATTTGTCAATTTCATCAATCTTGCAAAGGGGAATATTGTTTCCAGTCTCAAACTACTTGTTAAAATTGTCAGAATAGCAAGGTATTTATCAGATTGACATGAAGAGCATTAATGGAACAAGTTAAGTTCATCATTTTTAGTGCCAAGAAAGGAACAGTACTGCAGATTTGGTAAGAAAGTGAGTATATTTGAAAGCTACAGTCACGTTTTGAAGCCAGCTGAACATTTGAGTTATTATAGCAAGGAAAGCATGTTGTTTTTGAACATTCAATGCAAGTTTTATGCCGAGAAATGAAGGTTAAAATATCTTTGAAACAATAGTATATACTCCAGCCCAAACCGTGAGTGTATTTCAAATATATCAATGCATGAATGATATGAGTTTCAACACTTTGCAATGTATGGAAATCATGATAAAATTGGAGTTATGCTCACTCCATGTTGCAAAGAAGGTAAACTGGATTTTTTTTTAAAACCATCACTGTAGTTTTCAACTTAAATATTGCACAACAAAACCCAGCAGTGAGAATATGGAGTTCATTGTCTATTTTGGTCTTCAACTCATCATTTATGCAAAATGGATAGACTTTAAGTCCATGTTTGAAACAACAAGTCTTTTCCTCACAGCAAGTAGTTTACATTTTGATACATAGAAGTCTACATTCAGCGTCAAATCAGCATAAGTGCAAGTTCCAGATTTCAATAACTATAAGTCTATCTTTGAGAAAAAATAGTGCACAAATAGTGAAGCATTTATCGGATATGGAGAGTTTACTCCCATTTTTGGATTACATATTTATGCAAATGTAAAAGATAGACTGAGGGTTTAACTTCCAGATTTGTACACAAATTCAAAATCAACAGCATATATCGGCATCAAATCAGCATGAAGAATGGTGCATCTTCAAATAACAATGGTATGAAAGGTATAGAGAGTTCGAACCCACAAAATTGTGAATCATTTCTTGCCAAAGTAATAGTGTTCATTCAAAAAACCAGTAGAGAAATATCTATCAATTAGAATGGACATCACGTTTTGGCACATTTTTTTTGCAAATAAAATAAGAAGAGTTTGAAATGATGAGCTTATGATTTCAGAAGAGAAACAAAGAGTTGAAACTATGAAAGAAATAGTGAGTTCACATGTATTATCAAATAGTAAATATCTGGTGTAGAATAGAGGCCATGTTTTTGTTAAAAATGCTGACAGCAAATGATAATAGAGAGTTTAGAAAGAAGAACTTATAGTTCCTTCATTTTATGCAAAGTTTCTGTAGCATTCAGCAAAGTTCATTGCAACATAGAAGTCAAATACAGTAAACTCATGCTTGTTCCCTATTGATGCCGAGTTTCCTCAAGTTTCGAGGGTTTGATCTGCAGCAATATGTCAAGTTTTCAAGCATTTTCGAAGAACATTTTCAACATTAGGGTTTCATTCCCTAAATTCTTTCTTTGAAACATTGACAAGTGCCAAATACCAAGTGAAATCAATAAAGTTTGGAGTCCACCAAGCTCATTAATGCGGTTACAGATGACAGTGCCAGCTAGTGCTTTGAAAACATAAAAAATTGCCACCTTACCTTTCTAGTACCTCCCTTCATGTATGTAATGGAAAGTGGGTTGAAGTCTTATTGACTCCTCACTATGTCATATCTTATACTTATATTTTTGTCTAAGTTAGGGATTAGGCTAGAAAATAGGTTAAGTAATTAATATTAAAATCTTTAATATTAATTTCTTTTAAATAAATTTTGGCACATTTCATTGTAAAAAGGGATTTTAATTCCTTATTGTAAGCCAAAGTTTATTGAGGGGGTTATATTTTTGGCACAAATTTTGGCCAAATTAGAGAAATTTGTAGAGGCCTAGTATTCCCAGATTAGGGTTTCAGAGGTTTCTTAAGGAAGAGAAATGAACAGTTTTAGGGGTCGCAATTGTTGGAAAGAGAGCCTATAGTGAACTGTTTAGTTCCTAAAAGCTTTCAAGTCCTTTTTGTAGCCATTTTTCTCATTTTTTTGGAGGAAATAAACCAGGTTTTGCAGCTCATATCTTGTCTACTTGTGTTCAAATTTTAAATTTCTATTCATCTTTTCTAGCGAGTGTCAGAATTCTGATTATGTTCAGGAAGTGAATAAAATTTCATTCCTTCCTAGTTAATTAGTTATACCAGGCCTTGCATGAGAGATGTATGTTCGTTAAATATTTGAGTTGTTTGTGGACCATCCCTAATAGCTTGAATGTATTAGCCTATACGTTGAGCAGTGAATCAAATTGTCAAAGTTTTCATTTTGTGAGTCAAATTTGGAATTCATTTCTTTACAAAGTCTGAATTATTTATTGGTGCATCACCCTAGTCTCTAAGTTTTAAGTTTTTCTTTTCCCTTTTCCCAACAAGTTTTCAAGTCAGAAAAGTGATAACCAACCTTTGATAGGAACCAACCTAGAATCCAAAGATTCCTCTCTAATCATAGTCTACCCACAACTAGGAGAGGTTTCCATTGTCAGCTAGAATTGTTGTTCTACCTTAGTGCCTGATATAAGGTAACAATTCTAAACCTGAACACATATAAAGAGAGGAGAGCCATCTCTTTAATAGAGATGTGAGGAAGGACTTACATTGTAACTCCCATTTCTATTTATGCTACATTTCACTAGTGTGTGAGACAAGTGTAGAATTCCTCATAAGGAGGAATATCTATTTTCTTTAATAAAGGAATTACAAATATGACATGTCCTCCCACTTGGACTAGAGGAAAAATATAATAGGATACCTTGGCTTATCCTTTAAATACATAATTTACCAAGGAAAGATTAAATTCTAACACCCTCCTTTAATCTTTACTTGGGGTAATTACATCAAGGGGTATCAAACCCAAATTGTTACAATGAAATTCAAATTTATCTCTAGAAAGAGGTCTTTGTCAAAATATCTGCAACTTGATCTTCACCTTTGCAATGGATGAGGGAAAATTTCTTTTCTTTAATGTTCTCTCTAATGAAGTGGTGGTGGAGAGAAATGTGCTTTGACTTGGCATGGTAAACTGGATTCTTTGCCAAGGCTATTGCACTTTGATTATCACAATACAATGGTGTAGGTTCTTGTTGAGGTAGACCCAAATCTTCAAGTATTCTTCTAAGCCATAGAGCTTCTTAGGGGCATGAGTACAAATTTTATATTCAGCTTCAGTAGAACATAGAGACACAAATTGTTCTTTTTTCCTTTTCCAAGATATAGAACTTGAACCAAGAGAAAAACAATACCCAAAAGTAGATTTCCCATCATTGGGGTCTCCACCTAGATTTGAATCAGTAAAACCTTTTAAAGAAAAATCAGAATTTGCATCATAAAATAATCCTAAGTTAATAGTACCTTTAATGTAACGTAATATTCTTTTAGCAATTTTGAAGTGAGTTTGTTGAGGTTTGGACATGAATCTTGAAACTAAACCAACACTAAAAGATAAATTAGGTCTAGTGAGGGTTAGATAAATTAAACTACCTACAAGTTCTCTATAAGGAGTAGCATCTATGAGTGGAGATTGCATATCTATCATTAACTTAGTTCCTAAATCACATGGAATTGAAACAGGATTAGCATCATTCATATGAAATCTATCTAGAATATCTTTAGCATATTTACTTTGAGAGATAAAAATACCCTTAGGGGTTTGCAAAATTTGCATTCCTAAGAAATAATGTAAAAAACCTAAATCTATCATTTGAAATTTTTGGTTGAGTTGGAACTTAATATCAGAAATTAAATGGTTAGAACAAGAAGTAAGAATCAAATCATCAACATACAGAATGATAATAATAATGTCATCTTCACTATGCTTGATATACAAGTTAGGATCATTTTTACTTCTTTCAAAACCTTGAGAAATAAAGAAAGCATTAATTTTGGAATACCACTCTCTAGGAGATTGTTTTAAACCATAGATAGATTTATTTAGTTTGCATACTAAATGTTCATTACCTTGTTGAATAAAACTAGGAGGTTGAGACATGTATATTTCTTCATGCAAATTGCCATTCAAAAAAGAACTTTTAACATCCATTTGGTGAATAGGCCAATTCATTTTAGAGGCTAAAGCTAAAACAACTTTAATGGTAGGCATTTTTGCAACAGGAGCAAAGGTTTCATTATAGTCTATTCCTTCAACTTGAGAAAAACCTCTTGCTACTAGTCTAGCTTTAAACTTACTAATATCATTATTTGCATTCAACTTAGTTTTGTATAACCATTTACATGAAACTAGATTTTTGCCATGAGGTAAAGTAACTAAATCCCAAGTATTATTAGAAATTAAACTATCATCTTCCTCTTGCATAGAAATTTTCCAATGAGGTTGATTTTTAGCTTGAGCAAACGTTTGAGGATCATTAGAATTAGAGAGAGAAGTCATAAGAGCATAATTGCAGTAGTTTATCCTTCTAGGTTTAAGTCCACCCATTCTAGAAGTGTAATCATCACCTTCATTAAGTAAATCTTTAAACCATTTAGGATTTCTTCTAGAATTAACAAAAATATTACTAGGAGTAAAAAGATTATTACCATCATCATCATCATCATCGCTATTACTAGAAGGAACAAAATCATTAGAAGGAGTATCATTACTATCTTTATGTTTGTCATTATCCTTTTGAAGAGTATTAGTATTATCTTTAGTGTTAGGAGCAAAAACAGAAGGAACAGAAACATTAGGAGTAGAAATGTGAGGAATAGGGTTGAGAGACGGAGGTTGGTCCTCCACAAGAACTATGTTACTATGACTAAAATTAGAATCTAAAATTTGAGAACAGTCATGGACACCATTTTCAACAATGCAAACATCTCGAGCTATTTGAACTTTATTAGTAAGAGGATCATAAACTCTATAACCTTTAGTGTTCTCAGAGTAGCCAAAAAATATATGAGGTGAGGATTTAGGATCTAACTTTTTCCTTTTCTATTTAGGTGTGTGAACATAAGTAGTGGAGCCAAAAATTCATAAATGAGACAAATTGGGTTTTCTTCCTAACCAAAATTCTTCAAGAGTTTTATTTGGAAGGGCCTTAGTTGGAGTTATATTAAGAATATAGGTGGCACATGCCATAGCTTTAGCCCAAAATTTATAATCCATATTTCTAGCATGTAAAAAACATATAGCCATTTCTACTATTGTTCTATGCTTCCGTTCTGCCACACCATTTTGTTCTGGTGTATAAGGAACATTAAGCTCATGTTTGATACCAAAAGATCTTAAGTAAGAATGGAAAGCATGATTAAAATATTCAGTACCATTATCAGTCCTAAGAATCTAAATTTTACAACCACTTTGTCTTTCCACAAAAACATGAAATTCAACAAAAATATCAAGGACTTGATCTTTACTATGTAAGAAATAAATCCAAGTTCTATGAGAATAATCATCAATGAAAGTTAAAGCATATTTAGAGCCTGAAATAGAAGTATTTTCCATAGGACCTAAAAGATCACTATGAATGAGAACTAACTTATTATTATCTCTCCAAGATGATTTATGGGGAAAAGATTCTCTATGCATTTTACCACTCATACATCCATTGCAATCAAACTTAGGAGTAAACTTAGGTAGCCCATCTACCATATTTTCTTTTTGCATTAATGAGATATAATCATAATTTAAATGTCCTAACCTCTCATGCCAAATGTGAAAATCTACAGTAGTGAGTAATGAATATCTAGGGGAGGCAAATTGATAAAATTTAAAGAGATTATCATCATCCAATTTAGCATTAGAAACTATCTGATTAGTATTGGGATCAATGATATGGAAAATATTTTTATGAAACTCAACCTTATAGTCTTGACATAATTGCGGAATAGAAATATAGTTAGCTTTCAAATTAGGAACATAAAGCACATCATGTAATTTACCATTTGGAACAGAAACATTACCAGTTCCTTCAACTTGACAACAATAATTATCAGCTAAAGACACAGGAATATTCATAGAATCAGGTTGCAAAGAATCAAAGACTTCCTTATGAGATGTAACATGTTGAGATGCACCACTATCAATAATCCATTCAAGTGGTTTAGAAGCATTAAAACATATAGTAAAAGTAGAATGAGATTGATTTCCATTAGATTTTCCATTTGAGTAGTTTTGAGAATCAGGTTGATCATCCTTTTGTTTCTTAAAACAGTTATGTATTGAGTGACCATCTTTACCACAATAGGTGCAATGTGGCCTATTTGAATGATTACTATTATGATAGTTATTGGAAGGCCTAGAATTGTAATGATCATTAAATTGTTGGCTTGAGTTATTATTTGAATTATTAGTATTGTTTGATCTTTGATAATTTTGGTTATTTTGATTAGTGTTAGAAGATCTATTGTTATTGTGACTTTGAGAGACATAGGCATGTTCATGAGTTTTAATTATACCAAATTGAATCAATTTTGCTTCCTCTTGATGCAACATATTTTGAAAGATGACATAAGTTAATTGAAATGCTAAAGAAGGAATAGCTAACTGAGAGTAAATATTTGTAATAAACTGTTGGAATTGTCTAGGCAAACATTTACAAATAATTATGTGGATTATCCTTAAATTAGAGAGCGAAACTTGTAAAATAGTTAGTAAAACTTTAATTGAATCAAACTTGAGCAAGAAATCATCAACAGAGTTGAAGTCTGTATACCTGAGGTCTTCAAGTTGGTCTTGAAGTTAGATTTTTTGAGTCTTGTCTGCACTATCATAGGTATTTTTCAGGATGTCCCAAGATTGATGGGATTTTGTACAAGTAGAAATTAAGACATACAATTCGGGACTTAAGGAGATCTTGATTAAACCAAATGCTTCCTCATTTTTAGTCTACCAAGCAGTTTGGTCAGCTTGAGGAGCAGAGGCTGCTGGTTTTGAACTGGCATTAGTTGCAATATCTAAAATATGTCTGAATCTAAAGATGAAGGTCATGTGCATTTTCCATGCATGATAATTTATACTAGTTAAATTTATTTCTAGCATCATGGTGGTCATCATTAAATACAAAGATTTAATGTAAAGAACACTTAAACTTGAGATAAATAAATGAAAAAAACCTTAACAGAACCCAGAAAATAAACTTTTAAAGTAAGAGCATTGTGAGAGAAGCAAAAAAAAAACTAAGCATGAAGATCAAATGTATGCAAAAGAAAATATATACACTTGCATGCAACAACATAAAGCTATGTTAGCTTACGCTAAGGAGGCATGCAAGGAAAACCAACTACTAGAGGTAAAACTGAAACCAAGAACACTTAAGAGTTAACAAATCTCTGTTAAGCTGTTATTGATTAATAGATAACAACAAGAATCTCTTGCATGCAAAGAGGAGATAAAGAGAGAAATAAAATAAATAAACTATTAACAATGAAAGGCAATACAATCTTGTAGAACAAACATGAATCAGACCAAATAATGGAGTGCTTACAGAACTAAGAATCTAAACGGATGCTAAAGATCTAGGAAGTGATTAATATAAAGAGAAAAAGAACTAAATCTATTGAAGCTCGTTTACTTGCAAAGAGCCGGCGGTGATTAGTAATCTGGAATAAAAAAATGTTTTGAATCTAACTATAGAAACCTAAAACCCTTAGCACTTGAACTAATACCACAACCAGATTAAAAAAAAAAAGCTATGATGTTAGAACAAAACCAATGCCTTAAATAAACTCACACTTATCCTTTTAATACATGAAACAAAAAAATGACAATAAACTGATAGATTAGAAAAAGGCTGAGTTTCTTGAATGCAAAGTGAAGCGAAGCAACTTGTTTTCACAGTTGAATATTCCAAAGACTAGGGTTACAAAAACTGATAGCTTACATGAGGAAGACAAAATGCATTTTTGCTCTTGTAACGATGATTTGTAGCATCAGAATCAAGGGTTAATAGTTTTGAGATAGATAGAAAGATGAAGGTTGGTAGTTATTTTGACAAGAGCATGACACTACACCATGAGGGATGTGGTGGTAAAGATGGAGATGTAAATGAGATGGATGAAGTGAGCGTCTGTTGCTGTGAAAAAGGTACAGGTGATGAGAATAAAGAACCGTTATAAATGAAAGAAAAACAAATAAATGAAAAAATGTTAAGAAATGTAAACTAACTATGAATAAACAAATAACTATAAAATAT
This sequence comes from Chamaecyparis obtusa, assembly GCA_027943335.1. NCBI lineage: Eukaryota > Viridiplantae > Streptophyta > Pinopsida > Cupressales > Cupressaceae > Chamaecyparis > Chamaecyparis obtusa. Next base: position 2,515,065 of record BSBK01000210.1, on the reverse strand, counting down.
AAAATATTAATGCTATCTATGCAACATTATGAAATGAGAAACCCCAACCAGCGTTAGTCTCACACACGAAATGGATATAACTATTAACATTATCACAACAATGTTAGTTACAACATTCATTTTTAAGATTGTAGTTCTCTTACAGAATGAAAGCACTCTCAAATATTACAATATTAAACCTAATCAGTCTATTACAATATTAAATGAAAAATATTAAACCTAATCAGCAAGCATAACAAGATTTCCCGGCCGTCGATGCAACCATATGTGGATAGAGTTAAACAAGCATAATCTAATTTTGAGTTTGCAGGTATTGGTTTTACATCCAGGAAGTAAATGCTCGAAACATTTGCTGGAGAGAGGCGTGAAGTAGCAACATTTAGATGAAGACAAGGAAAAAAATGCAGAGAGAACTTGAGAAAAATAGTGCATGCAAAGGATAATAAATGAATAGGAAGAAAAACACATGCAACCGAAATTTAGAAAAAATGATTAAAAAATAAATAATACCAACTGAAATATATGAGATTAATAAGAAACTTTTAGAAACTAAATTAGTAAAGCATGAACCAATAATTATAAACTATTTGCAAAGAGAAATGAAAAATAAAAAGAACTTATACTGAAAAATCTCGAAGATAAGGAAATTAAATGGAGAATCTTAACTAAGGAAATGAGATTCAATTCTCTCTATACAATGTCTCTGAATTTGGAGTGCACCAAGATATCATAGCTTCTTTACCTACACACTCAAAACATGATTAAACCAACCTGCTCTGATACCATGTTAAAATAATAACAAAATAAAGAGAGATAGGAAATTGTTTAATCCAATGAGCAAGGAGTAAGAAGATTTACCATGAATTAACACAAAACTAGGAGCATTCACCAAAGAGAAAAGCAACAAAGGAGACAATATTTTGAAGGGGAAAAGCATAAAAAAAACCCCTGTGATATAATGAATGTGGCAAAAATGCCTAATAATGAGAGAGAGAGAGAGAGAGAGAGAGAGCTTAGCTCATACAATAGTGTTCAAGAAGAAGAATTATCTCATATAAAGAGAGAAGGAGAGCCATCTCTTTAATAGAGATGTGAGGAAGGAGTTACATTGTAACTCCCATTTCTATGTATGCCACATTTCACTAGTGTGTGAGACAAGTGTAGGATTCCTCATAAGGAGGAATATCTATTTTCCTTAATAAAGGAATTACAAATATGACATGTCCTCCCACTTGGACTAGAGGACAAATACAATAGGATACCTTTCTTTATCTTTTAAATACATAATTTACCAAGGAAAGATTAAATTCTAACAAAAATCCATACTGATGTCGATCCAAGGTTTCTCAGGTACAACAATCAGTGTATACAATCCAGTATTCTAACTTACTCCTTTCGCAACTTGACAAACTCCACAACTTTTCCCAAATTTCTGAACATCTTTATACAACTGTAGCCAAAAGTATTTCTCCTTAAGAAAACTCCATGTCCTATCAACTCCAAAATGTCCAGGCAAACCACCACTATGTTTCTCTTTTATCAAATTAGTTCTCATAGGTCCTCTTGATATACACAACTGAATACCTTTAAACAACATACCTCCTTGCATAAAATATTCATCCCATTTAGTACTCTGTTGATCTTGAATAGGTTCTCTGCACTTTCTCCATGGCTCAAAAAAATTAGGATCAAATTCATAAGAATACCTCATGTCATCAAAGCCTAGAATTCCAATTTTCATCTCGATCATCAAAGGTCTCCTTCTACTTAATGCATCGACAACTCGGTTAGTGACTCCACTCTTATGCTTTATCACAAATGTATAAATCTGCAAATACTCTACCCATTTCATATGTCTCTGATTCAACTTATTCTGACTACCCAAATATTGTAAAGCCTTATGATCGGTATACAACACAAATTCACTCGGTATCAAATAATGTCTCCATTTCTTTAGTGCTTGAACAATAGCATAGAATTCTTGATCATACAAAAAATATTTCCTTTTGTTATCATTCAACTTTTCACTAAAGAAAGCAATAGGTTTACCTTCTTGAATCAACACAGCTCCAATTGCACTTCCACTTGCATCACATTCCACTTGAAATACTTTATTTAAATCAGGCAATGCCAAAATAGGTAATTCAACAACCTTCTACTTTAGAGTCTCACAAATTTTATTAGCTCCATGTGTCCACTTGAATTCTCTTTTGTCTCCTCTCATAGTCTCAGTCATAGCATTACAAATTGAATTGAAATTTCTAATGAACTTTTGGTAAAAACTTGCCAAACCATGAAATGATCTTACCTCACTAGCATTCATAGGTGTAGGCCAATTCAAAATAGCTTCAACCTTTTTAGGATGCATTTTCAAACCATTAGCTAAAATCACAAATCCCAAATACACAATCTCCTCTTTCATGAATGAACACTTTTTTAGATTTATCAGCAACTTTTCTTCTTTCAATCTCTGCAAAACTTGTCTAACATGAAACGAATGTTCTTCTCTGGTCTTACTGAATATCAGAATATCATCAAGATATACAATCATAAACTTACCCAAGAATTTCTTCAAAACTTCATTCATCAACCTCATAAAAGTACTCGGTGCATTAGTTAAACCAAAAGGCATAACCAACCACTCATACAAACCTTCTTTTGTCTTGAAAGTAGTCTTCCATTCATTACCTTCTCTGATTATGATCCAATGATACCCACTTTTCAAATCAATCTTGGTAAAATACTTTTCTCCAGTCAAACTATCCATTATATCATCCATTCTCGGTATAAGAAACCTATACTTCATTGTTATCTTGTTGATTGCTCTTGAATCAGTACACATTCACCATTCTCCATTCTTCTTAGGTGCCAATACCGCAAGTACTGCACAAGGACTCAAAATTTCTTTGATCAAAAATTTCTCTAGTAACTCTTGAGTCTGTTAGTTCAATTCTTGATTCTCAGTAGGTGTCAATAGATGAAGTGCCTTATTCGGTAAACTAGCTCCAGGGATAAGATCCATACAATGATCAATACTTCTTTTTGGTGGAAAACCATCATGTACATTATTAGAAATGATTTCACTATACTTGGTGATTAATTTATCAATGTCTTCAGGAGCATTATCCTTTGTTCTCTTACTCGGTTTGTTTGGAATCACAACAAAACATACATCATTTATCTTTAAATCCTTAACAAACTTCCTTCCTTCCATCAATAAAACTTTCATAGATGTGAAAACATTACTAACAGGTTCTTCCATCAAAGGTAACAAGATTTGTTTTTTCCCATAAGCCACAATAGTATACTTATGCAATCTCCCATCATATATAACATGTCTATCATATTGCCAAGGTCTACTCAATAAAATATGACAACAATCCATAGGCATGATATCACATAACACCTTATCATAGTACTTTCCAATCTTCAAATTCACATAAAATTGTTCAATTACTAGGAGTGTATGATCATCTTTGATCCATGAAATCTGATAGGGCTTCGGATGTTTCAACCTTTCCAATTGCAACTTTGTGACCATGTCTTCAGATGCTAGATTCTTTGAGCTACCACTGTCAATGATTACTTTCCAAAATTTGCCAAAAAATATACATCTAGTCTTGAACAAACTTTTCCTTACTGGATCTTCCTTTGTACTTTCATTCCATAGTGCTCTCCTTACCATCAAGTTATTTTTCTTCTCAGGTTCATTCAGTGACTCTTCTTAGACCAAATAATTCCTATTGTTACCAACCTTCTTACTTGCATGTGTACACTCAAATGATCTATGTCCTTCTTCTCCACAATTGTAATAAGTTCCTTGGAAACTTCCTCTATTATAACCACCTTGGTAATTACTACCTCTGCCTCTAGGTGAATTTTCACCTTTCCACTCAGTCTTGCCTTTATCTAGAGTTGTCTTTTCTAGTTCAGATCTACTATTTTCACCATAAGATCTACCTCTTCCTCTATGGAATCTACCACCTCTACCTCTTTGTCTTTGCTCATATCTCTTGTTCAATTTCTCCTCAACTTTCAATGCAAATTGATAAGCCTCTTCAATGTTCTCCAATTTGACCAAACTGATTTCTTCTTGGATGGAAACTCTCAAACCATTTAGGTATCTAGAAATTATTTCCACATCATCTTCATCATGTCTAGATCTAATATCTAATCTATAGAATTCCTTAGTATAATCCTTTACCAAGATATCTTTCTGCCTTAGACTTTGCATTTTCCTAACTAGATTAATCTGATAATCACAAGGTAATAAATTTCCTTTCAATTTATTCACCATTTTACTCCATATGTTGATTTTATCTTTTCCTTTCCTCTTTCTATCCAGCTGCAGATGTTCCCACCATAAGGATGCATGACTTTTCAACTTTGTGCTTGCAATTTTCACTTTCTTGTCTTCAGGTACATTTTCATACTCAAAATACTTTTCAATCTCTATGATCCAATCCACCAATTCATCAGAATCCAACTTTCCACCATACTCAGGAGGATTAAAGTGTGGTGTAGACTTCAAACTTGTCAAAGCCTTCAAGAATATTTCCTCACCCTGATCCATCATAGGTGCAGGTTCTACATCACCTTGTTCTACCTCAACTTCATCATCACTAACATCTTCAAGATGTCTTCCTCTTCTCTAGGCTATTTCAATAGCTTCCAATCTAGCAACAATTTGTCTCAACATGTTTTCCAATCCTGGATCTGCATCTCACCTCCCATGAACCATCTTGAAAACCCTCTATAATTGTAGGTCATATCACAATCTGCTACCCCACAACAATTCAACTAGGGCTTCACAAGAAGGAACCTTCAAATCTAGATTCACAAACCTAGATATAGATCTAACCTCACTCTGATACCACCTGATGCACTAGAGGGTAGGAGGGGCCAATAAATTTCACACCCTAACCTAAACCACCTTGCTCAACAACACATGGAAGCAACAATAACACAATGGGAGAGAGAAAATGTAGGATCATTCATATATTTACTACAATTTGATTCATATATGCTGGGCTGTAAGGCCTTCCTAATTTTGGCTAGATATTACAATGAATTACAAAAGTCCTCAAACATGCGAGGATCTGTGAACAATCTCAAATCTTCTATCTTCTTACTTCTATCAAAACTACCTCCCCTAAACTCTAACCAAACAACTATATTTTACAAGAGGCTACTGAACTGAGTCATCCTTTATATCCACAATCAATGAAAGGAACAGTCAGATCTAGGACCACATGCTTCCCAATGATAGATACCAACATTAAATCCATGACCCAAAATAAATGCACAAGCTGGCCTCAAAAAAAACTCAAAAGAAACCCATCGGTAAGCAAGGATGACCAAGCAACATACAAGCATTGCTGAGCGCCAGTGAAACAATCGACCACCCAGGAAAAAACTAACCAAGCTCGGTAACCAAAAGAAACTGACCAACACCAAACCAGCTTGGTCAAAGTAGGAATCGAGCAACAAAAAAAAACTCAAATATATTTTTGGTTACATAGGATTTCCAAGGACCCAAGATGCTCGTGCATCAGAATTCAAGTGGACACATGGAGCTGATAAAAGTTTTGAGACTCTGAAGTAGAAGGTTGCTGAATTGCCTATTTTGGCATTGCTTGATTTCTATAAGGTATTCCAAGTGGAATGTGATGCAAGTGGAAGTGCAATTGGAGCTATGTTGAGTCAAGAAGGTAAACCTGTTGCTTTCTTTAGTGAAAATTTGAATGATGCAAAAATGAAATATTCAGTGTATGATGAAGAATTCTATGCTGTTGTTCAAGCACTGAAGAAATGGAGACACTATTTGATGCCAAGTGAATTTGTGTTGTATACTGATCATAAGGATTTACAGTATTTGGGTAGTCAGAATAAGTTGAATCAAAGACATATGAAATGGGTTGAGTATTTGTATAGTTATACATTTGTGATAAAGCATAAGAGTGGAGTCACTAATTGAGTTGCTGATGCATTGAGTAGAAGGAGATCTTTGATGAGTGAGATGAAAATTGGAGTTCTAGGCTTTGATGACATGAGAGATTCTTATGAATTTGATCCTGATTTTTTTGAGTCATGGAGAAAGTGTAGAGAACCTATTCAAGATAAACAAAGTACTAAATGGGATGAATATTTTATGCAAGAAGGTATGTTGTTTAAAGGTATTCAGTTGTGTATACCAAGAGGACCAATGAGAACTAATTTGACAAAGGAGAAACATAGTAGTGGGTTGGCTAGACATTTTGGTGTTGATAAGACATTGAATTTGCTTAAAGAGAAATACTTTTGGCCATAGTTGTATCAAGATGTTCAAAAATTTGTGAGAAGTTGTGGAGTTTGTCAAGTTGCAAAAGGAGTAAGTCAGAATACTAGATTGTATACACCGATTGTTGTAATTGAGAAACCTTGGATTTACATTAGTATGGATTTTGTTCTTGGCTTACTGAAGACAATAAGAGGTAATGATTCTATATTTATTGTTGTTGATAGATTTTCTAAAATGACACATTTTATACCTTGTAGAAAGACATCAGATGCAGTACATGTAGTAGATCTTTTCTTTAAGGAAATTTTCAGATTGCATGGATTACTAAGGAGTATTATCTCTGACTAAGATAATAAATTTGTTGGATACTTTTGGAAGACTCTTTGGAGAAAGTGTGGCACCAAGTTGAAATATAGTTCTACATTTCACCCACAAACCGATGGACAAACAGAAGTTGCAAATATAATTTTGGGTAATCTTTTGATATGTTTAGTTGGAGACACACCGAGTAATTAGGATTCTATGTTGGCACAAAAAGAGTTTGCATACAATAATTGAGTGAATAGTAGTACTAGGAAAACACCTTTTGATATTGTAAATGGCATACAACTGAGAGGTATATCTGATTTGAGAGACATTGCTAATGAAAGAAAGAGAGGTGATGAAGGAGTAAAATTTTCTGAGTACATGAAGACATTTCATGAATATGTGAAGCTTAAGATGGAAAAGAGTAATCAGTAATACAAAGACAGAGTTGATAGATCAAGGAGACATAAGACTTTTGATGTTGGTGATGAAGTGATGGTTCATCTGAAGAAAGGCTAATTTCCTGTTGGAACATATGGAAAGATGAAGATGTAAAATTTTGGACCTTGCAAGATTTTGAGAAAATTTGACAGTGGAAATGCATATGAGATTGAGTTACCTAATGAAATGGATATATCACCTATATTCAACATTGCTGATTTGTATGAGTTTCATGAACTTTATGAAGACATGTCAATACCGATAGATTATCCTAAGAAGTAGAATGAAGAAGTTGAAAATATTTTGGAACAAAGAATTGGTAGAAGTACAAGAGGAAAATAGTATATAGAATATCTGGTAAAGTGGAAGAACATACCGATTGAAGATAATTCATGGATTTCACAGTCTAAGTTGGATGCAGCTTGGACCATACCTATTTCATGATTCAGAGAATCATTTCAAATAACCCTAGGTGTTTGATGTAGGAGCATCTTGGGTCCTTGGCAATCTTGTGTCACCAAAAACATATTTGAGTTTGTCTGTGTTGCTTGGTTCCTACTTTGACCAAGTTGGTTCAATGTTGCTCAGTTTCCTTTGTTCACCGGTTATCTCTCTGGTGCTCCGTGAATTTCCCTGGCACTCAGTTTCCTTGCTTACCAAGTTATTTGTTTTGGATTTCTTTTGAGGTTGACTTGTGCATTTAATTTAGGTTATGGATTTAATGTTGGTATCCATCATTGGGAAGCATGTAGACCTAGATCTGGTCACCCCTTCTATTGATTATGGATCTAAAGGTCGACTTGGTTCGGTAGGCTCTTGTATAAATGTAGTTGTTTGGTTAGAGTTTAGGGAGTTAGTTTTGATAGAAGATAGAAGATAGAATATTGGAGATTCTCTACAGATCCTTGCATATTTGAGGACTTATGTACTTGATTGTAATATCTGGCCTAAATCGGGAAGGTCTTACATCCTAACATGTATGAATCAATTTAAAGATAATATATCATTGTGATCTACATTCTCTCTCGCACTATTGTGTTTTTTGCTTCCGTGTGTTGTTTTGCAAGGTGGATCTGGTTAGGGTGTGCCTTCGGCCCCTCTCCCCATCCTCCCTTGCATCAGCTATGCATACTAGAGAGACTTATTAGACAAGGACACTCAATGAAAATCAATAACAGTTAGCACACAAAGAAAATATCATGACATAGGTCAAACATTAAGTGTTGTGTTTAAAAATTTAAGTGTGTTAATTGATATTGAGTTCTGAGGATAAGGATCAAATGCTTGCAAGTAGGTAAGATCACATGACAAAATTGGGTAAGACCAAATCGATAAGTGTTAAAAAAAACTCAATATCAGGGGTTGTGTTGAAAAACACAGTTTGGGTGGTGTTTAAAAACACAATTTGTGAGGTGTCCTAAAGACTAATGCATCTAAGAGACCAAAGCTAACACAGTTATTCCCCCAAGACAAAGACAAAGACCAATTCCAAACCAAGGCAACAAGGACAAGGAATGATGGAGAAAGGCTAGGTGTTGAGGACACATGCTAAGAAACAAGGGTGCAATGGCCTCAAGTAGCGTCCATTTCTAGATTTTCACCACTTGGATTTTATGAAATTTTTTTTTTTCAGGACTTTTTATAAATTTTTTTTGCTACCAAGGCACCTATTTCCAGGTTATCACCAAGGCACTTTTTCTATTTTTATTTTTTATCTTTTTAAAATTTTTTTTTTGTTATTTTTGGAATATATAGTTTTTTTTGGAGATACATCAAAGCTCCTATTGCTAGGTTTTCACTAAGATGATCATTTTTTCAGGACATTTTCCAATTTTTAGAATTGTTGACAATATATCATTTTATTTTTATTTTTTCAAGATCAATAAGTATGTACAAAGGATGCCCCCAGATAGAATGGGCATCATGGATATAACTTCTTTAGGTGCAAGACATTGATAGGATCAGGGAGCTGCTCTCTCGCTATTGTAGATAGTAAATAATCACCTGTTCCAAAAGCTACTGTAATGATGTAAGGTCCAAGCCAATTGAGTTCAAATTTTCCCTTTTGATCTCTATGCTATTGATTCTTAGGATTTTCACATAGGATAAGATCTCCCACTTGGAATTCTCTAGGGTGAACCTTTTTGTTGAAGGCTTTGGACATGCACTTTTGATAAACCCTGATATGGTCAACTGATGCTTGATGTTTCTCATCTAGAAGTTATAACTCTTGAAGTCTCATGGTGTGGTAGTCTTCATCTGTAACTAGACCTTTGAGGAAAACTCTAAGTGAAGGAATCTCAACCTCTAAAGGTAACACTACTTCAATGCCATATGTAAGGGAAAAAGGAGTAGCCCCAGTAGGAGTACAAATACTCATTCTATAGGCCCACAAAGCTAGATTTATCTGTAAATGCCAATCTCTACCACTCTTACAAACTATTCTATGTAGGATTTTAAAAATGGTTTTGTTTTATGCCTCTGCTTGACCATTTCCTTGTGGGAAGTAAATGGAAGACCAATGTTGCTTAATCTTGAATTTGTTGTAGAGTTGCTTAAGGTCTTTATTTTTGAATTGGCCTTCATTGTCTTTGATAATCTTAGAAGGAACTCCATATCGATAGATGATATGATTCAAAATGAATAGAGAAACTATCTTGCCTAAGGCAACAAAAAGTGGGGCAACTTCTACCCATTTAGTGAAATAATCAGTAGTAGTGATAATAAAATTATGTCCACCTGATGAGTTGGGATAAATCTACCCAACAAGATCAAAGGCCCATCATTGAAATGGCCAATGAGATATAGAAAGAATGAAATCCCTTCCTGGAGCATGTATCAGGTTACCATATTTTTGACACTTTTCACATGACTTTGCAAAAGCTACTGCATCAATCTGCATCCTAGGCCAATAGTACCCGACCCTAAGCAACCTTCAGGCCATGGAAAGACCATTGGAATGTCCCCCATAGATTCCCTCATGGATGTCAACTAACACTTGGTCAGATTCTTCCTTTTCTAATGATTTGATTTATGAAACCAGATTACAATACCTGGTGTGATACCTGCAGTATTGTAGAATTCAATACAAAAATTGAGAACCAGATTGAAAACCAAAAAATGATCCATTCTATTCAAATATTTGAGTTTATACAAGTTTGATGGATCCAAAGGGTCATCAAAATCCCTTGGAAATGAAATGAAGAGCCATCATAATATTTATTACAAATAAACTATTCAAACTATCAAAAATTATCAAAAAACTATATATAAAAATTAGGTCTACTTGGAGAAGGCATAACTTTCTAGTCCTAGCTCTGATTTGTGAATCTTTTGATGCATTGGAAAGGTATTCAAAAGAGCTAGAGTCAAATTTAAAAAATTCCAACTTCTAGTTGCCATTTTTGTGCATCATCCAAGCCTAGAAATGCACCGAAGACCCTAAAAAATGCAGTTTACTAAAACATAGTAAAATTTGAAAAATTAGATTTCAATTTTTTCCCAATTTAATCTTGAGCATTCCTCCCCCCTTGAGAGGAAATGGGCCCCATTTCACTAATCTACTACAATAGATGAGGAAATTGTTCTTCAATTTGTTCCTTAGTAAACCACTTGCCTTGATGAGAATGTTGGCCAGCTCGAACCACCCAATATAGAGGAATGTTTTGATTTCTCAAAGTCTTTAAAATGACTTCAGTAACATGGTCACACTGGACTGGAACAGCAGTAGATGGATTTAACTCTGTAGCTTGAATGTATTCAGTAGCTTGGGAAATATGCAACAAAGGAGGAAAATAGGGTCTCAACAATTCTACATTGAAAACTGGATGCAGTCCCAAAAATGATGGCAAATTAAGTTCAAAAGCATTCTCACCAACTTGTTTCACAATAGTATATGGACCATAACAAAGAGGATGAAGCTTCCTATTTGGTCTATGGAGGCACTCTTTTTGAAGATGTAACCATACCTTGTCACCAATCTGAAACTTATGAGGAGTTCTATGTTTATCATGCCTTTCCTTATACTTCTGATTACTCTGCTCCAATATCTCATGAACTTGTTGTTGGAGGTGTCTAATGTTATCAATGAATTTTTTTTCTTTATCTACCTCCTTGTCACCATTCAATGGACTATTAGATTGTAGAGATGGTATTGCTACATCCATAGGTGCCAATGGTTGGTACCCAAGAGAAACCTCAAATGGACTGTGCCCTATAGTACTATGGAGTGCACAGTTGTAGCTGTGTTGCACATAGGGTAAGCTTTCATCCCATGTGTAAGGATGTTTGGAATGATACATCTGTAAAATATGAATAATCATTCGATTCACCAATTCTGTCTACCCATTTGTTTGGGGATGGAATGTTGTGGACTTTATCAACTTGGTGTCCATTTTAGCCCATAGTGCAGACCAAAATTTGCTGATGAACCTACTATCCCTATCAGAAATAATGGTTTTTGGCAAACCAAAATGAATGCAAACATGTTCAAAAAATAGCTTGGCGGTATCTTCTATAGAAATCATCTTTTTACATGCCACCATGATAGCCATTTTAGAAAACCTATCTACCACAACATATACACAATCATGCCCACGCTTGGTAGTTTGAAGTCCAGACATAAAATCCATTGAAATAGATTGCCATGGCTTATTAGGAATAGGTAATGGTAAGTATAGACCTAACTTATAGTTTGTTGGCTTTGCAATTGCATAGGCTGCACAAGCTTGTATATGTGAAATGATATCCTACTTCATTTTTGGCCAATAGAAATACTTTTGAAGGATAGCAGTAGTCTTACCAATACCAAAATATCCTACAACATGACTGTAGTGAGCTTCCCATATCATTTTCTTCTGTTCCTCAGTGGGTACACATATGTGACCATTATGGCAAAGCAACCCATCCTATAAGTGAAAATCAGGGATAGACTTTCCTTCTACCAAATTACCATAGATGTTAGCAAAATTAGGGTCAGTACCATATAGTTGTTCCCAAGTTGATGATTGATGACCACATGAATCTAACACTATTGTCAAACCTGCAATTGGAGGCCTACTCAAACAATCCACCCCCTTGTTACTGCTTCCTTTTTTATGAAGAATGTTGAGATGAAATTGTTGTAGATAGGCTGACCACCGTCGATGTCTATCATTCTGTAGCTTTCCTTGTGTTTATAAGAGTTGAAGTGGTTTATGGTCTATATGTATAACAGTTTCCTTTCCCAGTATATAGTGTTTCCATTGTTTGCAAGCCTAAACAATGGCAAACAACTCCTTATCATAGGTGGGGTACCTACGTACTATATCAGAAAAAGTTACACTATGATAGGCAATAGGATGCCCATGTTGCATGAGTACCACACCGAGAGCATAATTGGATGCATTTGTTTCTATCTCAAATGCTTGGTGTAGATCTGGAAGGACCAATACCGGTGCTAAACATAGTCTTTTCTTTAACTCCTCAAATGCTTGTTGCTTAGCCTTTGTCCACTAAAATTTTGCTTGTGCTCCACCCCTTAGTGATTGATTAAGAGGTCATGATATGTGTGAGAAACCAAACACAAATCTGTGATAGAAGTTGGCTAAGCCCAAGAAGCTGCGAAGCTCTATGAAATTTTTAGGGGATGGCCAATCTCAGATTATTTGAATCTTTGTTGAATCAACATGAACACTCTTAGTATCAATGATATACCCTATGTATTGAATACTCTGCATACCAAAAGAACACTTCTCAAGTTTGGTATTATAAACTAAGTTTGCACCCTTGTTTCAAGCTCTCTTGGTCTTGATAACCTAGTATAACACGGGAATCATCTCTAGGTGTGGGCCCTATGCTAATTGAGATGAGACCTCCAGGTTCTAGGCTGGTTCCTCTTGGATAATCACCTTAATTTTCTTCTTGACAAGAAAGTAAATTCTTGAGGGAAAAGGGATAAAAGTAATGCATGAAAGGGAAATAACTGAAAGTAAACTATCCTACTAGGTGATACACCAAAATGATGGTATGAATTATAGTATGGAGGATGAAATCAGTGCACAAACTTAGGTCTAGGAGATCACAACTCACTGAATAGGTTTGCATCAATATTTCATATAAGGGTCTACAATAGGAAGAGGCTATTCAGGGAAAGAGAGAATTTCACAAATAATAGCATTCCTAAGAATTTAGACACAATCTATAACCTGGAAACAAACATTCACCTCTGCAACTAGGTATAGGAATGAGACAAATTGTCAGGGGGTTGAAGTATACCCACAAGATCATTCAAATCAAATCATCCACAAGAATACACATGAATTGCAGAAAGAAAGAGGGATCAGGAACCCTAAGATATTACTGAAAACATACATATACTCAATTCATTAAGAGAAAATTTAGACAAGAAGGCATAGGGATAGAAAGAATGTCACAAAATACCTTTGCAATATCTAAATCTCAATGAAAGGTTACAAACTGTAGAAAGCCAAAGGGCAGAAAGAATGCCATAGATAACTCCTCAGAAAGAAAAATCTCTCTTTTACAATTGTAAACTTTGAGTTTCAAAAGCTCCAAAAAACAATATATACATCTCCTTGATTGCACACAGGTAGGAGCCAAAACCTAATTAGGGTTACATAGATTTTCATAGAATAATAACCAACACTAATTTTGTCAAGTCTGACCATAAATGCATCACTGAAATATCTTGGCCGATCAGATCTCTATACTTGCATGTCCATTTCATCACTATATCTGCTTGTAGACAAGCCACCTTGATCCATCTACCTCCCTACAACTTGGGCTTGCAATAACTATTCAAATCTGGTACTTTAGATATTTTGAATTTTAAAATATAAATCGTCACAGGTGGCATGAAGCCTTTATTTTTATCAATGGTTGGTATTTGAAATTGATCTCATTTTAAAACATGGCTGTAGATTTTTCATTTTACCCAGGCACCACTTCTGTTCTTAACCCTAACTCATCTAGTGAATACATGACTAAGGCCTTCATTTCAGGTTCTCCTTTCCCTTTAGTCATTGAATCTCCTAAAATTTTCTCTAACTCTGGCTTGGTCTGGCGATTACATGACAAGCGTTGATCCTTACTTGATCTGATGGTGGTCGCTGAGTCTCCTGAAGTCTTTGGAATATTTCTTCTCATTAGGAGGTCACACGACTGAAGGTAATCTCACAATCATTGGATAGAGAGAATATTCCCTTTTTTATTCGGCAATAACCCGACTGAGCTTACAAACCTGGGCCCAACCTACCACTTGTCATCATACTACTAGTCTTTGAAATGAGCACGTCAACAATATCTGGCAAGCGGACCCACTTGATAGGAGAGATAAGCTGGAGAGAGGATTGATGATTGTCATTATACCATGATGCTTAAAAAGGCATCATCTTTAACAAATGGTATAATGATAGTCATAGATCATGCTCAAACCTTAACTACTTCAGAGCTGAGACCACTAGAAATAAGATAATCACTCCCCAAATCACTGGATGCTAAGGACTTGACCACTAGGAATAAGAGATCTCATGAACACATAGTCACTTAGTCATTGAATAATGTCTTAACCACCTCAAAATTGGAGACCTAGCGACTGCATCTTTGAAGAACTGGGCCCGCCCTACCAAGTGTCACTATGTTATTTTCTTTCAACTACCTCCTTAGCTCTAACAACTACCAGCTGTTCAACTTTGGCCCACCTTTTCTTGACCTTAGGAAATTTGGAGATTGGGTGACTCTAGGAAACCCTAAACTTTTCTTTCATCTAGCAACCCAGTGACTAAAGTCTATTTCATTACCCGACTAAGCACATCTGGAGATTCAGTGACCAAAGGAAGTCTCTTAATCGCTACAACCTTTTGACTTTTCAAATTTCTTCTGGAGACCTCATGACCACCATTGATCTTCTTTTTTCCTCCATCCTATGGTCTATATTAAGTTGTGAAAGAATTCTTGACTTAACTATTTGATTCAGCGACCACGAGACTAACCATGTCACTGAATCGCTCAAGGTTAGGCACTTAACTATCAAGAACCTGAGACTTTGAGACCATATAGTCATGAGGTCACTAAATGAGGAGGGTAACCGCTAGGCTTAACCATAACATTAACCTTACCTCAACTCGGGAAAATCTAGAGATCACATGACTGTACATCTCTCGCAGTCATGATATACTTTATCTAACCTTAGTTACATTTGGAGACTTGGAAAAAACCTTTATTCTTGGAGTTTCTGAAAGATTTCTCAAACCATAGTTTAGCTCTGAGATTACATGCCATCCATTGATCAAATCTGCATCTTATGGTTGTCATCGAGTCTTAGAATCCTTTATCACTTAGCCACCACATTTGGAGATTTGGAGATAATCATGTCGCTGAATCACTAACCGCGTAAGAGATAACCACCATCTTTGGGAGATAACATGACCAAAGGAAATCCAAATCATTGAATAAAATGACTAACCACATGAAGACTTGGAGACTTGGAGACAACCATGAAAGAAGACTGCACCTCTATTTGGAGACTCAGCGACTAAAGAGAAAATCATAATCGCGGAGTAAAACATCACTTTAATAAATCATTCAAAGATTACCCAACCAAAGGTAATTTCCATCTAGAGACCATGCGACTATAGTTCCTTTCTTACAAAATTTGTTACAGAAGTCGCTAGATCTTGAGAAAGACTTACTGAGACTTGGAGACTAAAAGGGGCAATTGCTAAGTCGTTGAATGAAAATGGAATATTCCATCTGATTGGGAGATTAAGAGATATAAGGTATTCATGGGATCGGGGAACTAAAAGGCATATTCTCTTGAGCTTTAGAGATCTCATGAATAGCCTTAGAATATAAAGCGCACATAGGAAATGGAGACTTAAGTGGCCAAAAAAAAGTAACGACAAATTAGAACAGGCCATAGGGTTTAGGGTTTTTTGCCTCCAACAATCACATTTTCAAATAAAAAGGCTTTCAGACTAAGGAGTTAAATAATTGCAAAGAGCAGAGGAAAATATGCAAGCCTATAAAAATTCTCAAGGTGCTTAACAGGGTTTTAATGCAGACCCTTGGATAGAGCCCAGCCTATAGCCAAATTTGTATGGAATGGGAAAAATTGGGTAACATTTTGGCAATTTTTGCTGGATGTCAGCCTGCTAGACATGGAAATTAGTGGCCTCAAGCAATTAATTAGGCATGGAGTCATCATATGAGCATAAAAATTGCTTGACAGAGAGAGACCTGGATGGAGCTCAAAAAACTATGCAGGAGCACTTCTTGAAAAATAGGAAAAACTAACCTAGAAAGTAGGGATAGAAAATAGGAAACATATTCACAGATATTTACAAGGAAGGATTGACCTCAAAGTAATGCTTCAAGTAGAATCCATTAACTGATATAGGCAAGGCATCTCCCCCAAGAGTTGATAGCTGAAAAGCATTAGGCCACTTGCATTCTGTAATAACAAATGGTCCACCCCAGAAGGAATCAAACTTTGTATGTCTACCAGGTTTTGATCTGAAATCATCCCATTTGAGAACTACATCTCCAACTTTGAAGTCTCTAGCTCTAGCTCTTCTATCAAAAATTTTCTTTGTTCATACCTGATGAAACTCCATATCCTTCATGGACTTACCTCTGAGTTCTTCTAACTCTATGAGTTGAGCATACCTGATTTGTAAGGGATCTCCTTCTTCAAACAGGACATATTGAGTGGCCAAGTCTAAGGCTGGCAATTCAGTTGAAATGGACAACTTAGCCTCTCTGCCATATACTAACACATGAGGAGAATTTCCAATGATCTTCTTTGGGGTAATCCTGTCTAACCATAAGGTAGACTTCAATTTAGTATGCCAATCCCTTTGGTTATCCTGTAGATTTTTCTTGATTATCCTAATCAAGTTCTTATTAGTTGATTCTACCAAACCATTGCCTTGAGGGTAGTAATTTGAACTTTTATTTAGATAAATGCCATTTCTGATTGCCCATTTTGAGACTTTAAGGCTTGTGAATGCCAATGCATTATCTGATATTATGGAGTTTGGAGTGCCAAATCTATGAATTATATCATCATAAAAACTCAAGATAGCACTCTCATTTGATTCTTTCAAGGCAACTGCCTCTATCCATCTAGTGAAATAATATGTTGTAATGATTATCCACTTGTAGCCCGCACTAGATGGGGGATTAATCATACCAATAAAGTCTATGCCCCATCTCATGAAAGGTTTCTCTATTCTGATTGGCTGAAGGGGCAGAGCTGCAAGCCTTTCTTTTCCTACAAACATAGCACATTTGATTCATTTTATCACATGATCATGACTATCCTTAAAGATAGATGGCCAATAATATCCGGCCCTCATGATTTTAAAAGCAGTAGTCCTAGGAGAAAAATGACCTCCAAAAGGTCCATCATGAAATTCAAATAGGACATCAGCTATCTTTTCTGAATCAATACATATCAAAAGGACACCATTGTGATCCTTTCTAAAAAGAACCTCATCTATCAGCACAAAGGGAACATATTGTAACCTATAATAGCTTCTTTTTGCTGAATCCAGGTTTGTAAGACATTGTCCTATCTTCAAGTAATGAATCATGTTAGGCAACCAACCTGATGCCTTGGGATGTTCCTTTGTGGAATGCACAACTAGAGATGCATCTGTTTGCTCTGATTTCTTTGAACTTTCATCCTCTGCCAAATGCTCACAAAGACCTCTTCCTCTAACCAACTTGGTGGTTTGGATATCAATGTCATACTCCATCACCTTTGTAATCCAACAAGCTCTTTTCTCATTTAGGTCCTTGGAAAGAAAAAATTCTTTGTCACTTGGATGAGTAACTTTTAGGTGTACCTTTCTATGGGTCAATAAATATCTAAACTTTTAAATACTTTTTACCACAACAAGTACATGTTTTTCCACAAAAGAGTATCTTTGTTCATACTCTTCTAAACCTTTGCTAAAGAAAGCAATAGGCTGCTCCAACCCTTCTGAATTTTCTTGAGTCAACATAGCAGATATAACATCATGACCTCCATAAGCATAAAGGATAAAATCATTATTGAAATTTGGGTTTAATAGAGCAGGAGCTTCAGTCAAGGCCTCCTTAATGGCTTGGAAATTGGCCTTCTCTTCTTTAGTCCAGCTGAAAGTTGAACTCTTCTTTAACATGGCTGTTAAAGGCTTTAATAAATGTGCAATATTAGGCAAGAAATGCCTAACAAAATTAATCTTTCCTATGAAAGATTGGAGACTTTTCTTATGATGTGGCAATGGTAGCTCTAGGATGGTTGCAATCCTCTCAGGGTCTACTGTAATTCCTTTCTTGGATACTATATATCCTAACAATTTTTCTTCATGAACTGCAAACACACATTTCTTGGGATTAAGAGATATCCAAAACTCTCTACATCTTTCAAAGATCTTCCTCAAGTGTTTGATATGATCTGCTACATGTTTAGAATATACAGTTATGTCATCTAAGTAGACCAGTACAAATTTGTACATGAGGCTTTTAAAGGCCATATCCATTGCCTTTTGAAAAGTAGCACCTGCATTTGACAAACCAAAGGGCATCTTTTGATAAGCCATGGTTCCCCACTTGGTTGTAAATGCAGTCTTGTATTGATCCTCCTCGTTGACTAGGATCTGATTATATCTTGAATAGCCATCCAATAATGAAAATATCTTAGATCTAGAGACACATTGTAAGATTTGTTCCATGGAGGGTAGTGGATGGCAGTCTTTTAAAGAGGCCCTGTTAAGATCCCTAAAGTCAACACATAACCTCAACTCCCCATTCTTCTTCCTTATAGGAACAATGTTGGAAAACCAACTAGTATGTTTGATGGGGTAGATGATACCACTTTCTATCAATTTGAGCACTTCTCTATGCATAAGTGGCTTAAGCTTGGGATTAACAAGCCTTTGTTTTTGCCTTACTAGCTTGGCATTAGGCTCTAGTTCAATAGTGTGCTGAGCAAGGGCTGGATTAAAACATTTAAGGTCTTCATATTGCCATGCAAAAACATCACTGAATTCCTTGAATAATTGGGTGTAAGCTTACTTTTCCAAATCAGTGTTTACTTTTCCAAATTGTAAGCTTTTACCTAGTTCCAATTCTAATTGAACACAATGTTCTTGTTGAACTACCAGGCTAGCTTTATTCTTCTTGACTTGATCATCCTTGTTGAAGATAGTCTCTAAGGTGACAAGACCTCTAGGCATCTTATTAGACTTGAGTTGTATTACTTGGTCACCATAGTTCATCAACAGTCTATCTTGGTTATGTTTTGAGAAAAAATCCTCTTCAAACGAGAATTGCAGAATTTGCTCATCATTATCAAACACTTGCCAATTAGTATCATTATCAAGGATAGAAGGTCTGATAATCACTTTGATATGCTATTGGGTCTCCTCCTTTGAAATACTATTAGGAATGTCATACTGAGATCCAATAGTAGCTAATCTATCTGCATTTTGATTTAGCCTCCTAGGGATGGCAACAATATTGAAAGCACAAAAGTCTTCAATTGCATCCCAAACTCTGTGTTTGTATGCTTTTAAGGTGTCATTTTTGGTCGCACTTATCCCTCTCACTTGGTTGACTACTAACTCACTATCACCATAAAATTTTAGGGCTTTGAGCCCTCTTTTCCTAGCCCACTCCAATCCATTTACAAGGCTTTCATATTCTATAGTGTTACTAGTGTAGGAGAAACTAAATCTGAAAGCTGTATAGTATCTTTCTCCCTTTGGGGACACTAGCATAGCACCACCACTAGAACCATGTCTGGTTCTAGCACCATTAAAAAAAATTCCCAAACTTGATTGCTCTGATCCTCTGAATCAGTGTCCTCTTTGAGGAGGTTTGGCTCTATGGATCCACTTTCTTGTATCAAATAACTTCCCAAACTAGTATCCTAAATAACATTTCCTTGGGCCTCTAAAGCCTTTTCTGATTCTAGTTCGTCTAGTAAAATATCAGGGATATTTTCTATCTTAGTGTTTGCTTCTTTGATAGTTGGGAAGTCATTGCCATCAAATGCAAGGCAACTTGCATCGATGGTATTGGACACGTATGGTTCTATATGATGTGCTGCTAATGATTCAGATTTAATGGTAACCTTGGTACCATATCTTTTGTGAAAAAGCATGTGGGACCAGTCAGAAGAAAGGTAGCCTCCTATTTTGGCTGTAAACTCCCTTGACAAACATGTGGAAAATAAGGTAGGGAGATCTATGATATAAATATCAAGTAGGATAGAGAAATTAGGACTAGCATGAAGGATTAGACTAGTATGCTTAGCTACACCTATAGTGTTAACTAAGGATCCATCAAGTTGTGTAACCTTCTTTTGAAGGGGTTCATATTTAAGTCCTAATTGGTCAGCCACCTTTTTGGGCATTACAGTGCTAGTAGCTCCACTATCTACCATACAATTATGTACTAAGGATTTTCCAATAATTAAAGATACATAAAAGGGAAGGGGTTTTGAGTTCCTACCTTGAATGGTATTGGCTTTGGAGTTACAACTTGGAGCCTCCTTTTCTTGATCAGTGTTGACCAACACTGGCTTTGTAGTTTCTTTTATAGGCTGAGGAGTAGTCATTTTAGTCATAGCCTTCTTCAAAATCTTAGGTTACCCTGGAATAGCCAAAGAGTCCCACATAGACATAGTAATTTTCACCTTCTTCATGTTGTCTACAATGTTGAAAGGTGTCACAGTATGTACTCTTTGTTGTGCTTTTACTATGATGGGTTCCACTTCTTTGAGAGTCTAGCCTTCTTTGCTTGTAATGGAAGGAGCTTTCTTAAATATGATGGTAGTAGCTTGTTGCATTGGTTCTATAAATGTAGTGGCTTTAGTCCCAAAGTTTTCTCGCTCCATGTCTTGAGCTCTTCTCTTTGACCTTGTGTTGGTAGCAATGGAAGGTTCACCAATGACTCCATTGAAGTCTTGCTGCTCCCAATTGAAAAGGGCAGTCTCATTATCTTGTGGTTCTTGTTGAGGAACTGATCCACTAGAAGAAGCCTCTGATTGAGCTTGTGAGGCATTTTGAACCATTAGTGCTTGGTTCATCCATCGATTTGAACATGTAGCCTGATTATGAGGCTAATTACAAGGGAAACACCATTCATTATCCATAACCATATTATTTTGACTAGGGACCATGTCTCTAATTGGATTTGCAAAATTGAGAGGTGCAGGGTTGTATGATTGGAATGGTCTTTGATTAAAATTTTGCCTTTGTCCTTGATATCCTCCTTGGTATGGTGGCCTATTTTGTTGATAAGGCTATCCCTGATTCTAATATTGTTGATTAGGACTTTGGCCTTGTGGCTAAAAGGGTGGTCTGATTCCTTGCCCTTACTTCTTTAGGTTTGTAACCTCTTTAGTCAAAGTTTGCAGCAAATTTGTCATTTCTTGCTGACTAGTTTGTTGACTATTCTTCATCTCTTGCAGCTCTTGAGAGAAACTTGCCTTTAGCTCCTCATTGCTAGTACTTTCCTGAGGTGCTAATATGGTGGGAATAGGGGTAAATGGGGGTACTTGTAAAGGTGAAATGGGCTGAATATTAGGGAAGATGGGCATGGGTGGCCTTCTTGCTATCATGCTTGCCTAGATTAAACAATTTTCAGCTCTGACAACTATTTCAAAAGCTTGGGGTAAAGAGGTACCACCCATAGATTGGATCATGACAGAGATCTAACCATTCAAGCTTTGCAAGAAATATAAAAAATCATGGTCAGCAGATGGCCTTACTGAGACTAGAATTCTATTCCATGTCTTGAGAAATCTATTGTTATAGTCTATCATTTGTTCTTGAGGGTCTCTTTTAATGGTTGTCAATTGCTCAACCAAGACAAGTTGTCTAATTTATCCTCAAAATGTTTACTCAATGCATCCCCTAATCCATCCCATGAATTAATGGAACCAATAGTTAAAGTTCTAAACCATTCAAGAGCCTTACCCTTTAGGGAGGCTACTAATAACTTGGTGGCCACATCTTCTTGAGTTATATTATGTATGCTGTAGATAGTGGTCACATCTCTAATATGTTCAAAAGCTATAGTTTGTCCCTCACCTATGAAATTGGGTAGACTCTTTAGTGCCACCAAGGGCACATCATGACATTGAGCAAAGCCTAATGGACTTCCCTGGTTGAAAGGTGCAAAAGCAAACTACCTAGCCATTATAGGAGCTAGAACTTGCTGAGTAGCAACTATGTGAGTTGTATTGGATGTTGGATTTGAATCTTCTTCTAGATCTCTAGTTAGAGATCTTCCTCTTCTTTTGAGGTGAAAGGGAAAAGGTCTCCTTTCTAAAGTATCAGGTGGTGTAGACTGTACTCTCCTTGCAAGAGATGTTCTCTGGGTTGATCTACCTTTGTAGCCTCTTTTTGAGGGCAACTCTAAAAATTCAGTAGGCTTTGAGCTCCTAGTCTCAATCTTTCTCATAAACTTTGAACAAGGTTAGCTTGAATCTATGAAATCAATGGAGTCACCAGATATACTTGATAGAAAAACTTCTAAAAGTTTGTATTATGCAATCAGTATATCAGAGATAGCATAATCCTTAAAGATGAACTTCTTTTTCTGTCCCACTGGGTGTGCCAGAATTGTTATGCCCAAGGTGGGGTTTTTTCTTAATTTGAATTTGATCTTAGTCCCACTGGGTGTGCTAGAATTGTTATACACTAAGTTTGCACCCTTATTTCAAGCTCTCTTGGTCTTGATAACCTAGTATAACATGGGAATCATCTCTAGGTGTGGGACCTATGCTAACTAAGATGAGACCTCCAGGTTCTAGGCTAGTTCCTCTTGGATAATGACCTAAATTTGCTTCTTGACAAGAAAGTAAATTTTTAAGGGAAAAGGGATAGAAGGAATGCATGAAAGGGAAATAACTAAAAGAAAACTATCCTACTAGGTGATACACCAAAATGATGGTATGAATTATAGTATGGAGGATGAAATCAGTGCACAAACTTAGGTCTAGGAGATCACAACTCACTGAATAGGTTTGCATCAATATTTCATAGAAGGGTCTACAATAGAAAGAGGCTATTCAGGGAAAGAGAGAATTTAAAAAACAATAGCATTCCTAAGAATTTAGACACAATCTATAACCTACAAACAAACATTCACCCCTGCAACTAGGTATAGGAATGAGATAGATTGTCAGGGGGTTGAAGTATACCCACAAGATCATTCAAATCAAATCATCCATAGGAATACACATGAATTGAAAAAAGAAAGAGGGATTGGGAACCCTAAGATATTACTGAAAACACACATATACTCAATTCATTAATAGAAAATTTAGACAAGAAGGCAGAGGGATAGAAAGAATGTCACAAAATACCTTTGCAATATCTAAACCCCAATGAAAGGTTACAAACTGCAGAAAGCCAGAGGGCAGAAAGAATGCCACATAAAACTCCTCAAAAAGAAAAATCTCTCTTTTACAATTGTAAACTCTGAGCTTCAAAAGCTCCAAAAAACATTATATACATCTCCTTGATTGCACACAGGCAGGAGCCAAAACCTAATTAGGGTTACACAGATTTTCATAGAATAATAACCAACCCTAATTTTGTCAAGTCTGACCATAAATGCATCACTAAAATATCTTGGCCAATCAGATCTCTATACCTGCATGTCCATTTTATCGCTATATCTGCCTGCAGACAAGCCACCTTGATCTATCTACCTCTCTACAACTTGGGCTCACCATAACTATTCAAATCTGGTACTTCAGATATTTTGAATTTTAAAATATAAACGGTCACAGGTGACATGAAGCCTTTATTTTTATCAATGGTTGGTATTTGAAATTGATCTCATTTTAAAACATGGCCGTAGATTTTTCATTTTACCCAGGCACCGCTTCTGTTCTTAACCCTAACTCATCTAGTGAATACGCAACTAAGGCCTTCATTTAAGGTTCTCCTTTCCCTTTAGTCACTGAATCTCCTAAACTTTTCTCTAACTTTGGCTTGGTCTGGCAATTACATGACAAGCATTGATCCTTACTTGATCTGACGGTGGTCACTGAGTCTCCTAAAGTCTTTGGAATATTCCTTCTCATTAGGAGGTCACACAGTTGAAGGTAATCTCACAATCACTGGATAGAAAGAATATTCCCTTTTTTATTGGGCAGTAACCCAACTGAGCTTACAAACCTGGGCCCATCCTGCAACTTGTCATCATACTACTAGTCTTTGAAATGAGCATGTCAACAATATCTAGCAAGTGGATCCACCTGACAGGAGAGCTAAGCTGGAGAGAGGATCGATGGTTTTTGTTATACCACAATGCTTAAAAAGGATTCATCTTTACCCAATGGTATAACGATAGCCATAGATCATGCTCGAACCTTAACTGCTTCAGAGCTAAGACTGCTAGAAATAAGATAACCGCTCACCAAATCACTGGATGCTAAGGACTTGACCACTAGGAATAAGAGATCTCACAAACACATAGTGGCTTAGTCACTGAATAATGTCTTAACCACCTCAAAATTGGAGACCTAGCGACTGCATCTCTGAAGAACTTGGCCTGCCCTACCAAGTGTCACTATGTTATTTTCTTTCGACTTCCTCCTCATCTCTAACAACTACTAGCTGTTCAACTTTGGTGCACCTTTTCTTCACCACAGGAAATCTGGATATTGGATGACTAGAGGAAACCCTAAACTTTTCTTTCATCTAGCGACCCAGCGACTAAAGTCTATTTCATTACCCGACTAAGCGCATCTAGAGATTCAATGACCAAAGGAAGTCTCTTAATCACTGCAGCCTTTTGACTTTTAAAATTTCTTCTAGAGACCTCATGACCACCATTGATCTTCTTTTTTCCTCCATCCTACGGTCTATATTAAGTCGTGAAAGAATTCTTGACTTAACTATTTGATTCAGCAACGATGAGACTAATTGTGTCACTGAATTGCTCAAGGTTAGGCACTTAACCATCAGGAACCTAAGACTTTGAGACCATATAGTCATGAGGTCACTAAGTGAGGAGGGCAACCACTAGGCTTAACCATAACATTAACCTTAACTCAACTTAGGAAAATTTGGAGATCATGGGACTATACATATCTTGCAGTCGTGATATACTTTATCTAACCTTAGTTACATCTAGAGACTTGGTGAAAACCTTTATTCTCAGAGTTGCTAAAAGATTTCTCAAACCATAGTTTAGCTTTGAGATTACACACCATCCGTTAATCAAATTTGCATCTTATGGTTGTCGTTGAGTCTTAGAATCCTTTATCACTTAGCCGCCACATCTGGAGATTTGGAGACAACCGCATAGCTGAATCACTAACTGCGTAAGAGATAACCACCATCTTTGGGAGATAACACGACCAAAGGAAATCCAAATTGTTGAATGAAATGACTAATCGCATGAAGACCTAGAGACTTGGAGACAACCGCGAAAGAAGACCGCACCTCTATTTGGAGACTCAGCGACTAAAGAGAAAATCATAATCGCGGAGTAAAACATCACTTTAATAAATCATTCAGAGATTACCCGACCAAAGGTAATTTCCATCTAGAGACCACGTGACTATAGTTCCTTTCTTACAAAATTTGTTACAAAAGTCGCTAGATCTTGAGAAAGACTTACTGAGACCTAGAGACTAAAAGGGGCAATCGCTATGTCGTTGAATGAAAATGGAATATTCCATCTGATTGGGAGATTAAGAGATATAAGGTATTTGCGGGATCGGAGAACTAAAAGGAATATTCTCTTGAGCTTTAGAGATCTCATGACTAGCCTTAGAATATAAAGCACACATGGGAAATGGAGACTTAAGTGGCCGAAAAAAAGTAATGAAAAATTAGAATAGGCCATAGGGTTTAGGGTTTTTTTGCCTCCAACAGTCACATTTTCAAATAAAAAGGCTTTCAGACTAAGGAGTTAAATAATTATAGAGAGCAGAGGAAAAGATGCAAGCCTATAAAAATTCTCAAGGTGCTCAATAGGGTTTTAATGCAGGCCCTTGGATAGAGCCCAGCCTATAGCCAAATTTGTATTGAATGGGAAAAACTGGGTAACAGTTAGCATAAATTTTGTGTTTTTGCAGAGTTGAAAGAATTTGTTCAACATGCTCAGACCAAGTTCTGCTAAAGATGAGTATGTCATCCAAATAAACAACCATAAAAGAATCAATGAATGGTCTAAGCACATCATTCATCAATCTCATAAATGTGGCTGGGGCATTTGTTAGGCCTAAAGGAATGACCAACCATTCAAAAAAACCTTCCTTAGATTTAAATGCAGTCTTCCACACATCTGCTAGATCAATTGGTACTTGGTGGTATCTAGACTTCAAGTCAATTTTTGTAAAGAAATTAGCCCCCCTAAGTTGGTCCAGTAAATCATCAATTTGAGGGATTGGATATCTATTTTTAACAGATATTTTGTTTAATGCTCTATAATAAATACAAAGCCTCCATGTCCCATCTTTCTTTTTAGCAAGGAAAATTGGACTTCCACAAGGTGAAGCACTTGGATGAATGTGCCCTTTCTGAATCAACTCCTAAATTTGTCTCTTAATCTCATCATTTTCCAAAACTGACCTCCTATATATTGGCTCATGTGGTAGTGGTGTGCCTGGGATTAAATCAACAGAGTACTTCACTTGACAGTGTGTTGGTACTCCCACTGGTGGTTTAAACACACTATGATATTCTTTCAAAATTTTATCCATTTGATTTTGTTGATTTTTTGTTACCTTAGCATGTGTATTAAAAACAATTGACTTTGTTTGTTCAGGGCAAATCATGAGTAGAACAAAAGCTCCAATTTGAGCAATCAAGCATTTACATTGTTTAGCACTAATTAAAGAAGCAGTTTGTGTTGGACATACCTCTGGTATTCAATACCTCTTCCCACCAAGCTTGATTGTAACACTATGTGGCTTGGACTCATACACCCCATGCCTCTGATACATGTATGGCTGCCCTAGCAAGACATCACATACATCCAATGGTGCTACATCACATATCACTTCATCCTTGAAAGGCTTGATTGAATATGGCAAACGACACTGTTGATTTACTTGAATATCTTGTCCCTCATTTACCCATCCCATAGAGTATGGTTGTGGGTGTCTTGTCACTTTCAGATTTAATCTTTTGACTGTCTCCCTAGAGATCAAATTCTTTTGACTCCCACTATCAACAATAAAATGCAGAGGCTTTCCATCAACTGACATCTATGAATGAAAAAGTCTCTCTTCATCTTCATGGGGCAATACTTTAGTAGTTCCAACTATGACATATGGGTTTTCTTCTATGATGGAATCATTCTCCTCTTTCTTAGAATTATTTACTGGTGACAATTTAGGTTCAGCTTCCTCTCCTCATATCTTTGTCATCAAATTTTTAATACTTTGACAATCCTTTGTGTTATGGGTTGGGGACTTATGCATCTCACACCACATGCCTATGTCTGTTTGTGTCTTTTTAGTAGACCACCATGTGTTCTTGGCTGAATTTGAATGAGGTTCCTTGGTCACCTATTTTCCTACAAATTTATTGCCACCTTCAACCCTTGGCTTGTTGTTTGCAAAGTAGTCCCTCTTCCCTTTCTGCTTGAATTTAACTTCAATTTTTGTAGCATATTTATAGGCAGTTGCCAATGTCTCAATATTCAAAAATTCCATCTCTGTTTGAATATACCTGTGAAGTCCACTCCGATATTTCAAAATTCAGTGCTTCTTTGAATCCTCAATACCGAGTTTTGCTGAAAGTGAATGGAATTTATTGGTGTAATCTTGAATAGACTGATCCCTCTTTTATCGAAGAAGCTACCACTCTATGTATTTTTGTTCATATACATCCTTTGGAAGGTAAGCTTCTTTTATGTATTCCACAAATTCTCCCCATGTGGGCTTCTTATCAAGAGAAATTTCAAAACCATCTTCAGCAAATGATTCTTGTTCTTTATTTGTGAGTTTGGTTTCCCATGCTAATTTCACATGGGTTTCAACTTTTAGGAGAGAAAATTTTATCTTTTCTACATTTGAGATATTATTTATAGAAATGTATATATCCAACTTTGGTAACCAGTTATCAATAGCTTCACAATCGACCTTTCCTTCAAAATTTGGGATGTCGAAATTGACCTGCACTTTGAAAGGGGTATTTCCATGAAATGATGTTTCTGATTCAGAGGGTTTTTGATTCTTTAGGAGGCATGAAAATTGACTAATCATCTCATCTCATTGCTTATTTAAAGCTTCCTTGACCAACTTCTTAACATCATCATCTGACATCTTCGATCGTGTGTGTCTCAAAGGTGGGTATTTTGACAAGTCTTGTGTATCCAATCCTAATCTCTAGTAGGAAGACCTTGTGTAAATTGGCATAAAGGAGCATTCCCACTCTGATACCACTGATCTGATTTATGAAACCAGATTACAATACCTGGTGTGATACCTGCAATATTGTATATTCAATATGAAAATTGAGAACTAGATTGCAAACCAAAAAATGATCCATTCTATTTGAATATTTGAGTTTATACAAGTCTGATGGATCCCAAGGGTCATCAAAATCCCTTGGAAATGAAATGAAGAGCCATCATAATATTTATTACAAATAAACTATTCAAACTATCAAATATTATAAAAAAAAACTATATATAAAAATTAGGTCTACTTGGAGAAGGCATAACTTTCTAGTCCTAGCTCTGATTTACGAATCGTTTGATGCGTTGAAAAGGTATTCAAAAGAGCTAGAGTCTAATTTTAGAAATGAAAACTTCTAGTTTCCATTTCCACACATCATCCAAGCCCAGAAATGCACCAAAGACCCTAAAAATGTAGTTTACTAAAACATAGTAAAATTTGAAAAATTAGATTTCAGTTTTTTCCCAATTTAATCCTGAGCATCTAAGCATCTAAGAAGTGTTCCATCTAGACCCCTCCTATACAAATCACCAGAGATAAGGGAATGGTGAGAGGCATTTTGGGTAAGGTTTCTGCATTTAGATTGGTTAAAGGTTTCAGGGATAATGCCATCACAAAGGTATGAGTAAATGGCACCATAACGAGATGACTCATGACTAACAAGGGTAAAAATGACATGAATTTCTTGGGTATCATAGATAGGGTGATGTATCTCTACCACTAGGAATTCAAATTTGGATTCATGTTCCCTAATTGAAGGAGTGAAGCAAGTGTAGCCATAGCATTAGCTGGTTTGTTTTTTGCTCTAGGGATTTGCTGAAATGTGACAAATGTGAAGTATCATTTCAAGGAATCAACCAATTTTCTTGTAAGGTACCAGTTTCTCATTTTTTGTTTGATATTCATCACTGACTTGGTTGATTATCAGCTATGAATCCCCATAGATGTGTAACTTTTTGATTCTCCATTCTATGGCCATCTTAAGTCCATTTGTTAAAGCTTCATACTCAGCAATGTTGTTTGTACATGGGAACCATAACTTGTAAGACTTAGGAATCATGTACCCATGAAGAGAAACAAAAAACACACCAGCTCCTGAACCATTTTGCATAAAGGCTCCATCAAAGAACATCTTCCATGTTCTTTTAGTCAAATACATGAGGTCTTCATCTGGGAAGTCAACTTGAATAGGTGCATTATCTTGTATTGGGAAATCATCCAATTGATCTTCTATGGCTTGTCCTTTGATTATTTTATTCTTAATGTACTCTATGTCAAACTCTGAAAGGATCATCATCCATTTAGCAATTCTACCTATGAGGGCAGCCTTACCTAGTAAATACTTGAGTAGATCTATTTTTTCCATGAGGTGTATAATGTGCGCAAGCATGTAATATCACAAATTTTGGGAAGAAAACACCACTGCAAGGAAAGCTTTCTGAATGCTGGTGTAGTTAATCTCATATGAAACAAGAGTATGACTATTGTAGTATATTGCTCTTTCTTTCCCATGTTCATCAAGTTGAGCTAGTAATGCCCCCAAGGAAGATTTTGTCACTGAAATGTATAGAATAACTGGTTTCCTTGGGATAGGAGGCATCAAAATGGGAGGATTTTCAAAGTATTTCTTGATTTGATCTATGCTCTTTTGATAATCCTCATTCTAAACACATTTGACTCCTTTATGTAAGTTCTTTTTGAAAGGTTGAGCTCTATCTACCAATTGTGAATTGAATCTCCTTATGGATTGAAGACATCCTTGGAGACTCCTCATTTGACTAATGTTTCTAGGGGGTGGCATATATATGATTGTTTGGACTTTTTTAGGGTCTACCTCTATTCCTTTTGCTAAAATGATGAATCCTAGTAGTTTTCCAGAGGTGACACCAAATGCACACTTTTTAGGATTTAAGCTTAGTTAAAATTGTTCCATGCAATCTAGAATGACTTCTAAATCATCTAAGTGTGTGTCTCTTTTCTTAGACTTGGCCAAGGTGTCATCCACATAATATTCCATGTTTTTATGCATCATGTCATGAAAAATGGTTGTCATAGCTCAATGATAGGTAGCTCCTTCATTTTTTAAACCAAAAGGCATAACGTTCCAACAATAGGTACCCCATGCACAAGTGAATGCAGTCTTTTCTTGATCTTCAGGAGCTATCTTAATCTGATTGTATCTGGAAAAATCATCCCCCAAGGAATAAATCTCATAACCCACAATCATATCCACTATCATGTCTATATTGGGAAGTGGAAAGTCATCCTTTGGGCATGATTTATTGACATCTCTAAAATCTATGCAAATTCAAATGGATTTGTCATGTTTGGAAACTGGTACAATGTTTGATATCCATTCAGCATAGTCAATAGCTGTTATGAATCCTACACCAAGGAGTTTCTCTAATTCTACTTTGACCAGGAGAGCTATGTGAGGATACATCTTGCTTAATTTTTTTTTAACTAGTTTGACACCCAGAGCTATGGACAAGTGATGCATGATAAGATTAGTGTCAACCCCTGGCATATCTGAATAAGTCCATGCAAATTTGATCTTCTTTTTCTATAAGAACTTAGTGTAAGATTATTTTTCTTATGGTGACAAGGACTGAGCCAAGTGTGCTATCTATGGAGCCTCATCTACACCCAAATTGATGATTTGTGTTGGTTTGATAAGAAATGAAGATCTATCTTGAAAGTAGCTAGGGAGATGATCAAGTACCTCATCCTTAGGTGCCCTAGAGAGGTTTTCACCCTTGGATACGTCATTTCTTTTTACCTTTTTTGGTTCTGACACCACCACACAGTGGTTTTTGCCATCAGAACTCTTATTCTTTTGATTTTATTTTCTTTTTATTTTGTGACTAAGGTACTTGATGTCTGGGTCTATCATGTTGGTAGCCAGTTCATAGGTGGAAGAGACTATGGGTTCAATGGCATTCAAGTAACAAGCTATCTCATAATCATTTTGGAATGTTAAGAGCTTAGGTTCTTGATAGCATTGGGATCAATAAATAAGGTTAGGATGAATAAAAGGTAAGTCAATGACTAGTTCAAGGTTGTGAATGTGAATGATATCATCTCTGGTGACCGAAGAGTCAGAGTCCATCAAGTATCCTTCTAAGCTACCCAAATCAGGATTCATCCTAACAAGTGAAGAATCATCTACTAAGGAAACATGTGGGTTCAAATCCTCTAATCTTACACATGATTCATCAGCTACCTTAGGTTGAGAACTATAAGTGTGGATGACATCGACATCCATGTCAACTATGGAAGGCTCTGAGAAGGAGTCCCATTCATACTCATATGAACTTGTTTTTGAAATTTGACTAGGATGTTTACACCATGAAGGTTTAGGACATCTTGATGTGGAATTTATAATGTCATCAAGGCTAACACCTTCTCTCTCCATCAAATGAACAATATTCTTGCGTTGACGTTCTCTGATAGGATCTTCTACATCTAATTCATCTTGTTCTAAGGTTGCAACTATCTCATGAGTGACTGGACTATCTGAATCTCCCTAAAGGAGATTAGTGGAAGGGACCCAATCTTCACACATATCTTGCTGATTTGTCAAATTAGGTATGTATTCTAGTTCATCTTCACTATCTGACTCATAAAGGATAGGAGTAGTTTTCTTGTTTCCATTCACAAATCCTAGGCCAACCATCTTCTTAGACTTGCATCCAAAAAGATCATGATTAAGGGGTTCGGCTCTAGCATCCAATCTGTGACTAAGAGGGCCATGTCCAGGATAGCCCATTTGTTTGACAAAAGTATACCCTCTTCCATAGCCCTTAGGAGAGGGAGAGAAGTTCTCATTGTGCATGTATTTCTTTTCTCTATAAATCCAATCTTTAACAACCACCTCTTTTTTCTCATCTTGAATAGGCACTGAGGACTCCACAAACGTGCCAAATAAAGTCATAGCTGAAGAGGAAGGTCTTATTTCTTGTGAAGGATTTCCATAAGACCTAGGTGAAATTTCTAGTGATGTGAGGGAGTTGAGTTGATACCCCCCCATGCCAAGGTCTATTGACTTGAACTTGTCTTTACATTTAGCTAAATTTGCATTGAAGTCTTCTACTTCTCTATTGAGGGGAACATGAGCACTTGCTGAAACTGAGTTAACAAATAAAGTGTTATCCCTAGGTATACAAATCTCCATTCCATTGTAGTGGAACTTAACACACTGATGATAGGTAGATGACACTGCTTTCATATCATGAATCCATGGTCTACCAAGTAAGATATTGTACACAAGGGGGCCAACGTCATCATAGGATTTGATAGTTATCTTTTATTTGGTATCTATGACTTGTTCAAAATAACCCACCATCTTCAAAAGACTTAAGGAACAAATATTAAGCCTAGCACCCCCATCTATCAACAAGCACCTAACATAGGTTTTATGAATCATGACCTCAATATGAAGAGCAAGATTGTGTGGGTGGCTCAAAGCTTTATCATCATCCTCCAAAAAGGTAAGGTAATGAGGGCTAGCAATATGGTTAACCATATTCTAAAATTGATCAATGTATAAGTTGTTGGGGACATTTGCTACACGTAAAGAATCCTCAAGGAATTTCTTGTGTCTTAGGGACAACTCTAAAAGCTCAAAGATTAAAATCTGAGCTCAGGTTCTTTGCAATTGATCGACAAGATTATAGCTCAACTTAGGATTGACTGTTGGTTTTGAGGTGAGATTCTTGGATGTCACTTGCTTTGGTTTACTTGGTTGACTTGAACTGGGTCCTCTAATGACAAGGGGTCCTTGACTTCATGTGAAAACATTGAGAGTTTGAGAAGACGCTCTAGAGTGAGGACCCCTTAGCAGCAGGACGGGTTCTTCATCAAAGATAGGAGGAGAGTCCATGTCTAGATCATAACAATAGGGATCTTTATTCCTCATCATGTTGAGATTCTCTTCTACAACTTCAAGCATGTTGATGACATTCTCTACATCTGAATAAGTGTAATTGACCTCAGCCTTGCCATTCTTAGGTTTAGAGGTTCCCCCTTCTCATACTTGGGCAAAGGTTCTTTGAATTCCTTATGATTAGTGTTGGTGTTCAATCCATCTACTTTAAGTTTTCCATTCTCAATGAGATCTTGGATGATATGTTTAAGTTTCCAATAGTTTTTAATATCATGTCCAATGCCATTGTGAAACTTGCAAAAGGCTTTCTCATCCCACCAATGTGGCTTAACATCAGGTATATAATGCTTTGTGGGGTCTTGAAGATGCACAAGGTTGTTGGAAATGAGTGTTTTCAAGACATCCTCATATGAATCACCAAGTTTTGAAAACTAACATCTCTCTTTCTTAGGCTTATCTTGATATCTTGGCTTGTTCTCTTGTTGATTAGATGCATTGAGTTTCATGGCTTGAAAAACACTAGACAAGTGGAGAACGACTTGATCTTTGGGTTGAGAGGAGTCCACAACTCCATCATTGACCACTTGTTTGTTCCTATTCCAATGTGAGTTCTTTCCTTTATCCTTGTTATATTTGTTGTTATTTTGACCATTGTTGTTGTTGTTGTTGTTGATTCCATGTTTGGTCAGAATTCCTTGTTCTCTCAAAAAATAATAAATCCTACATGCGGTTTCAACCATGGTGTCAAAGGAATCAAAAACTTGTTGGCATATGATTATTTGGAGCACTAGGAATCACTTGAGGGTTTTCATTTGTGGCAACACTCATGATGGAGTGATCACATGTTGTGGAGATTGCCACTGGAGTTACAGTCATGAAAATGACTAAGTCAAGAATCAGGATAATAGGGTACAGTGCCACAATTTTGGTCAGTGATGAAGATATATAAGGTATTATGGCTTGAAAAGTTAACTAGAGGTATTTTGGGATATGAACATGCTTCAGTTAAGATTGCATAATTTTTGGTTACCAAATTTGTGAGATACAGTGTTTGAAAGATATGCGAAGGTAGTAAAACAGTGTAACAGGGTGTATAAACAGTTGCGAAGATTGAGGAAGGAAAAGTGAATATGGTAATGTGCTAAGATAGGTGAATAAAATATATTGCCGACTCTTTAGTATTTTAAGAGCTCTGAATCCATTGATAACATTTGCATAAGTTATTATTATGTTTTGCATGGTAATTGTGAAGCTGACTGGAAGGCTGATTTTGTATAAGTATGGAGTGTTTTTGTAAAAGTGAAATATGTAATGGTAATGATGATAGAGTAAGATTGCGAATAGAAAAGAAGAGATTAGATGCATGATTAGTAAGAGGCTGAGCTACAATTGGAACTATCTAAGCAAGATAAGTGCTTGTATTGTACCCCCTTTTTGAGAACTACTTTTGGGACAATATTGATTGTAAGAGCAGTGTGCTCACCACCTTTAACTAGGTGTTTTGTATACCCCTAATAGGGTTTTGTAATCCTCTAAAAAGGAAAAGTACTATGTAACAATAAGCTCCTAATAGGGCTAGATCTCCTAACAGGGATATTATATTTTAGTACATATTTGTGGGTACCATCCCCACCGGGGTTTTCCCTTTGGCCAGGTTTTCCTCGAGAAAAAATCATGGTGTCATGAGTAATGTGTTATTCTTATATATTATTTTCATTTATGCATTACTTTGGATTGTTTGTAATTGTTTAAAGTTGAAATCAAAGTTCTATAATACTGATTCACCTCCCCTCTCAGTATTCCCTAATCCTAACAATTGGTATCAGAGCTATTGGCCCTTGAAGAAAAAGTCTAACAACTTAAGGGAGATCGGAATGGATTCGGAAGCTTTGAAAGATAAATTTGAAGCTGCACTTGAAGATCTGGATAAGATGAAAGCTGAAAATGGTGAATTAAAATTATAGTTAAGAAGAGCAAAAGGTTTCATGAGGAAACTTAAAGAACAACTTGAGATTGTAAAAAAATAGAGACATGACCTTATGGAGAAGATCAAAGAAGGTTCATACAGTGATACATCAGAAAAAGTAAAGATATTGGAGTAATAAAAAGAAAAAATCAATCTCTTGATGATCAAAGAGATTCAGCATGAAAAGGATGAAATAAACAAAGTTTAAGAGTCACTAAAAGAAGCTAACTTGCAGATAGGATAGATGAAGACCGAACTTGACCACTACAAGGATAAATATTAGGAACTGGATAAATACAATTAGATCATTAAAGGTGAACTCACTCAAGCCAAACTACACATTGAGAAGTTACACATGAGAAATGACAAGAGTGATGAACAAAGAATTGGACAAAAATCTAAAGGAGACATGAGTGGATCCAATGAAGCTGGAAGTTTAAAAACTCAAGAAGAACCAAAAGAAGCCAAGAATAAGGAAAGACCTATTCCTAATGAAAGGCCTACAAATGAAGATCCTAGAGAATAGTTTGGACCCTTCAGAGGTAGATGTTTCAGATGTAACAAAGTTGGACACATGAAAAGAGATTGCAGAAGTAAAGGTAACTCTAAATCCTTTACTAGCTACTATTTTAATTGCTATGAGTATGGATACAAGAAAGTAGATTGTAGAAAACTTGATCAATCTAGGTATAAGAAAGACTATATCAAAGAAGAAACTGCATCCAAGGTTACATGTCAGAAATACAATGACTTTGGGCACACAGTAAGGTACTGTAAGCTACAAACTAATCAAGAAAGAAGAAGATCACCTATTTGTTACAAATGTAACAATCCAAGTCACATTGTGAAGTTTTATAGATACAATGGAGATGACAAAAAAAGAGGACCAAGGAGATCTAGTGAACCAGAAGGACCACCACTTGTGGTCGTAAGGAAGAATATTAGTGATAGTGGTAAAAGCCTAAATGATTACATGATTGAATACAAGAAATCAGAGGATGATAAGATATGGCAAGTAAAAGTTCTAAATAAGGTACTAGTTTAGGGAGAGACAGATGATGATGTTGTGTCTTTGCATGATGATTTCTTTGAGGTATCAAACTAGAAGGCCTCACGGCCTCAAGGGGAGTATTGGATATAGACAACAAAAATTATACATCCCCTGTATAAGTGGAGTAAGCTCATGTGAGCTTAGGTATGATGTTTACAGATGTTGTGGAATCTATGGATGAGATCACAACACTTGAAGATTCATCTTCTGTGTTCATGAGTTTTACATTGACTGGATGACATGCAAAGTTGAGCTACATGTGTTTAATGCAAACACTCAACTTGCGTTGAATAAAAGACTTGAAAGATTTCATTCCTATACCATTTTTTGATCAACGAATAAGGAGAGAAGAAGTGTGAAAGTAGAGCAGTGATCTAGCAGAGAGATTTTCTATTTGTGTGAAGCCAAGCATCAGATTCGTGCATGTTTAAGGTATTTAGACTTTATCTCTTTGGAAAGTCATGGATGCACTAGTAGTTTTTGATGTTATAGACAGACCTAGATACAAATTCAAAAGGAATCCATTCAAATCCTGTGAGGATGATCCAGAAGGGGTGTTCTCTCAAACCCCCATAGGTGTGTTACACATAGAGGATATTAGGGCATACATACACTGCAAGTATGATAATATTGGGGAGGTTAATGTTATCATTATTTTTACCCATCTTTGGAGGCCTAATTACTAAGTGAGACTACTGTACCCTAGTTTGAATTATTAGGTGATCTTTCTTAAATTTGTATTCATTTCATTGTAAGGTACATGAAAGAGAAAATAAATGATCTACATCTAAGCATTGCATGTATATGTACCAATGTATTAAGTGTGCTATACAAAAGGAAAAGATTTGAGAAGACCATTTATTTGAGCTCACACAGGCTGTGAGCATAGCCATTATCAGAATTGCATAAATAAGTGCAGATATACATGAAATGAAGAACATAAATGCAAGGGTACCATACATTGCCTGGTAATGAAGTCTTGATCCACGATGTTTCCAGGAGCTCCTGAGATCTGAAACCTACAGAGAAGAGAGGAGGAGATAGGAGGTTAGATCCAATGGATCTAAATAATGTATGGTGCCATAATATTTACAAACATGCATATATGCACTCATTCATACACCTCTAGGAAGGGTTGTGCTTAGGGCATGTGCATTAAGGAGGCTGTAGAAATAAAAGAGATACCATGTTTTCACTAACTTGTTTGTTCCATGTGTAGATACAGAAGAATCTGATTCAGTGTTGTTTTCCTCATTCAAAAAATCAAGGGGCTTAGAGGGTGGTGTTCCCAATAGAGACCACCCTCAAAGCTCTATGATTATCTAAACAACAACAACAATGGAAAGGTGTCAGGATCCAGATGAATGACTTTGACCTGTGAAGTAGGCCATGCTAGTAGAACCTCAAATTTACTTGATAGTGACTGCATCATAGGCCAAGAACACCCATGATCACCAAGGCAACAACCAGATGATTTAGTATCAGTGGGACACTCAAGAATCATAAAGATAAATCAAACGAGGCATGGTCAAAGGCATTGAAAGATTCAAGGGGTTTCATCATTAGCATGTCAAAGAGGGTAGACAATCTTCATACTAATGAAAGTTCCATCATGGCATGAAGCATGTTTAGATCTGCATTATGAGCTAAATAAAAGAAGGCTACAGTTGGTGAAAATGACACAATGCCTCTTAAGAATGGCATATAATCATGTGAAACAAAAAGTAAATGGTGCATATATATGAAACTCACATCAGTGATCAAATAAATAGAAGAATTAGCTAAGCAGTATGTGAAAGTAAAGTATGCGCCATCTTTTAGCTCACAGGTTGTAGCAAGAAGACAACATAAAATAGTGAGGCTAATGCCGATCAAATGGTAAACTTTCAGACAGTGGGATCAAGTGAAAAAATAATGGATACCAATGTTCTGAGCTATAACCAATCACAATAATAATGCCATACTTTCAATATGCAATAGCACCAAAGGCATTAAATAATACAATATTATAGCTCATGGCCTATACATCTACAATAGGCATAGAACCAATGAACAATGAACCTGGTGAATGTTTAAGTAATAAATACAATGCCTATCTTGTTCATAGGATGTGCATGAAAGGGGAAATAATAGTGCCTACCCTTCACCAATATGCAATGCTTCAAAGAAGATGAAAGCGGATGACAACAAAGATCAAGCAGTGAGCACTAAAAAATGGATGGTCATAGATCAAAGCTCACAGGATCCATGAACCATGAACACAAATAAATTGCAGATAAGAGCTCATAGTTTTTTAACTTCCAAACAAAGGACACTGGTTAGTATAGCAAAGAAAGAAATTTTCTACTAATGATGCATGATGCTTATGGGTCTCCAAAGGCACATAAATTAGTGACCTAATAAACACAAGTGTATTCTAAAAAATGATGCAATGCTTCAATGCTCACGTGTTCAATGGCACAATAATGAACACAGTTCACAAGCCAAAAAT
The DNA here is from genome assembly GCA_027943335.1 of Chamaecyparis obtusa. Taxonomy (NCBI): domain Eukaryota; kingdom Viridiplantae; phylum Streptophyta; class Pinopsida; order Cupressales; family Cupressaceae; genus Chamaecyparis; species Chamaecyparis obtusa. The sequence continues at coordinate 2,476,218 of BSBK01000210.1, read as the reverse complement.
GATTCAAAGCATTAACAACAAGTATGAATAAATCAATGGTGCGCTTAAGTTCATGATAGTGGGGATCTCATGAAAACAACAACAACATATCAAATTTAATGGCACCAAGATACCATAAGAGCATGGGCTGGGCATGGAATGATAGAAAATACATTACATATATTTCAAATATGAAGCACAAGCCTTCAAAACATGGGCCATTGAAGCATGACATAGGACCACTAAAAAAAGGTGCCATTGAATCAACATTCTGACAGTCATGGAGTAGCATGATATTATTAACAACAAGTGCCAAATGCAATGAGCACAATGACATCTATGATGAATAATTGATACCATAGTAAATGCATAAACAATGGTGCCCTTGAGATATAGGGAGGACAACCAGTAAAAGAAACACCCCACAATGAGAATAAGTTAGGGCACATGGGCTAGGAACAGTAGCCGTATTTCAAGAACCAGTCAAAAGGAGAAAGCCATAGCTCATGAGCTATGCAAGCCTGAGCCATTCCAAAGCACAAAAGTAAGCATGATTTCCACTAAACATACATCCAGAACAATAATGCCCTAACCTATGGGTCGCGTACAATGAGGATGCAGTAGGCTTGTGCCCTAGTCTCATGCATAACAACCTATGGGTTGAAAATAATGACTCACATTGCCCTCATTGGACATAATATAGTAAACATGCTAGGCTCATCCAAAACAATGATGACCTAGGCCTATACATGAAAAGAAACACATCACCTTCAAGATATAATTGATTCAGTCAAATGCCATGAAATTGAATACATAGAAGTATGGAGATGTTGTGAACATAAAAAAATAATGCAATAAAGAAAATGATTTGAATTAAACAACAAATACTTCAAATACAGAGGGAATGAACATGTGCCATTAGTTTCAAAAGCCCTCGAAACTACCAGAGAGCTGAACATACAATGGTGCCCCAAATTTCTATAGAATGGAATGAAATATAGTAGCATTCGGATTCACTTCACAAGAAAAATATAGAGAGAGGATAGTGAAAGAAAGCCAAGTGCCTACCTTGATCAACACATTGCAAGATGTTGAGGATCGAATGTTTCTAAAAATAGATGCTGAACTACCAGTAGAGGATGGAAACTTCCTAGGTGCGGAGATGGGAAAGTTAGAATGCCAATGGCTCCCTCATCTTCAAAGGGGTTTTGATATGAATAATGGATTAGTCTAATATCTCCCCTTTTAGGGTTGAGTTTTATTGTATTATTTTTGGGTGCATTTTTCATATGTGAGTTTTTATTGAAATGTAAATATTTTGAAATATGTTTTCCTTGTTATGGGTTGACAATTATTTTAAAATACAATTAAATCCACATTTTTGTGTCATAGTGGGGGCAGGGTTTTAAATGTAAAGTCAGTGCAAGAATTTTATTGTAAATTCTGACAATGTTATTTTATAAACCAGTCATCAGAATATTGTTAGTGCATGACTTGGAGGGGTTAGAGTGGTCTCCTTTTGACCACCTATTCTAGGAGTCTATTTTTCCACTACCCCTATAAACTCAGGAATCTGGCATTTGAGTTTATGAGGCAGCCTCATGGGCCTATTTTGAGAGATTTTCCACTTTTAGGAGGTTGAGGTGGCTTCAATGTTGATTCCTCTTTGTCTCATTTTATATACCTCTCACTTACGTGATTGAGGTTAGCTCTTCATTCTCTCTCCCATAGATTGAGGGTGTTGTAGCTCTAAGAAACACAATTATGTACTTGGATTCTTTCAATAATACAAAAATAGGTCCTTCTTGTCTTATGTGATTTTTGATCTTTTTATTGAGTTTTCTATGCTAAGGTTATTGTGATATGGTCGTATCCTTAGCCTGTATGCTAAGTCAATTAAAAATTTAGAAATCTATTTTGGATTTGAGGTGTTGGTTTGTGTACAAATTGGAATCAGAATCATGGAAATATCCTCCCTTTTACATTTTCCAAGTACCTTACTAGTTCTAAGAAGTTCAAAGTGATAGGATCAAGTTATGGGTTATAGTTTCTTTTCAGCTATTTTGTAAGCTCACATCAATTGTGGATCTTCTATTAAATTCAGTGGATCACCTAGTTCAAGTCAATTTTAGTTATTTATTTCATGTGTTCTCTCCCTTTCCTCAAAAGTTAGTTTTAAATGATCCAAGGGGAAGGCAACCCCTAATCGAGAGGTCTACTTTTGGATAGGTTACCCACAACCTGAGAGTAGTCCCATGTTTCATAGGATTGCTGGGTTTTAACACTTAGAAAATTAGGTGAAATCCTTAGTGACAACAATTAACATCTTCTATGAGTTGTACAGTATGATAGAAGTAAATGGGTCTTTGGCAGAAGAATTCAAACATTTAAAAGATCTGTCAATACTCAAGTTAACCCGACTCACTGAATTCATGAAAGTTGAATGGTTCAAGATCATTCTAAGTAGAGCTCATGATCAATTCTTATGGATAGGTGATCAATCTGTTAAGATATGTGCTTAGTTGATCCATGATATCATAGGGCTTAACAACGAAGGAGCTCTACCTGTTAGTGAGAAAAACCTAAGAAAAGAAGCTGAAACCCTAACACACTCTAAATGGGACAAGAGGGCAATGATAGTAAATGATATATATTTACAAGATGTGAGATTGGTAGTGATTCTAATTGGCTACAAGTTGTTTTATAGTTCTAGACTTAATTCTGTATCAGCTGGAGTTATAATGATGGCATACAGAATGGTTAAAGAAAACAAGAAATACAACCTGTGTGAAATACTAGCTTAACAATTCATTGAGAATGTAAAAGTTATAAAGAAGGATAAATCTAAGGCATTTAGGTTTGGGTCATTACTAGTTCACATGTACATTCATGTCATTCACAACTTTCCTGGTATGCATCCTAGAGCATGGAAAGATAATGAACCCACTGGTCTACAAATCTCAGAATACTATACAAGACAAAAAAAGGATTGGGTTGATGGAGAATTGTCTGGCATGATTAAGATCATGCAGAGGTAGATGAAAGAAAGATATATAATTCCATAAATCTTAGTAGAAAAGTATGAGGACACCATCTTTTTCATGGTTGAAACTAATTGTGTTTGCTTTGAGGTAGTTGAGCCTAGAACCAAATGGTGCTATCCTATGGGATATGAGGTAAGTGTTGAAGTACTAACTATGCAAGTAGAGCATGTATTGGCAGTAGAAAATGACCCTACTCAAGAAAGATGGGGTACATATAGAGAAAAATATGAAAAAGTCAGAGAAGAATAAGAGAAAGTAACAAGGAAAAGGAAAGTCAGCAAGATTGTGGAAGACATCACTGCAATGGTGGGTATTAAAAAATCATAGTTGATAGATATCAAAAATAAGATGGAGGCATCTTCTAGAAGTGCCATTGATACACCCATTACATTGGAAATAGAGAAGGCAGTTACTACTGATAACATTGTTGATTTATCAGTCTCTCAAGAGGAAGAAACACATGAAGTTGAGACTATAGCTTCTCCTAGAAGATCATCAAGAACAATTAAGCAAGTCAGTCCAAGAGGAAAAGAGATATAAGTAAAGAGGGAGAAGAAGGAAGAAAAGGTCACGGAGAAAGAGGAAGAGAAAATGGTTCAAAAGAGTCCAAAATCCTTGTGGAAACTAGATATGAAATCACTATAGAAAAGGGTTATCAAAGATGGAAATCTGATATCAATAAACAAATTACTATGAGAGATAGTGGCCTAAGGACCAAGAAATCATTGAGGAAACTATCATTGAGCATTTCTTAGTTTTCAAAAAGAATTTGTTGGAAGTTGAAGGCAGTGTCCCCAAAGATTTGTACAAAAAATTGGAAATGAGAAAATAGTTAGCACATTCAGAGGATGAGAACATAAGAAAAAAGACAATTGATGATATGTTTTTGGTTGTGTCTATTCAGGATAGGGAAAGAATTATAAAGGCACTGAAACCTCTACTAAGAACAAAGACTAGACTAGTCAAGATTATGGCTAGAAAATATGATGAGGTAATTGAAGATACCCAAAAGGCATTAGACCAACTTCTAATGTATGACATGCCTAAAAGGGTGTCACCTCCTAAGAATGCTAAACCTATATCCTTGGGTTTAGGAGAGAGCTCAAAGGAAATAAATGAGAATGCTCAAGTTAACTTGCAACCAAACTTCTTTGTCACTGGTGTGCCTATTAGTCTTGACACTTCACAGGATGTAAATGATCCATTTATGGACAAGGTGGATAGTGTGATGGGGTTTAAGATCAAGAATAGATAGAAGAAATAAAATCAGAAGAGAAACTAGAAGAAAGAGCACAAGAGAAGGAGTTACAACAAGAAGAACAACAAGAAAAATAACCTAAATTAGAGGAAGTTGCTGAAGTCAGATTGGATACATTCCTATTGTTGGTAAGTGTGGCCAAACCAGTCAGTTCTGATGTGAAAAATATGGATGAAGATGAGCTGATGAAACTTTCATTTATGGCTTTTGCTAAAGCTAAGGAGAGATCAGTTTAGAAAGGAGACAAGAGAGCTAAGATAATGGTTAGGGCTATAGAAATAGTAAACAAGCTACTCCCCTCACCAGTTATCCTAAAAGATAAGGATGAGGTTGAGAATATCAGTACAATATTGGATAGCTTTGATAGTCATTTTGACTCATTGCTAAAAACATCAAAGGAGACAGCTGAAAAGAACTTCTTGGGAAAGAAGTTGAGTGAAGTTCATAAGTCCATTTCATGGGACTTAGGCATTCCTAAGGCTACCACTCTTAAATCCAAGATTTGTGTAGCACAAGGAAGGAAAATATATAGCTATTGCATAAATCCCTGTAGACATTTGAAGAATGTTGAGGAGGCCATAGCCAAAGACAGGGCTAGCCTTGACAGTATAATGGATAGTTTTGAATCATCTTCACAAACTATGGGAGAGGTAGATAAGGAGACATCTAGGATATTGGAAAATATAGGAGCACTGGAAATGGAGAAAGGGAGAGTTGCAGATAGATTTGGCTCATTAAGAAGCCTATTGACTCCCAAGCTCTCAATGTTGGAGACTCATCTCTCAGAGATGATAAAGGTTGAAAGCTCAATGTCAGTATCTACTCTTACTAAGGTTAAGGCAATAGAGACAGTGTCATATGCACTAAATGGATTAATCCATGTCAGTGAACTATTGATAAATTCACGGATTGAGGAAGTTAAGACCTTGGAAATATCCTTCCAAGATGTCTTAAACTCTGGTAAGTAAGCGCTAGACCACTTGTGATTTAGTTTTTCAATTTTGAGAATACCTTTTTCATGGATGTCAAAGGGAGAGGAAGAAAAAGGAATATATATATATATATATATATATATATATATATATATATATATAAGAGAGAGAAGAAAAAGAAGAGAGTTGCTTTGTGACACTTAGTCATTTTTCTAAGTGTCACCATCAATGCCAAAGGGAGAGATTGTTGGCATATGATGATTTGGAGAACTAGGAATCACTTGAGGGTTGTCATTTATGGAAACACTCATGATGGAGTGATCGCATGTTGTGGAGATTGTCATTGGAGTTACAGTCATGGAAATGACTAAGTCCAGAATCAGGATAACAAGGTACAATGCCACAGTTTTGGTCAGGGATGAAGATATATAAGGTATTATGGCTTGTGAAGTTAACTAAAGGTATTTTGGGATATGAACATGATTTAGTTAATATTGCATAAGTTTTGGTTACCAAATTTGTGAGATACAATGTTCAGAAGATATGCGAAGGCAGTAAAATAGTGTAACAGGGTGTAAAAATAGTTGCAAAGATTGAGGAAGGAAAAGTGAATATGGTAACATGCTAAGAAAGGTGAATAAAGTATATTTCTAACTATTTAGTATTGTAAGAGCACTAACTCCATTGATAACATTTTCATAAGTTATTACTATGTTTTGCATGGTAATTGTGAAGCCAACTAGAAGGTTGATTTTGTACAAGTATGGAGTGTTTTTGTAAAAGAAAAATATGTAATGGTAATGATGATAGAGTAAGATTGCAAATAGAAGAGCAGAGATCAGATGCATGATCATTAAGAGGCTAGGCTACAATTGGAACTATTTAAGCAAGATAAGTGCTTGTATTGTTCCCCCTTTTTGAGAACTACGTTTGGGACAGTATTGATTGTAAGAGCAGTGTGCTCACCACCTTTAACCAGGTGTTTTGTATACCTATAATAGGGTTTTGTAGTCCTCTAATAAGGAAAATTACTATGTAATAATCATCTCCTAACATAGCTAGATCTCCTAATAGGGATATTATATTTTAGTACATATTTGTGGGTACCATCCCCACCGGGGTTTTCCCTTTGGCTAGGGTTTCCTTGAGAAAAAATCATGGTGTCATGAGTAATGTGTTATGCTTATATATTATTTTCATTTCTCCATTACTTTGGATTGTTTGTAATTTTTTTAAGTTGAAATCAAAGATCCTTTAATACTAATTCACCCCCCTCTCAGTATTACCTAATCCTAACAAAACCATCTTCCTAACTTCATATCGCATTTTGGGAACCAAGTTACTAACAAGGATATCAATCTTCTCATTTTGACGAATGGCCCTAGAGTAGCGAGAGCATTGTCATCTCCACCTTTGGAAGAAAGTGACAAAGGATTCCCCTCAATTTTTCTTTAAGTTGCATAAGTCCAACATGGTGATAGATCTTGAAAGGTTGTATGCAAAGTGTTGGACAAATCTATGAATGAGCTCTTTGAAAGTCTTAATGGGGGAGTTATGTTGGTGAACCATTCCATCGCTTGACCCTTAAGACTCCTTGGGAACAATCTCCTAAGGTACGAGTCATCTCGATGGAACTCAAAACTTGTGGTATAGAATTGATGCACGTGATCATGTGGGTCTCCATTCCCATCATACTTGTCATATTGAGGGATCTCAACCTTTCTAGGGAATTCTTTCATGCTAACACTTTTGTCAAAAGGATTAGGACAAATTAAATCAAGTGAGAATGAACTCTTGGGTGCCAACATATTTTCCATCATACTCTTAATTTTTTTAATCTCTTCTTCTTGAGATGGACCTTGCTTCTTAATCTTCTTGTCCACATCAAAGTTGTAGGGGACTCTAGTGCCCTTGTTGATTAAACTCTCTAGGAACTTGTCTTTGTTTTTCTCTAAGTATCTCTCCACATACTACTCAAAGAGTGGTTCTTGTTGTATCTTCATGAAGTCTTGGGAGTTGAGGTCAAAACTCAAGCTACTACCCCCATATTGTGAACCATGGTGAGCATGTTGTGAAGGTTGTCTTGAGTTCCTAAGAGGTGTTCGTCTCCTATAATGATCATGTCATGAAGCCCTTCTTCCTCTAGGGCTAGGAGATCATGAAGGTGTTCTTGAATGCCTTCCACTTCATGGAGTCTTAGGAGGAGTGGATGGAGGAGAGCTATTTCCACCACCAACACATATGTTGTTAAATTGAACATTAAGTTGCTAGGCCAAGAGTCTATATTTCTCTTCCTGGAAGGCTATTTTTTCTATCTCCAACAAGGCTTATCTCTCCAACTCTAGGAGTCTAAACTACTCTTCCTTTTCATCTTGTTTGTCTAGGAAGGCTTTCTTTTCATGCTCAATTCTCTGAAGTCTTTCACTCATGTATATTGAAGTTGTTTTGAGTGGTGAACTTGTTGAATGTCTAAATAAGTCATTGGTGTATGTTGCATTCACATGAGTGTCATAAGGTTCATCATCTTGGTTTTCATGTTGTGATTATTCTTCTTGATACACTTGCCTCTTATCCATTTTAGCCCTTTGGTGTGCATCCAAATATCTAGTTGAGATAAGGGGTGAGATTGGTCAATTTTCATGAGAGGAACTACCAAACAAAAGGGTACCTCTATGTTTTTCAAATATGTCATCAAGGATTTTATCCATTTCTTCCCTCTCTCATCGAGTCATTGTGTAACTCATATCCATATCCGAGTGAGAATATGCTAATGGTGTACTCAACTCACTAAGGTTACTCTTGGGATCAAACCAAACATCTGAGTTGTTCCTAGGTAATTGATCAAATATGGGTTCTTTTCCCTTACATTTTTGGCAAGTTTGAACTAAGGTTAATTGGTTAAAGACTACTTGTGGTTGCTTTCCTTGATTTACTTGATATCTTGTTGTAACCAACATGAAAGAAAAGGTACTAGGTGATAAGATGACCCTAAGAAATGTTGGTACCGAACTAGGATAGTAAAAGCACTCACTTCTCCAAAAGAGAGGTGATAAGATAGAATTTTGTAAGAGGTGTAAACCAACACTGCCACAGAGGTGCCCACTGAATGGGTGAATACCCTAACACACATGGATTAGGAGGATGATTTACCCAATTTATATTGATTGAATTTGAATTTTCATGGAAGTGAATGGAAAAGAGATTACTAAAACTCTCCAAGCGTGTTATCAAAGGATCTAAAGGTTTTATCTTCTCAACAAGGATGATTTCTAGCTCACCGATTCCAAGCAAGGTCACTCATGAAATCAAAGATTACTAGTTCAAGAGGTCCAAAATGCAAGAATCCTGTTAGGAATGAATGCTGAATATATCCTATGGGAGAGTATTCATAGCCATTCTGTAGTAGTTTTTGTTGCATTCATGATTGTGATTGTCATTAATGTCAACATAGTGATCTACTGAAGTTTAGTAGAGAAGCAAACATTGTTTGAGTTAGTGCACATGGGATATTGAAAATCAAGCTATGAGGAGTTGAGGAATTACTCTATGATGTTTTATAAGATTATGGTTAAGAGCGCGTATGGAAATTCTTTTATTCATGATAGTTATGTGTAAATCAGTGGAAGTAGTATTCAGGCAGTGTTCTTGAGTAGCAGTCTGTGGAAATCATATGATATCTCCTAATCAGGATAGAATCTGAGCATGTGACATTGAAAAGATGTTGAAGAAATGATAATTGTGACATGGACATGACAACAATGTTAGAGGTCAAATGAGTGAATAGTTATCTTATTTGGAAACCAACAATTTTGTGTAATTATGGAATTATTATGTAACATGTGGAAGATTTTATTTTGTAATTTGTATGTCGACTCATTTGTAATTATTTGAGTGTGGTATAAAGGAAGGAATGTTTTCCTTATTTTAATGTGTAATTTGGAATGTAAGATTGCAAAAGTGAACTGTGGAATTGTGCAATACTTGTTGAAAGAGGATATGCGAAGTATGGAGATCTGGTATTGAGATATGATGAAGTAGTTGGTGTGGTTTGGCAAAGTCAAAGGAGAAGTGATAAGTTGTTGAGATCAGTAATATTTTGATATTATTCTATTGAATAATATAGAGATCATTTGGACAGTGCGTTCAGTGATCTTGCCCCTGAAGTTGTTTGGACAGTGGGTCCTTCTATCTTCCATAATTCCTAATAGAGTCAGAATCTTTTAGCAGGGATTCAAAGTCTCCTAGAAGGGACTGATATGTACTGAATATATTTCATAAGACTCCTAACATAGTCCATCCTCTCTATTAGTGCTCAAATCTATAGATGATTTATGATCTGACAAAATTATAACTCCAATTATCCCAATAGATGCATCTAACAAAATGCAAGCACTAAGCTATTATGGTTGTAGAACATTCTTCACTTTGAGTATAAACTCAAGCGGGTTTACCTTCTTATAAGCTTCTTCAAAGCATTAAAATGGACATTTATGCACTTGTCATAAATGTGTCAACTCAAGTAAAACCAACAAAAGTAAATTGAAATCATTTATCAATATTTTTTGGTGGCAACACATGCAAATATATCTTAAACCAGTGCGTTATCTATTTGGGCATCAGAGTCAAACCCTACCTCCACACAATTCTATCAAGACAAATATACTAAAACCCAAATGAAATGCCTGGTATCCCATTCTTTTAATTCCTACATCTGCTATCAAATTCATATATGGACAATTAATTCATAGATACCTCCCTTAAGATTTTACTCTTTCCTTGAAAGAACTTAAGTTTAACCCCTACATTCACTTTGTGAACAATGCATTGAAAAGCCTTACAATTTAATGCATAAGAAAACTAAAGTGTCCATACACAAAGACAAAAAATAGTAACAATAGAGTCCCAATATCTTTGTATTAACATTCAAAATCTGTCAGTGCAGTATCATGATGACTAAAGAGAAATAAGGTTCTATATCTCAGAACTTTTACAAAATGTATTAACCAACCCCTTGAAAAGAGTAAAAACTTGCTATATATACCCACATCCATCTTGGAATCCTCAAAAGGATGCAACAAGATTTGGATGGCTATGTAAAAAACATGCACAAAAGACAAATAGTACAAATCAAAAGATAGTGACTATAACAACAGAAAGCAGTTCTCAACTACTTAACAATTTTACAAGTGGCACCTTTGTCTAAATATATTTCAGAGCAGTTACATAATTTGTTGCATGAATGATGACTGCCATATGGCTAACCTACATCATCCCTTGTTTGAAACATGTTCTCCCTTGAATTTTGAATCAGGTGCCATTTGTACTCTATTCTTCTTCCCCTTCTATCATTTGGGTAGCTGGCTTCTTCTTTTTCTTCTTTGTCAGTCTGTCCCATGCTGCTACATCATCATTAGATGGCCAATTGTAAGCCTGCAATACCTATAGTTATTTGATCTGCTGATCCCACATGGAATTAGTTACACTTTTAGCCTCTGCTACAAACCATATACAATCACTTTCAACTTTAAATAAGCTGTCAATTATAATATTGCATCTTTCTAAATCCAAAGCACTGTCATTGTTAAGGAAAGCATCCTTCTTAATTATCATTTGATCCATTGATGCTTTCCACTCATCTATACTGAAAATACCCACACCATTATCATATATTGGAGACAAGTACTTACTGCTATTCCCATCAAACATAGCCAGCTTGGCTGGTATCTGGTTAGACTTACCTTTAAAGAACCTTGATACAACACTTACTAAACCAATCTTTTCAAAAACCTCAGTTACTACCTTGGGAATATCTGTAATACCCCAAAAATGGGCTATATGTTCATTAACCTCCTACATCGACAAATCGAACAAAATCGACATCGAAGTCCTAACCTAAGGCACATCTAAACATCATCGAATCATAATTGATTATCTTAAATTCTACATCGGGGAATATTCCTAGCAATATTCCTAATCATCATAATTATCTTTAATTTTATAATTATTTGGCAGTAAATCACATTTATCCTAAATTTTGATTAATTGAATATTTTCATATTTAATTAATTAGATTTAATATTTGCCACTTAATTGTGTAATTAAATTTAATTCTATCTATTATTAATTGTATTATTTAATTTTGACAATAAATCCAATATCCTATGAATAATTGATTAAATCTTTATTTAATTAATTAAAGCAAGTTGTCATTATTTAATAATATAGTTTTTAATAAAAATTTGATTAAATAATTGATTAACCCATAAATCAATTGTTTTATTTTTAAAAGCAGTTAAGTTGGAAATAAATCACTTTATTATTAAATTAATTCATAAATAAAACATGCACAATCATAAAAGCAGACAACTATCAATTATCAATTAAAGCTAAACTCTATTTTGAGTTAAAACTTAGCTTTTGCATGTTTTTGTGAATTAAATTATCTTTATTATTAGATAACTCAAAAATCAAGCTGAGTTAATCTAAGTGATTTATGGCTTTTTTCCATGCACCTCCAAAGCCCTGGATTTCTATAAAACCAAGGCTCAACTCTTCATAATTCATCTCTAAAATCTCTCAATCATCTCTCAAATTTGCATCCAAGCATCTCATGTTTTTGCACAATCACGCTGGAGAATTGGAATTGAAGAATCAAAGCTCTTGTGAATCGACATCTTTGTGAGATCAATCTTATTTTTGCATTCATATTGCATATCATTGTTAGATTAGCATTGCATATCAATTTTCAATAGCATTCATAGCATATCAATTTCATCTAGCATAGATTCATATCGGTTTTTATCATTCTTATTGCATAGAAAATATAAAAAATATAGATTAATTGCATTCAATTTCATATCTATCTTTTGCATTCAAATCCTCCATTTAGGTGTCGTCTAGGTCACTGATCTCGATTACAATCTGAGAACATCAATCTCGCACCTACTAGAAGGCAGTACATCGCTTGGTTAGATAGTTTTCAATTTTGCACGATTTCGATTATAGCTAACCTCTAATATTTTATTGAGTGTTGTTTCTATAGATCAGGTACAATTTTCACACACACATTTCTGGCGCCCACCGTGGGGCAACCCACCTTTGCATGCTGATTTTGATTCTTGGAGCTAAAACCCTAAAGTTTCAAAGATTTAATTTTATCTCCGAAACAGCTTGGAGTTTTGGTTTGAAATTGTTTTTGCAAGTTGGAGACATATCAGGGAAGCTTCAAAAAACAATTCAGAATTTTCTAAATTTTTTTGAATTTTTAATAATTTTTTTTCAATTTTTCATAAAAAATTAATATCTGACGCAAATCAGCATATTTTTCTAAAATTTTTACATTTTCGGAAAGCTCTTCAAATTATACATGGGGTCTATTATTTGTGTTTTAAATTTGGATGCAATTTAATAGCTCAAATAGTCAATTTGCAAAAACTGGTCTGTTTTGATAAAACGGGTCTCTAGGGCACAAATGAAGATATTTTTCTAAAATTTTTGCATTTTTGGAAAGCTCTCTATTTTTTAGTAGGGGTCTTTATTCTGAATTTATATTTTTGTGGACAAAATCATATCAAAAAAATTAGATCTTGTTGACTAGGTCAAATGTAGTGCAAAAAAATTAAAATTTTATGATGGGTATGCACTTATTTTTCATATGATTCAATGCATGATATGAGTTGTCATTTGGATTAATTTATGGTTATTATTTCTCTTAAAAATTTATTTTTAGAGCTAACCCTATGGTTTTCATAAGTTGAATATATTTTGCATATCTTGTTTGCTTGTTTGCTTGTTGGAGAGTTCGTCACTTGCTTGAATGGAAAAGCTCAACAAGAATTGCTAAAAATCAGGTAAAATCTACTAAGCATGTTGCAAGGATCCCAGGTGTTCTCCTTTATCTAATAATATTTTGATTTGGGACTTAAAATAAATCTCTTATGTGTCAAGCTTGTGTGCATCTTTTCATGCTTTTGATCTATTTCTACACACTTGCATAATTGATACTAGGTTGTGAACCCTTAAGGATTCATTAAGTAGTCTTAGAATACTTGTGATTGATCTTGATTGCTATCTTGGGTTATTGGACTTGCTAATCCGCCGGCCCCTCATTTCTGCCCCGTGGTTGCAATCTCAGCGCCATAAAGGGGAGGGGTCAACAAGACAGAAGCGTTAAGTGTTCCACTTGGCAACCCTTTTGTGCTTTTAGGAACTCACTTGTTTTCTAAGTTGGGGACTCATTTTCAGCTTGTGTGAGGTGTTAAGTGTTCCAGCTTGTGGACTCATCTCATATTTTCTTTAAGCGTTAAGTGTTCCTCTTTCTACTTTTTGGGTACTTTTGGTAGATTTACTTTCGGGAATATATCTGTGCTCACATAGTAATTAGGCCCTATGAACACTATTTGTGATTCTTGAGAGATTGGATTCCTAGCAAAATCCTTCCTTGACGATGGAATCCTTGTAGGTAGGGAGGATACTTATTGTGTTTCACATTCAACTTGGTTAGTGAGTCTTCTCTTATTGATCGACACATTCTCTCTTTGGAGAGGTTGATAGATCACGTGGGGTTGATATCATGAGCTTTGGTGAATCAAAATTGGTTAGTGCATCTTCTCTTATTGATTGATACATTCTCTCCCTGGAGAGGTTGATAGATCACATGGAGTTGATATCACAGACCTTGGTGGAACAAAACTTTGTCTTAGCGTGTCGGATTAATCTGCTTGCTTTGTTTGGGTTAAAAGTGAAAAGGTATCAAAAACCTTGGATTTGGAGCCAAGTCCCCTTGTGGTATAAATCTATGAGTCACCTTTAGAGAGGGTTAACCGTAGCAGATGATCCATTCACAGGGCAAACTGCGTTGACGGAACCTCAAGCGGTCATAGCCATTTTAGACGTGGTAGTGACAGCCGCTATATAAATGTCCTTGTGGAAGAAATCTCCACGGGTATGGTTCATTGTTGGGTTGTCAGATCTCCCTAGCAGCTCTTGAAGATTAAGTTCTCAGACTATGTCAAAATCTTGGTGCGCCGGGATTGGAGTTCACCCCTTTGAATCATAAAAGTTGTAGAGTCAAACCATTACTAAAAACCCTAGAGAGGCCAATTTTTCACTTTCAGGTATATGTGTGTTATTGAAAAACTTTTCAGAACATACACAATTAGTACTCTCAGGGATTAGCACAATTTGGTCACTTGATTGTTCATGCGCAAGGTTTCTTTTTCCCTTGTTCATTATTTTCAGACGTGCTTGGAATCACTTGCTTGTTGTTTTGTGTGCTTGTTTATCTACTTGGCTATTAAAAATGATCAAATTTGGTATAACCTTCAAAATCTGGACAGTACAATTTGCAAACAATCCAAAACTGAAGACCTTAAATTTTGAAAAAATTGACGTAAAATTCTTTCTGGAGTCAAAAGTCATTTCAGGAAGTCAAAAGTCGTACGAGTTTTGTCAAGTGTCATTTCAGTATTGCCCATCTGTCATACGATTAAGAAACCAGTGTCGTACGAGTTTTCAAACCAGCAAATTCAAGAAAGTCAAAACCCTGTTAGCAACTGTCGTACAAGTTTTGTCAACTGTCATTTCATTGCTACCCAACTATCATACGAGTTTAGCAACTATCATTTCATAGACTACCCAGTGTCGTATGAGTCTGTAGAGTGTCGTTTGGAAAAATTTGAGAGAGTTGTCAAAAATTGTCAAATTGCAAGATATCCAATGTTTCCAGCCTAGTTCTAGAATCTGTCAAAAATATCATTGTGTCAGGAATAGAGCAGTAGCTATTGAGCATTCTACCATTTTCCAAGTTTTATCTTTTGAATCTGATCTAGTCTTCTGTTTGATCAATTTGAGTCCTTTTTATCTTGTGTCAAAACCTTGTCATAACTATCAATCTTCAATCAATCTTCAAAAATAGACTAAGTGTTGAGAACTCGTGTCCGCTATCTTTTGGGCGATCTATCCCATACATCCAGGGCACAGTTTCCTTCACCCACATCTCATCAGATCTTCAAAACTATCATAATCTTGACAAGGTTGCGTCATCCGATTTTCTCGAATTAAATTGTTCTTCAGTTGTCTTCGTCCTTTTCTTCTATTTCATTCAAAGTTAATGGTGGAGACCAGAGCTTCTTCACACAAGAAATCAGAAGAAATATCTTAGCACTTACTTTTGACCAATACCCCAGGTCCAACTCTTGAACAACTCATCAAGTCAGGTATCTACGAAGACAACGGTCTCGGTAACTTTTGATTGAAAACTGGTTACATACCTCCTCTATCAACTCACAGAGGTAATCAACAAACTCCTCCTCAATCTATTCCAGGGAGCCCAAAAACTCCTACCATGTCTCAAGCAGGGACAAACCACGGTTCTCTAGGAGGAGGATCCTAGGGACACCATTCTCAACATAATGCTGACCAAGAACCTATGCCCTCTAAAATCCATTGATGTCAAAATGACGATGAATTCAAGAGAATGATGAGGCATTTCTTGAAAGTGGATAGAAAGGCATACTTTTTACAATTAGCCCAAGAAGGGGCTAAGCTTCCTCCCAACTTTAACGTTGATGATATAATCACACATGAGGAAGAAACTCCACTTATAGCTATGAAAAAATAGATGCATGCTATACAAGTCGAATTTAACAATCTTAAGAAGGAGAAGGAACCCAAGGAGTTCTCCATGGAGGCCCTATGTCCTTTCCCGTTTGACAAAAACTTGTATATGCCACCATTCCCAAAAAGAGTGGAGATACCAAAGTATGACAAATATGACGGACACTCTGATCCTCAAGATCATGTCAGAGAGTTCTATATGCAATCCATGGAATTCATGCATGAACCGACTTATCTAATGCATCTTTTTCCTAGATCCTTGGGAGGAGCATCCATTCAGTGGTTTTCAAGATTACCTTCTACGATCAAAACTTTTGAGGAATTGATTAAATTGTTTTATCAACAATATTCCTACAATATTCAACATCCGGTCACCATGATCGATATCTGTAACCTCAAGCAATATCCAGGGGAATCATTCCTAACTTTCCTCAAGAGGTGGAGAAAGAAGTTCTCTCTATATGCTAGACAAATTCCTGAAATGGAGAAACTTGAAATCTTTATCAATAACCTTGTTCCAGAGCTCAATTATCCATTACAAATGCAAGATCATGTATCTTTTGATAAAATGGTGGATAATGCAATCAAGATTGAGAAAGTACTTGTCAAGAAAGGAGAAATCACACTTCAAAAGGACAAGTCTGAATCTGGATCTAGCTCAAAAGATAAAAACAAGAGCTGGAATAGAAACAAAGGTATTGTCTCTAATGGTGTTGTTGACACTATCCGCACCCCATCAAAGGCACCGGCCTACAATCTCACCCTTGCCACCAAAGCCATTGAAGCTTCAGAGCAAAAATTTGCTGAACCATCTCCAAAGAAGCCATTCAAACGATGGGATAATAAATGAAAGTTTACTCCCCTGGGAGAATCTTTGGAATCTACCCTGAGAACCCTGATAGCTAATAACATGATCTCTTTACCACCAATCCGAAACCCTGATCCGGATCCAAAACCATATTGGTGGAAAGATAATGAATTCTGTGCTTTCCATCAGACTAAAGGCCACAGAACTAATGGATGCTTCCACTTGAAGCATACCATTCAAGACTTGATAGATCAAGGGGACATCATGATTGATAATCCTACCAGCAATAATGATCACACAGCATTTACAGAACCATTTCCACAACATGGCAAGGGAGTTTCCACTTCTCAGCCTAACATGGGGGCAAAAGTCAACTATACCTCCCTTGGAAACAATGCTGTCATCAATATGGTTGAACCATGTCTCTCTGAAAGCTACAATGTCATCACGATTGTATGAAGAGACAGAAATCATTCCTCAGCTAATGCGGTTACCAGATCACAAGCTCAGGCTCATCTGAAAGGACAAACAACAAATTCATCTAATGTTCCTAAGATACCTTTCAATCTCACATCTGCTTCTAAATAGAAGGTTGCCTCGAAATCTTCCAATCCAAAGGATACAAGACCTACATCTTACAGCATCATCCAACAACTCCAGCATACCAATGCCAAAATCTCTATGTTTGAGTTACTTCGAATATCTCTAGCTCACAGAGATATCCTAGACAAAGCGTTGCTCGGCTCTAATGTTCCTGATGATCTAGATCTAGATAGGTTCCAGACTATGGTTGGTCATCTAACATCTCCGCAATATATCTCCTTTTTAGAGGAAGATGACAACTCCCTAAGTCACCCACATAATCAGCCCTTGCACATAGAAGTCTTGATCCAGAACCATCGAGTCAAACATGTGTTGATAGATGGGGGCGCAGGCCTCAACATTTGTTCTTATAGCTTAATCACACAGTTGGGATTCTCAGAGATGGCTATTGATCCTCGAAAGAAGATCACCATAAAAGCCTATGATGAACAAGAAAGAGCTTCTAAAGGCACCATTGTCTTACCCATCCGAGTGGGTCTGGTCATCAAAGATACCACATGTCAGGTGCTTGATCTACCATTGGCTTACAATATCCTTCTAGGGAGACCCTGGATCCATGAAATGCAAGCCATCCCTTGTACGTACCATTAATGCTTGAAATTTCCCTATGAAGGGGTAGAAGTTACTATCCTAGCAGATCTGAGTACAACTTGTAATACATTGAAGGAAAGTGCCGATAAGCTTGTACCTAATAACAGAGAATCTTCCATCAAGCAACAAAATGTGGCTTCCACATCCAAGATGGAAGACATTGCTAAAGAGATCAATATCAAAGAAAATGGGATGGGAGAATACACTATAGAGCCAGTCTTGTCTCTGACATCTCTCCCTATCTCACCCAAATCATATGGACAATCTTTGAAGTAATCTAAATCAGAACCTAAGGAACCTATGGAAGCATACAAAAGAAATTTTGTGGCGGAGCAAGTATCCAAACAAGAATTTGAAGAGGATGAAGCTGTGCTGGCATGGCTATATAAAGAGGATTCTGAATCTAAAATTGTTCAACCTAGTGAATCTATAGCACCTACAATCCCTTCTAATTCATATGGTCTAGGAAAAAAATTGATAGCCAAGATGGGATATTCCGGTCAAGGACCCCTAGGAATCAGAGGAAAGGGTCTTGTAACACCCATTTCACATGTTGGTAGAGCCAACAAAGATACTGGTGGCTTAGGGTTTAAGAAGAAACCCTATCATCTCAAAGGTGGTTGTTCTCATGTCATAGAACAAATTGCACCAGGAGAACCCCTTCTTAAGAAAGAAGAAACAAAACCCTCTGATGATGATTCAGATAGCTCTGAGCTTATCCCCTATGAAAAATTGCCTAAAGAGATCAAAGATCTTCTTGATGATATAGATGATCCTATCAAAAGAATTAATGTAGTAGAAACACAAGAACCTACTGTAGCACAAGAGATGGTTGCACCACAAGAAACAGCTAATCTCACAGGCAATCAAACTGATCAAGAAGAAGGGGGTAGTTATTCTGACACTGATTCCCATGAATATGAATTCAAGTCAGAGACTGAGGGTAATCCTTCTTGGGGTATTCATCCTGATTTCACACATTTTCTAAGATTTCCTAGAGATCCTGAATCAGAAGCTGAGTCAAATGACTATGAATGGGGTGCCATTCTAGAAGAAGATGAGCTTATAATAGAGAAATATATTGATGTTATTCACCAATATGTATCTCAACCCAATGTAGGTCTAGAGAGAAACAATGAACTTAACGTGTCTGATCCACCTATGGTTGAAGAGGACTCCCATGATGATGTTGAGCCTATTCACGAATTGAACATTTTGAGCTATAATATCACCTTTGAACTTGAGCGTCGGGTTAGGACCAATGATGACATATCCATGACTGTGAACACCATATCCCAAGGCTTTCCTGCTTTGACTAGCCAATGCCCTGATCTTATCGACCGAACTTCCACAAACCCAAACCATGGTATTTATACCTTCCCGAATGACTATGCCCTTGCCTGCTACCTCAATGTAGTTGAGCCTATGAGTACTTCCATCAGTGAACCAAGCGTCAGCATGACCGAGTCAGACATCAAATATCTTAGTCAGAAAAACAAGAGTAAAAGGAAAAGGAAAAAGAGTTCTGAGGGTGAAAACCACTTTGTGGCAGTCTCAGAACCGACAAAAGTAAAAAGAAAAGACATATCTGAAGGTGAAAACCTCTCTGAGGAGCCTAAGGATGAGATATTTGATGTCCTTCTAAGTCATTTACATGATAGATCTCTAGTTCTGATTGAGCCAACTCAATCCATCAATTTGGGTACAACAGAGGAACCAAAATTGGTACATGTAGCACAATCTCTATCAGAAGAAGAGAAACATAAATTCACTACATTCTTATCAGAAAAAAAGATCAATTTTGCATGGAAATATTCAGATATGCTAGGATTGGATCCCAATCTCATTATGCACCATCTATCCATTGCTCCTGGAGTAAAACCAATCAAACAAAAATTGAGAAAGATGCATCCTCATGTTGCACTCTTAGTCAAAGCAGAACTAGAAAAACTCCTAAAAGCTAAATTCATCCATGTCATAGACTATGCTGAGTGGATCTCTAACATTGTACCTATTTCAAAACCAGATGGTTCAATCAGAGTGTGCACGGACTTTAGAGATGTGAACAGAGCATGCCCTAAGGATGATTTTCCACTACCTAACATTGATATGATAGTGGACATGACTGCGGGCTATGAAATGTATTCCTTAATGGATGGCTTTTCTGGGTACAACCAAATCAAAATTGCTCCAGAAGATCAAGAGAAAACAACTTTCACATGTGTGTGGGGAACCTTCTATTGGAATGTTATGCCATTCAGACTCAAAAATGCTGGAGCTACATATCAAAGAGCAATGACATCTATTTTTCATGATATGATGCATAAAAAAATGGAGGATTACGTGGATGATACCTTGGCAAAATCCATGATTAGAACTAAACATCTAACAGAATTGAGCATGATCCTAGACAGAATGGAATAGTTTAGTCTCTGACTAAATCCTAAGAAGTGTGCTTTTGGTGTCACTTCTGGAAAGCTCTTAGGATACATAGTTTCAAAGAAAGGCATTGAGGTCGATCCAGCTAAGGTGAAAGCTATCATAGAGATGCAACCTCCCAAGAATATCAGTCAAATGAAAACTTTGCAAGGGAGAGTATAGTCCATCAGAAGATTCATATCACAGCTAGCGGACATATCACAGCCTTTTACAAAAACATTACATAAAGGTGTGACCTTTGCATGGAATGAAGAATGCGAGAACAACTTTAACCATATCAAGAAGTATCTATCAAATCCACCTATCTTGATGTCTCCTATTCATGGGAAGCCATTGATCTTGTATGTCTCTGCAACAGCCACATCACTGGGGGCATTGTTAGCGCAACATGATGAAGACAAAAAGGAAAGAGCCATCTACTATATAAGCAGAACATTGGTGGCATATGAAAAGAACTATTCTATGATTGAGAAAGCTTGTCTCACTGTGATCTTTGCATCATAGAAACTGAGACACTACATGTTAGCTCATACTACTCATTTGGTAGCTAAAATTGATCCACTGAAATATCTCCTCAGCAAAGCTGCCCTCACAGGTAGACTAGCTAAATGGGTCATGCTTCTAAGCGAATTTGATATTGAATATGTTGAAAGAAAAGCTATAAAAGGTCAAGTTATTGCTGATCAACTAGCAGATGCACCCATGTTTGATGACACACCAATGCAAATGGAATTTCCCGATTCCTCTATCATGCACTTCTCTTCTAGAGCATGACAGTTATTCTTTGATGGCTCCTACACACAAAATGGATCTGGAGTAGGCATATTGTTCATCACTCCTCAAGGATACTCGATACCCAAAGCATTCAGACTAAAGTTTCCTTGCACAAACAATATTGCTAAATATGAGGCACTTCTCAATGGTATGAAAATGGCAATATAGTGGAGAGTTACAGAGATGCACATCCATGGAGACTCACAATTGGTTATCCACCATGTCAATGATGTGTACCAAACCAAAGATGAAAAGCTCATTCCTTACAAGAGAATGGTAGATGATTTAAAGAAATACTTCATCTCTATCACATTTGAGCAAATACCCAGAATGGAGAATAAGGCTGCTGATGCAATGGCAACACTATCTACTCTCTTACAATAGCCTGAACATGAGCTACGCTACAAGTTTCTAGTGGAAGCCCTATCCTATCCTGCATATGACTCCCCTGAAACCCGCATGATCTGCACTATTGTAGGTTATGACTCATCTCGCTACAAAAATCTATTGTCCTATCTCCACGACCAAATCATCCCTGAGTCCTTTAACCATTTTGAGAAATGAAACCTTATCTGATCCGCATCCTGATATGTCATCATTGGTAATGATCTGTACAAACGAGGTCTAGATGGTACACTGCTTAGATGTTTAGAATAGGAAGAGTCTCAACGTGCATTAGAGGAAGTCCATGAGGGTATATGTGGGTCACACTCGAACGGTTTAACATTAGCTCAAAAAATTATTAGGGCTGGGTACTATTGGCCTGAAATGGAGAGAGAGGCTAATAAATTTGCTAAAAACTGTCAACAGTGTCAAGTACATGGCAACTTGATTCATGCTCCAGGGAGAGATCTGATTCCCTTTACTACACAATGGCCTTTTCAACAATGGGCATTTGATCTCATAGGTGCTATCCATCCGCACTCTTCTAATGGACATACCCATATAATCACAGCTATAGATTATTTTACAAAATGGGTAGAATCAGTTCCTCTAACACAAGCAACGGGGAAACAGATCTCTATGTTCATCCTGAACTACATCATTTGCAGATATGGGATCCCTCACTCTATAATCATAGATAACGGGGGACAATTCAAAAACAAGGATCTAGATGACTTATGTGCTAAATTCAAGATTACACAACATTGGTTATCTATCTACTATCCTCAAGGGAATAGACAAGCTGAAGCTTCAAACAAAAATCTCCTGAAGATCTTTCATAGAACAGTGAATAAAATAGGAAGAGACTAGCATCTCATGATCAATCCAGCTCTCTAGGCATACAAAACTAGTATCAGAACACCTACAGGGGCTACACCTTTCGCTTTAGTTTATGGGTCTGAAGCGGTACTACCTATTGAGGTTGAAATCCAATCACTTAGAATCAGAATGCATGGACTTGCCATTGATGAAGACTACAGAGTGTCTAGGTTACAAGAACTTGAATTACTAGATGAGCACAGGCAAGCAGCGTATGATCATCTCAGAGTATAATAGAAAAGAATGTCTAGAGGCTACAACAAGAAAGTCAGACATAGAGAATTTCAGGTTGGTGATCTAGTGTTGAGAGAAAATCCTAAAAATCAATCACATCGAGAACGCAAGGGGAAGTTCAAACCCAACTAGCTAGGTCCCTTTGTAATCACTACTACTTTTGGCTCTGGTGCCTATCAACTCTCAATGACTGAAGGAGAACAGCTCTGAGAACCAATCAACGTTCTCCATCTGAAGAAATTCTATGCCTAAGGCATTCAGTGCTTGGTAAATGTCTTGAAAAAAATCTTAAAAATCAGAAAAAGTCCTGAAAAAATGAACATCTTGGTGAAAACTAGCAATAGGCACCTTGATGATTCACAAAAAAAAATCAAAAAATATCATAAGTACAAAAAAATTGAAAAAATGAAAAATACAAAAAAAATGAGAAAAAGAAAAACTGCCTTGGTGAAAACCTGGAAACAGGCGCCTTGGTAGCAAAAATAGAATCTCTACCAAGATGGTGAAAACCTGGCAAATAGGTGCCACTTGTTCCAAAATACTCCATCTATCAGCACAATCTTGGTCTTTCCTAGCTTTCCATCTTGCTTTAGTTTGTACATATCTCCCGGTTTGTTTCTGCATTTCCAGTTTTCAATAAGTCAGTCGGTACACCAATCAGCTCAAGCGTCTGTATCCTATCAATGTCTAACACTTGGGGGCAATCAATGTCATATCCTATGGTCTCCCATGTATCTTAGATGTATCATATCCAGTCAGAGTCCTTTGAAGCTTCATGTGAGTCAGTCAGTCAGTCTTGTCTCCAAAAAGGATTTTGCATCTACAACAACACACTCAAACATCAAAACTCAACTGAAAACAATCTATGCTTTACATGCTTTTATCTCCTTGTATGCTTGCTAATCCGCATTGAGATTTTTGCATATTGTGTCCCTTCAAGCTCTTCGATGATGTCCTTTACAGGATTTAGAGGGTGATGACTGGGGGAAAAATCTTTTCTTTGTCTTCTGCTTGTATGTGAAAATCTAACAACTTGGGAAATTCTGGATTGAAATGGTGTCCGACTGTAAGAGCCTCTATCTCGAATTGGATGGCCATGCGTACCTCAACCATTGATACCCAGACAATTCAAGGAAGTTTGATCTAACTATTGTCTTTTTGAGTAAGTTCTTTCTCCTACTGTGGAACGCAATCTTCCCTAAGGATGTGAACGATAAAGGGTCACTACAGGTAATTCACATTGGATTTAGAATGATCTTTTGACTGTTTGTTGTGTTTGTCACGCAAGGCATACTCAGGTCATCACGACGTTTATGTTTTGATGTTTATACAAATTGCTATATCAAAATGGACAAGATATTCAGGTCATCCTGGCGTTTGTGCCTTGGTGCTTATATCTACTCCGACATTCCGAAAACAAATCAATATTCATATGTCCATGGTTGTATAACCAGTGGGTGTTGTATTGATTCTTGCGCATATAAATCGATATTCATATATCTATGGTTTCATGGCTAGTGGGCATTGTATTGATTTATCCGATTACCTAAAAGTTCAATGATGATAACAAATTGACATATGATCAGTGACTAGGTCCTAGGTCTTAGGTTGCATTTCATTTTGCATGTCTCATTTCATTTTGCATGTCTCATTTCATTTTGCATGTCTCATTGCATTTTGCATGTTTGTATGATCTCACAATGATTAAATGAACTTCAATGCTTAAATGATTCTTCAAATCGCATCTTCAAGTTTAACAAGAACTGAATCTCACACGAAGGTTCCTCCAATGAAATAGCAAGTAGAATCCTTTTTCAGGATCAAAATTCAAATCTGTGATCATTCATATTATTAATTGCTTGCATAATCAACCTTCAATCATCACAGAAATCTAGTATTCAACTTAACTAATTATTTAACATCAAACTATCAAAATTTCAACTTGGTCAACCATGGTCAACTCATGATTTCACCTAGTCAAACTTGGTCTTCAGGACCTCCAAATGATGCAGAATGCATTCTCGGACGTGTATAACCACTTTTCAAATCAATTAGCATGCTTCTGAACTACCAACGCTGACTTTTTCTTGTCAGATTTTAATTTTCATCCCGAAGGGGGCATGGTATTGCACATCATTCAAAGTCTGTCAATCAAATCTATCAATATCTTTCATCAGTAATCAAGACAAACAATCACGTCTAGTTACTGATTCATAAAAAAAAAAAGACCTCATTGCTTGGGGCAAATCTATCATCACTTGGGGCATATCAGATTCATCAAGATCCATATCAATCTGGTATTCTCCTAATCTTGTAAACTGTATCAGTTTTTGCAACCATCGGATCATAGTGTTCTTTCCTTGGTTCTTCGACAACTGAAGGATTCAGATGTGATACTTGCTAGTTCTGCTAAGACAATCGAGTCTAGAACGGGTCACTTACTTCTTATCAATCCTAAGGTTCAAAATCAGGCATTTTGACACTTTTTCACAATCATAGGTTCATTTGCTGCTACAGTGAACATTATCTTTGGTCATTCAAGACCTATTATCTCCATATCAATTCAATATCAATCAGCTTTTATCTCATATCAATTATCAATTTCAAACATCAGTTTCATATCTCTATCAAACACAGACTATCTTTGAACCACTGCACTTCGTACAGTAATTCAAAGAGGGGAAAAATGTAATACCCCAAAAATGGGCTATATGTTCATTAACCTCCTACATCGACAAATCGAACAAAATTGACATCGAAGTCCTAACCTAAGGCACATCTAAACATCATCGAATCATAATTGATTATCTTAAATTCTACATCGGGGAATATTCCTAGTAATATTCCTAATCATCATAATTATCTTTAATTTTATAATTATTTGTCAATAAATCACATTTATCCTAAATTTTGATTAATTGAATATTTTCATACTTAATTAATTAGATTTAATATTTGCCACTTAATTGTGTAATTAAATTTAATTCTATCTATCATTAATTATATTATTTAATTTTGACAATAAATCCAATATCCTATGAATAATTGATTAAATCTTTATTTAATTAATTAAAGCAAGTTGTCATTATTTAATAATATAGTTTTTAATAAAAATTTGATTAAATAATTGATTAACCCATAAATCAATTGTTTTATTTTTAAAAGCAGTTAAGTTGGAAATAAATCACTTTATTATTAAATTAATTCATAAATAAAACATGCACAATCATAAAAGTAGACAACTATCAATTATCAATTAAAGCTAAACTCTATTTTGAGTTAAAACTTAGCTTTTGCATGTTTTTGTGAATTAAATTATCTTTATTATTAGATAACTCAAAAATCAAGCTGAGTTAATCTGAGTGATTTATGGCTTTTTTCCATGCACCTACAAAGCCCTGGATTTCTATAAAACCAAGGCTCAACTCTTCATAATTCATCTCTAAAATCTCTCAATCATCTCTCAAATTTGCATCCAAGCATCTCATGTTTTTGCACAATCACGCTAGAGAATTGGAATTGAAGAATCAAAGCTCTTGTGAATCGACATCTTTGTGAGATCAATCTTATTTTTGCATTCATATTGCATATCATTGTTGGATTAGCATTGCATATCAATTTTCAATAGCATTCATAGCATATCAATTTCATCTAGCATAGATTCATATCAGTTTTTATCATTCTTTTTGCATAGAAAATATAAAAAATATAGATTAATTGCATTCAATTTCATATCCATCTTTTGCATTCAAATCCTTCATTTAGGTGTCGTCTAGGTCACTGATCTCGATTACAATCTGAGAACATCAATCTCGCACCTACTAGAAGGCAGTAAATCACTTGGTTAGATAGTTTTCAATTTTGCACGATTTCGATTATAGCTAACCTCTAATGTTTTACTGAGTGTTGTGTCTATAGATCAGGTACAATTTTCACACACATAATATCAGACCTATATTCCTGAAAATCATCAAGCTTATCAAATAGTGAGCTCCTCCCTAACCATGCACTAAAGAGTGGCTCCAAAGTAGTGAAAAACTCATTCACTTTTCCACTGGCCTGGTGTAATAGACTTATTGATTGGTGGACTGATTCCATCCCGTCCTTTATTTTTTCCTACCTATATTGTACAATCCTTGCTATAGTATCCAGGGATGCATCTAGTATTATTTTTTCTAAGTCCTCAATAGGCTTATCAAGAACCTTTGTATTTGTCTGAACAAGGACCTCAATCTACAAAGGAGGGGGAAGAACTACCTTTGAGGCTTCTTCAAGCCCAACCTTCAATTCAACCAACTCATCTTCCAATTGCTTGATCTTCATCACTTTCAAGTCCCTATCTTTGGCCATTACATTTGCATTCTCAAATAGTTTCACATACCTTTCAGATAACTGAGCTATCTTTGCTTCATTCAAGTTAGCAAAATGGGTCACTACCTTGGAAACCTCAAGATTGGTTGTATTCTGTATAGTTCATATGATTTTATTCCCTTCCATCTGATCCTCTATACTTAGTAGAGATGGCTTTTGAGTTCTAGGGGCCATAGACCACATTGCAGCAGCCTAGGATTTAGGGTCATAGCCACTTCCTCTGATCATTTCACCAATATGAACCTCATAGGATATATTTCCCTATGGTTTCTTTCTTATCTGATCAATGATAAAAGAAGAGGTCAAATCTCATCCTAGAGTTAGAAGCATTCCACTTGATCTAACCATTTCTCTGGCTTCATCTATAGTTACAGCCTCAAGGCTAGGATCATAAGAAGCTAATGCTCTCATGGTTTCTTCAATTGGCTCTACTCCCTCAGGCATAGCCTTAGCCACATCTTGTTGCTTTTTCCATCCTATCCTTTATTTTGTCCTGCCCCTATATTGCACAATCCTTCCTACAGTATCCAAGGATGCATCCTATCCTTTATTTTGTCTTGCCCCTATATTGCACAATCCTTGCTACAATATCCAAGGATGCATCTAGTCTTATTTTTTCTAAGTCCTCATTAGGCTTATCAAGAGCCTCTATATCTGTCTGAATAAGGACCTCAATCTGCAAAGGAGGGGGAATAACTACCTTTGAGGCTTCTTCAAGCCTAACCTTCAATTCAACCAACTCATCTTCCAATTGCTTGATCTTCATCATTTTCAAGTCCCTATCTTTGGCCATTATATTTGCATTCTCAAATAGTTTTGCATACCTTTCAGACAATTGAGCTGTCTTTGCTTCATTCAAGTTAGAAAAATGGGTCACTACCTTGGAAACCTCAAGATCAGTTGTATTCTATACAGTCCATATGATTTTATTCCCTTCCATCTGATCCTCTATACTTAGTAGAGATGGCTTTTGAGTTTTAGGGGCCATAGATCACATTGTAACAGCCTGGGATTTAGGGTCATAGCCACTTCCTCTGATCATTTCACCAATATGAACCTCATAGGATAGACTGCGTTGTGGTTTCTTTCTTATCTGATTAATGATAAAAGAAGAGGTCAAATCGCATCCTAGAGTTAGAAGCATTCCACTTGATCTAACCATTTCTCTGGTTTCATCTATAGTTATAGCCTCAAGGCTAGGATCATAAGAAGCTAATGCTCTCATGGTTTCTTCAATTGGCTCTACTCCCTCAGACATAGCCTTAGCCACATCTTGTTGCTTTTTCTAGATAAGAAAAATCTTAAATTCATCACTCTTGATGAATTGGTCATCACTTAAGAACTCCTCCTGATATACCTCTCTAATATCTTGTCCTAACCACAAGGACTATTCTTCATGTCCTTCATTAGTGGCCACCATCTTGCTGGCCCTTATTGTTTTTCTCAATTGGTGATGGTAAGCCCTATCACCTAGTACAAGATCAAATGCTCTATCAATTCCCCCTCTCTATTTGTTCTGCTTAGAAGGCTCTCCCTCTTCAAACCTCTACTTCTTCAATGGTGGCTCTGGAAAGTCCTCTACCTCTGATTGGTCTTTAATAAGATCAATAACTGGTAAGTCTCCAACTTGTGGTGGGCTATCTCCTTCTTGGGATCCATAAGAGAATTCCTCATAATTAGAAGATGAGTAATCCTTCTTTTTCTTTGTTGGCTTTTGATCAAGAAAATTTTCCAATTGATTTGATAGAGTTCCACACATCTCTATCATCTTGTTAATTCTTTCTAAGTACGGAAGGTCAGGGAAGAAACCATCAAAAGGAATTTGGGCTACTTTCAACTGAGTTTGCAAATCCTTCAAGTAAAAAAACCCATTCCATCTTGTAGTGACCTCATCCTTCTCCACAATATTCCTAATCACATCCTCCTCATCAAGGCCCTCATGTTCTTTGTTGATACCAATACTAGGTATCAGTGTCAACCTTGTAGTCTTAATAAACTCCTCAGGGTCCACATGTCTGTAAATAGAAGATACCATCTTGAATTGATTTAGCCAAGTGGTAATTTGTGGGAAAGCCCACTTACCAATCAAGAAATCACTGATTCTGAACTACCTAGGTGTGAAAGTACCTTTCCTATGAGGGGCCAAAAGTTCTCTGTCTGTCCACATCAACTACCAAACATATTCCAAAGAAGCAACTCTTGGTGGCACAAGTTTTGGTAACAAATATGGGGGTTGGGGGAAACCATAAACTCTTATAATTGTATAATTTTCCTCTAAGTAGAAATCACCCCAATTATGGTTTCCCTCCCATTTTTCCTCCCATTGCATAGGTCTTAGCAGCCTTAGAACCTTAGGTGGCAACCTTGTAACATTGATGCCCAACCATCTCAGAATAGGAAAAATAATGAATTTCTTGAAAACACAAAAATCACACTCATTTGAAGTATTATTCCATACCCTTACCCATAGTTGCACTGGATTATGCTGATCCTAGAAGGTGAATCTTGGTTTCAACATATTCAAATCAAAACTGTTGATATTGAAAAATAGAATTAAGTGCATCGACATAGAGTAATGCAAGAACTTGATGGGCTTCTTACTTTCTTTGACAGACATTAACCCTTCATGCATCCTGTCAATTATATACTGGATGTAATCATAATCTGTGTTTACTAGAGAATTCTACATATCTAAAATCATCATCAAAACATCAGCTGGCAAATATTCTTCATCCCCATCTATTCCCAATACTCTACACAACCCATAACAAGTCTGCTTCATATAGTAGTGGAGGGATTTAAACTGGTAAGGGGCATTCATGCTAGCAGGGAGGGGAGCTATATATTTACCTTGCTTTGGGATATGCTTCACCATCTAGTCTTTTACTAACCCTATAGTATTTGTATACCTCTCTCTCTCTGGGCTCAAATTGATTTCAGTAGATGAAGACGTGAAAAAACTAAAAGCCTTCATGAAAGAACCCCTATCAAGAGTAACCAAAGGTGACTGGTCTGCCTTCCTAATTATTTTGGAGATAGGATCATACAACCTAGCCAATGCAACAATTAAGTCCACATCTAAAAACACATCAGGGACAATCAATTTCCCT
This sequence comes from Chamaecyparis obtusa, assembly GCA_027943335.1. Taxonomy (NCBI): domain Eukaryota; kingdom Viridiplantae; phylum Streptophyta; class Pinopsida; order Cupressales; family Cupressaceae; genus Chamaecyparis; species Chamaecyparis obtusa. The sequence goes on along the minus strand of BSBK01000210.1, from coordinate 2,446,195 downwards.
AAACCCAAAGGCCAAACATTACAAATAAGAACTTTCCCACTCCTATTTCAATAAAAATAACTGAAGATAGTATAACATGAGAAAGATGGTGTGACCGGATCTCTGCAATGACCTAGAACATCTTCAAAGACATCATCATGAGCTCTCTTGTTTGAACTGGAACCAGGCAACAATTTGAGAAACTCATCTGAGTAATTTGGCTTGTTTCTATCTTCACCACCTTTTGTTTTGGCTTCACCACTGGAAGAAGTGTTGCTCAACTTTGGTTGACTCATTTTTTCTACACAATTGCTCTCAATTGTACAAACTTGATTTTCTCGGCACTCAAAGGTTGCTTCAAAAAACACAATTCTCTTCAAATGGCTTCAAACACAGAAAACAATGAGTTTAGCCTATTTATTGATGCAAATTGAAATGTGTAAAATTGCCAAAATCATTGCAAATCTACCTCCAACTACTTCTGCATTCAATGCAAATATCACCAATTTTCAAATCAGTGCTAGCTGATGTTGGGATGTTGATAGATAGATTTAAAAATTCAAAAACAAGGCAAAAAGGAAATGATTCGAGTTTGGTACTTTAACACCCTGCTTATGTGATAACCTCTTCCTTTAAAACTAATTGGATGGCCAATTTCTTTTTCTCTAGCTCAACAGTGTACTTTATCCACATGGCAATGACCTTTAACCTTTCTTTATTACTTTCTTTAAATGAGCCCATTTCAGAGAACTATCGACTAAAGGTTCTCGCAATCGCTAAGTGAAAAGATAACCCTAGCTCACATTCAGAGAATTAGTGACAAAAGGCTTCACTGATTCTCGAAATCAATTTCTTAACTCTTCCTCCATTCAGTGAACCAGCAAACAAAGAAAACCTAGCATGAGGAACTAACCATAGTCACCATTGAAGAATTAGCGACAATGCTAACTCTAAATCTCTTAATGTTTTAGTTGACCTCTAATTTATTATGAGACTTGGTGACTGAAGGCTTCACTTATTCACTGAATGGGAGCCTTAACCGCATGTTTAATAAGAGAACTAGTGAACAAGCTTACTCTCTGAGTCACTAAATTCTTTCCCAACTGCCTATTTTAAACCAAGATTTTGATTCAACCGTTGATCATGACCTCAATCGACGACCATCGCTAATTTTCTGAGACCATAAGACAATCATCTTTTGATTACAAGACTTAGCGAGCAAAGGGTTAGAACTTACTTGACTACTTGATTCACCCATTCGTTGAAAAGCTTTCATCATACCCAACCTTTTAAGAGAAAGCGCAACTACCTCATTCGCCAGATTGCTAGATAATTTAGAACCTTGCCAACATATTATGAGATGATGCGAATAATAGGGAAAACCACATTTGTCCAATCCTTTAAGCCAAATAGTTGGAGCCACCAAACTTAGAGCACATAGAACTTATAACACAGTCACCGAATCTCCAAATCAATTTATGTAGGACCTAAATACTTTGAAATTAAATCATAACTATCGATCATATGGATAATTAATGGTCCTTGCCAGTTCGCTAGATAATACAAGTCTTAACCGCCTGATTCTGAGAATGAGAGAACACCGCCATGCCAGGTTGCTAGAAGTTAACAGGAAACCACTAGGAAATAAGCAAACAGGAGACCACATACTTGTTGATTCGCATAAAGGTTGAGGTAACCACTAAACAACTTGGAGACTTAGCGACTAAAGAAAACATAGAACATGGGTTTACTCATTCACCAGTTCACCGAATAACTCAAAGACATGAAACAATACTACCTGATTTAGCGAACACTTGATGGAAATAATCATGCGCATAATCAAAACACTTAAGTGGCCAAAAAGTAACAACAAAATATAAGAATTAGGGAAACTTAAGGGTTTACACAAAGAAACAAGATTTCTCAAAAGGGAAAAACCTAGGGTAAGGGTTTTTAGGCTTGGTTATAACAAAATTGATGGATTTTTGAAAACCTAAACCCCAGAAATTAAACCTGCAAAAGGATTAAACCACGACTTGGAACTGAAAACCTCACAAAACCTAAAAAAATCCCAATAGTGGCTCTATTTGAGGATGCTTGAGTGCAAGGTCAAAGCAAGAACTTATGAATCTCTGGGAGGTAGACCACAAAACCCTAACCTAAAATAGGAAACAAACACACCACAAAACCAACCCACCTACACATATATACATATCTATTGTGCATGGAAAAGGAGAAAGAAGTAACTGAAAAAAAGCTTCAGGAACTATCCATGCACTAGAAATTCCTGTTCTCCACCATCCAAATTTTGTAAAAAATATGAATCCTTTCCATGAGTTTGATGAACGACAAAAGGTCCCATCCACAAAGACTCAAATTTTTTGTGTTTCCCTTTATCTTCAGCCCTAGCATTCCATTGAAGAACCATGTCACCCAGCTGGAATTTTCTCAAAGTTTCTCTTTTATCAAAAAGATATTTCATTTTTTGTTGCAACTTCACATTTTCCTTTTGTCCTTCCCTTTTGATCTCATCCAGTTCAACCAACTGAATCACTCTATCTTGCAATGGATCACTGATTTCCATACCTTCTTCCTGCATGAATTTGTATATAGGTAAGAAGTTGTTTACTGGTAATTTTGATTTCACACCATATACCATCTCAAAAGGGGACTTCCCTGTAGCTCTTTTCTCAGCAATCCTATTAGCCCACAATGCTAGTTTCAACTTTACATGCCAACTCCTTTTGTTCTTTTGTAAAGTTTTCTTCAAAATTTGTAGGATACTCTTATTATTGGATTCTACCTGCCCATTTGCTTGTAGGTGGTAAGGGGATGAATAAGACAAAATTATTCCTATTTCTAAACAAAAATCAGTAATATCCTGAGATCTGCAACTCATGACATTATCTACAACCAATTTGACAGGAACACCAAATCTAGTGATTAGATTATTCATCAAGAACTCAATTACAACAACACTGGTTTCCTTTTTAGTTGGAATTGCTTCAATCCATTTAGTAAAGTAATCTATAGCAACCAGAATCCAACTATGCCCCCCACTAGATTTCTCAGAAAATTCCCCAATAAAGTCCATACCCCACACAACAAAAGGGGCTTCTGCAACCACAGGGTTCAACAACAGGGCACCTGAAAATTTTAGTTTCTTGGAAAATCTTTGACATGGCTCACACTTTCTAACAAAAGAGTATCTTTGAACAATACAGGCCAATAGTATCCTACCCTTAAAATCTTATGAGTTGTGGACCGAGCAGAATGATGTCCTCCACACAACTCAGAGTACATTTCTTTCGACACCTTTTCTGATTGGTGTTTGTCCAAACAAAATAATAGAATCCCATCATTATCTTTCTAGTACAAATCACCCTATATCATTACATACCTCTAGGCCTGCAATCTCAAACTTCTCCTCTGATTATTATTCAACTCCTATGGACATTTAGCATGCTTGATAAAATAAACAATATCTTTGTACCATGGTTGCATTTCAATGCTAGTGACTATATCTTCATTAACAACAACACTATTCATTTATATGAGATCCATGTTTTCCTCAATCATTAGTTTCGCAAGTCCCAAACCTCTCACCAATTTGGTAATGTGGAGCTCAAGATCAAACTCTTGAATCCTGTTGATCCACTTGCATCTTTTCCTTGTGACCTCACTTTGCACCAAAATATCTTTCATTGCTACATGAGGTACATATGCATTAACCTTGGCACAAACAAGATAAGGTCTAAAAGCTTTAACTACCTTGACTAGCGTGTATGCTTGTTTTTCCATTGACTCATAATTCAATTCAACAGACTGCAATGACTTGCTAAAAAAGGCTATGGGATGTTCAAATCCTTCTTTATCATTTTGTAATAGGACAACTGCAATAGTGTGAAAAGAGGCAAAGGAGAACAAAGAAAATGATTTTGAATAATCACGTGAGATTAAGACAGGGGCTTCATGGATTGCTTGCTTAATTTTCTCAAAAGCTTGCCGAGTCTCATTGTCCCAATTAAACTTTACATCTTTCTTTAGGAGTTTGACTATAGGCTTAACCATTTCTGCAAAATTAGCAATGAATCTCCTAACAAAATTAATTTTCCCTAAGAAAGATTACACACCCTTTATATTCTTATGTGAAGGTACCTTCTTGATTGCCTCTACTCTTTCAGGGTTAATCCTGACTCCTTCTTTTGACACTATATGTCCAAGTAACTTCCCCTCTGTCACAACAAATTGACACTTTTTTGGATTTAAAGAGACACCAAATTCTAAAGCTTTAACAATGACCTTTTCCAAATGATTGTAGTGATCCTTAGCCCTTTTTGAATAAGAAGTTAGATCATCTTGGTACACAACCATAAGAACATCGATCAATTCCTTAAAAGCAACATCCATTGCCCTTTGAAAAGTAGCTCCAACATTTTTTAAACCAAAAGGCATGTGAACATACACATAGGTTCCCCATGGGGTTGTAAATGTTGTTTTAAACTACTCTGATTCCTTGACCATCACTTGATTATAACTTGAGAAACCATCCATCATTGATAAAAGCTCACAATTAGTTACCCTATGTAGCATGGCTTCCATATTTGGCAGTCCATATTATATTTTAATGAAGCCACATTTAAATTCTTGAAATCAACACAAAGTCTTATGTCACCATTCTTTTTTCTCACTGGCACAAGATTTGAGATCCACGTGGAATGAGTAATAGGCTCAATGATACCAGCATCTCTCAATTTTGTCAATTCATCCTGCATCTTTGTGGATAGCAGGGGATTGATAGGTCTTTGTTTTTGTCTAAAAGGCTTAGTATCTTCCTTGAGTGGAATTTCATGTTGAAAGAGGTCTGCTTTATAAGCCTTGAGATCATCATATGACCAAGCCAAAACATGCTTGTATTTTTTTAACAATCTTATCAAATTTCCTCTAACCTCCCTACTCAACCTTTTCCCAATATAGAATGTTTGAGGGGATGTTTCTAAACCTAAATTTATTTCCTCTAGGTCCTCCATTTTAGTGTTAGACTTTTGAGACAAGTACCCATCATTTATTTTAAACATCCCTTCTAACTCCACTAACCCCTTTGGTATATGGTTTGAAGGTAGTTGCACTATCTCATTTCCCATAATACATTCTTTTCCTTCAACATAATGCTAGGCTTCATTAAAATCTATTTGTTGCCCATCATATTGATCTAGACCTTGAAGAAACCTTAAGATATCAAAATCATCCTCAAATACTTGCCAATTATACACATTATCAGGCACTACAAGCCTACTTTTGACTTCCAGCATGGACACACCAGCAAGGGTAACATCATCATTCTTGAGAGCAACATTAGCAAGGAAATATGCCATGATATTATTAGACCTTTCTACCCAAAGCAAATTGAAAGCATTGAAAAACTCTAGTCTATCCTAGACAACATGTTTGTACAATTTCAATCTCTCATCCTTGGCAGCATATTTAGATCTTACTTGAGCTATAACTAATTAGGAATCACCATGGACCTTTAGACATTTGATACCATGCTTTATAGCAATGTCTAATCCCAATATCAGTGCCTCATACTCAGCAGTATTATTAGTGCATTCAAAGGTCAACAGGAAAGAGTACTTAAAAGTAATACCTGATGGGGAAATAAAAACAACACCAGCTCCTGATCCTTCCTTGGAGCATCCACCATCAAAAAACATTTTCCAAAGTCCATTTTGCTGCAATACTAACTCATCAACTATTGGGTCTATGTTTTTCATTTGAGGTACTATCTCTTCAATCAGGAAATTATTCATGTCAATATCTACAAAGCAATTCAAATCTTCTGGTGCAACTTTTTCAACCATGACTGAGGAACAGGGCTCCCTATACAATTTTACCTCAATCCCATTGACTGGGATAGTAGCATATGACAAATCCAATTGCAATTTTCCACCTATTGCTGCAGCCCATTGCCTTGATAGTAGCATGCCATAATGGGGTTTTGTATCAACAACAATGACATCCATCTTGTATGTGACCTCTGGGAATACAACAATCTTTACTTCAATTCCAATTAGGGTTCCTACAATAGGTACTACCCTGTTATCCATAGCATAACACCTTCCATTAGATGTGTCAACTTGTAATCATAATTCTTTCATTACATGATAGGGAATTACAATTGTAGCAACACCAAAGTCAATCATACAATTCTTTAGCAGAAAATTATTTACAATCAGTGTCACATAGAAAGGGTCAATAGAGGAAGGCTCTTGTGTCACAATAGTTCCAACACACACATTAGAGATGTTATCAATTGAAATAGGCCCTTCTACTGAACTCCCCTTCTCTTGCATGGTAAGAACTATCCCTTGTTCACTTATGAGAGCTAGGGCCACTATCTTATGTTCCTCAATTTTCAACATTTCCAGTAAAGGGATGGAAAGCTTCATTTGGGATAGGGCATGTCTCATATCAAAGGTAGGGGGATTAGTAGAAATATTAGGATAATCCTTTTGCCTACCAACTTTCCTTTTAACCTTGTCAACAATAACATCCTCACTCTTTTTCTCAAATACAAGCCCTTTAATCTTGTTATTTACAACATTGGGCTTTGGAGAGTCCTTATTCAGAAGGTTATCCTTAACAAATACTGACCTAGGGACTCCTTGATTAGTATCCACCTTTCTACTTCTCAAGTTGTAAGAAGATTTAGCTTGAGTTATAGCAGCCATAGTTAGAGTTCTAATTTCCTCATCACTAGGTTTTCTCCATTGTTTCTCATCTGACCCTATTTCTACCATATGAGCTTTACAATTGTCATTGTCAGACTCATCATGATCAGATTGAGTAAATACTTATTGTTCATAATCTGAGAGAAACATCCTTTTATGATCAATATCAGGACAAAACTCTTCATCCTCTGAAAAATAAAAAATCCCCCATTACTTCAATAGTAAACATGTTAATAGCAGGCTTTTTAGATTCTTCATAATCTCTTGCATATGAATTATTGGCCTCTTCTCCCAAGGCCTGAGCCACAACACATTGGAATGGTGAATGAGGCATATTACAAGCCACACACCAAGGGGTATTCTCCACATTATGTGCTGTATTTTTCTTCAAAGGATCCAGTGTATCTCTTCCCTTTTAGGGTTCATTATTTTTAGGAATAGGCCTCCCATCTTTCCAATTAGTCTTTTAAGGCATATCTCATAAGTTAGGGGCTCTATCCCACCTCTGATAAGGTGGTCTTGTGTCTTGAAAATTCCTACCACCCTTATCAAACTTTGTTGGGAAGTCTTTGGTAATACCAAATCCTTTGTCCACTTTATCATCCTCTTTGGATGGCCTTGCAGGTTGTGACCTAGTTTCCTTCCACAACCTACCCTCATCCCTCTTATACATCTGACCAGATGCCTTTCAGTTGCTTTCAATATTGATGGCCAATTTAAATGCATCCCTAAGGGTACGAGGGTTCTTATCTCTCAGGAGATAAGACATTTTACCATCCATAGAATTGAAATAAGTGGTCAAGAAGACTACATCATCCAACCTCAATACTTGGAACAATTTGTACATAGCCTTTTGAAATCTACTATTAAACTCTGACATGCTCTCATTGTAATGCTTTTTGATATTGTTGAACTCATTGAGCATGTAACTTGAATTCACATGTTTTGCATATTTCTCCTTGAAGCATCTAACAAACTCATCCCATGATGCAATACTATTCTCAGGAAAACCCCAGTACCAATCTCTAGCATCTTCAACCAATGATTGAACAAAAAGCTTCATTATAACATCTTTGTGCTCAATCTCATAATCATTAACTTTATCTGTAAAAAATTTTAGGTGCTCTTCATAGGTAACCACATTATTTCCAGTAAATAATGGGATTTTCTTTCTAATCTCATTAGGGACAACATTGGGCTGACCAAGAATACCATAAAAAAATAAAGGCCTATATCTATCCAAATGAACTGGTCTCCTTTAGATATTTGGTTGGATCAGAGGGGTTGCTGCAATATTTTGACAAGGTATAGTCCCCATTGTACCACTAACTACAGGGGGAACTTGACTAGTATTCAAATTTGGTCCAAGTACATTTTGTCCAGATTGAAAGGCTTGAGGATTTGGAAATGAATTGCTAGGATGATTGAGTGGGATTACTCCTAAGATGATAGGGATAGAGCTACTAGAAGATGTGTTTATATTAGCATGCAAGAAAGCAATCTTTTTCTTCATCTCATTTGCAGTAGCCTCCAATTCTAGTTTCTCAAGTTGAAGAGCCAAATCCTCTTTAGCTTTTCTAGCCCTTTCCAAATCTTGGCTTTCTTGGGAAGGTATACTAGGAATAACAAAATTTTTCTTGGCCTCACTAATATTTACACCAACCATTTTTTGCTTTCCCTTATCAGGGATCTCTTTTATGGCATCTCTAATATCCTCATTCCTCAAGATTTTAGATGGGTGCAATTGTTGGAGAACATGTCTTGTTCCCTCAAACTCATCATGTTTAAGCTTAGCACTTTTAGCTTGATTTCTTAAAACCTCCATATCACCAAACAAATTCTTATCTAAATCCTAAACATCTTGGTTTAGATCCTTAGCCTAGATCTCATTGTTCCTAGTTTTTCTAATCAAATCTTGCCTTTCCATGAGCAATTCATATATTTTTTATTCCCTTACCTTCCTTCTAGTAGCAATTTCTACTAATTTCTCATGCTCCTTTTTCCTTAAAGCAATCACTTCTTCCCTTAATTTTTTAGAATCATGAGGCAGTTTCAGTAGCAGAAGTTTCTCCTGGTTGCTCTAGGGTTTCTCTCGTAGGGAAATAACCTACTTTTGTGATTTCTTCTTCATGAGAGGGAAAGTGTACACTAGGCATGACTTTCTTAACATGTTCAAGGTCATTAGAAGAGGAGGAGGCTTCATGGGGAACTGGTGTAGGGACTCTATCTCTCGAAGGTCCTGGAGAATTAGCTATAATCTAATTTCTCCTAGACCATTGCTTTCTACCAGGTGTACGAAGCTCATCACCCATATTATTCTCAAGGTGTTCCTTGAAATAAGATCTCGTGAACCTTGGCTGACTCATGGCATGTCGCAGCAAGATATATCAAAAATTTACAAATACTAGCAACTGGTAAACATAGATTATCAGAGTCACCACCCACTAACAAGCGGGAATCAAATTATCATGCTAGCCTGCAAACATACAATGGACATCATTGCACACATCTATTGTATGTTCTTATTCAATCATTCCCCAGCAGAGTCACCAATTTTGTTAGTGCTCAAATCTATAGATGATTTATGATCTGACAAAATTATAACTCCAATTATCCCAATAGATGCATCTAACAAAATGCAAGCACTAAGGTATTAAGGTTGTAGAACATTCTTCACTTTGAGTATAAACTCAGGCGGGTTTACCTTCTTATAAGCTTCTTCAAAGCATCAAAATGGACATTTATGCACTTTTCATAAATGTGTCAACTCAAGGACAAGAAACAAAAGTAAATTGAAATCATTTATCAATATTTTCTGATGGAAACAGATGCAAATATATCTTAAACCAGTGCCTTATCTATTTGGGCATCAGAGTTAAACCCTACATCCACACAATTCTATCAAGACAAGTATACTAAAACCCAAATGACATGCCTAGCATCCCATTCTTTTAATTCCTACATCTGCTATCAAATTCATATATGGACAATTAATTCACAGAGACCTCCCTTAAGATTTTACTCTTTCTTTGAAAGAACTTAAGTTTAACCCCTACATTCACTTTGTGAACAATGCATTGAAAAGCCTTACAATTTAATGCATAAGAAAAATAAAGTGTCCATACACAAAGAAAACAAATAGTAACAATAGAGTTCCAATATATTTGTATTAACATTCAAAATCTGTCAGTACAGTATCACCATGACTACAGAGAAATAAGGTTCTATATCTCAGAACTTTTACAAAATGTATTAACCACCCCCCTGAAAAGAGTAAAAAATTGCTATATATACCCATAGCCATCTTGGAATCCTCAAAAGGATGCAAAAAGCTTTAGATGGCTGTGTAAACAACTTGCAAAAAATAAAAATAGTACAAATCAAAAGATAGTGACTATAACAACAGAAAATAGTTCTCAACTACTTAACAATTTTACAAGTGGCACCTTTGTCTAAATATATTTCAGAGCAGTTACATAATTTGTTGCATGAATGATGACTGCCATATGGCTAACCTACATCATCCCTTGTTTGAAACATGTTCTCCCTTGAATTTTGAATCAGGTGCCATTTGTACTCTATTCTTCTTCCCCTTCTATCATTTGGGCAGCTGGCTTCTTCTTTTTCTTCTTTGTCAGTCTGTCCCATGCTGCTACATCATCATTAGATGGCCAATTGTAAGCCTGCAACACCTATAGTTATTTGATCTACTGATCCCACATGGAATTAGTTACACTTTTAGCCTTTGCTATAAACCATATACAATCACTTTCAACTTTAAATAAGCTGTCAATTATAATATTGCATCTTTCTAAATCCAAAGCACTGTCATTGTTAAGGAAAGAATCCTTCTTAATTATGATTTGATCCATTGATGCTTTCCACTCATCTATACTAAAAATACCCACACCATTATCATATATTGGAGGCAAGTACTTACTACTATCCCCATCAAACATAGCTAGCTTGGCTGCTATCTGGTTAGACTTACCTTTAAAGAACCTTGATACAACACTTACTAAACCAATCTTTTCAAAAACCTCAGTTACTACCTTAGGAATATCAGACCTATATTCTTGAAAATCATCAAGCTTATCAAATAGTGAGCTCCTCCCTGACCATGCACTAAAGAGTGGCTCCAAAGTAGTGAAAAACTCATTCACTTTTCCACTGGCCTGGTGTAATAGACTGACTAATTGATAGACCGATTCCATCCTATCCTTTATTTTGTCCTACCCCTATATTTCACAATCCTTGCTATAGTATCCAAGGATGCATCTAGTCTTATTTTTTCTAAGTCCTCATTAGGCTTATCAAGAGCCTCTATACCTATCTGAACAGGGACCTCAATCTGCAAAGGAGGGGGAATAACTACCTTTGAGGCTTCTTCAAGCCTAACCTTCAATTCAACCAACTCATCTTCCAATTGCTTGATCTTCATCATTTTCAAGTCCCTATCTTTGGCCATTATATTTGCATTCTCAAATAGTTTTGCATACCTTTCAGACAATTGAGCTGTCTTTGCTTCATTCAAGTTAAAAAAATGGGTCACTACCTTGGAAACCTCAAAATCAGTTGTATTCTATACAGTCCATATGATTTTATTCCCTTCCATCTGATCCTCTATACTTAGTAGAGATGGCTTTTGAGTTTTAGGGGCCATAGATCACATTGTAACAACCTAGGATTTAGGGTCATAGCCACTTCCTCTAATCATTTCACCAATATGAACCTCATAGGATAGATTGCATTGTGGTTTCTTTCTTATCTGATTAATGATAAAAGAAGAGGTCAAATCTCATCCTAGAGTTAGAAGCATTCCACTTGATCTAACCATTTCTCTAGCTTCATCTATAGTTACAGCCTCAAGGCTAGGATCATAAGAAGCTAATGCTCTCATGGTTTCTTCACTTGGCTCTACTCCCTCAGGCATAGCCTTAGCCACATCTTGCTACTTTTTCCAGATAAGAAAACTCTTAAATTCATAACTCTTGATGAATTTGTCATGACTTAAGAACTCCTCCTGATATACCTCTCTAATATCTTGTCCTAACCACAAGGACTTTTCTTCATCTCCTTCATTAGTGGCCACCATCTTGCTGGCCCTTATTGTTTTTCTCAATTGGTGATGGTAAGCCCTATCACCTGGTACAAGAGTAGATGCTCTATCAATTGCCCCTATTTGTTTTTTCTTCTTAGAAGGCTCTCCCTCTTCAAACCTCTGCTTCTTCAATGGTGGCTCTGGAAAGTCCTCTACCTCTGATTGGTCTTTAATAAGATCAATAACTGGTAAGTCTCCAACTTGTGGTGGGCTATCTCCTTCTTGTGATCCATCAGAGAATTCCTCATAATCAGATGATGAGTAATCCTTCTTTTTCTTTGTTTTCTTTTGATCAAGCAACTTTTCCAATTGATTTGATAGAGTGTCATGCATCTCTATGATCTTGTTAATTCTTTGTAAGTAGGGAAGGTCAGGGAAGAAACTGTCAAAAGGAATTTGGGCTGCTTTCAACTGAGTTTGCAAATCCTTGAGGTCAAAAAACTTGTTCCATCTTGTAGTGACCTCATCCTTCTCCACAATATTCCTAATCACATCCTCCTCATCAAGGCCCTCATGTTCTCTATTGACACCAATACTAGGTATCAGTGTCAACCTTGCAGTCTTAATAAAGTCCTCAGGGTCCACATGTCTGCAAATAGCAGATACCATCTTGAATTGATTTAGCCAAGTGGTAATTTGTGGGAAAGCCCTTTTACCAATCAAGAAATCATCGATTCTAAACTGCCTTCGTGTGAAAGTACCTTTCTTATGAGGGGCCAAAAGTTCTCTGTCTGTCCACGTCAACTCCCAAACAAATTCCAAAGAAGCAACTCTTGGTGGCACAAATTTTGGTAACATATGTGGGGGTTGGGGGCAATTGTAAACTCTTATAATTGTAGAATTTTACCCTAAGTAGAAATCACCCCAAGTATGGTTTCCCTCCCATTTGTCCTCCCATTGCATAGGTCTTAGCAGCCTTAGAACCTTAGGTGGTAACCTTGTAACATTGATGCCCAACCATCTCAGAATAGGAAAAATAATGAAGTTCTCAAAAACACAAAAATCACACTCATTTGAAGAACTATTCCATACCCTTACCCATAGTTGCACTAGATTATGATGATCCTGGAAAAGGAATCTTGGTTTCAATATATTCAAATCAAAACTGTTGATATTGAAAAATAGAATTAAGTGCATCAACATAGAGTAATGCAAGAACTTGATGGGCTTCTTACTTTCTTTGACATACATTAACCCTTCATGCATCTTGTTGATGACATATTGGATGTAATCATAATCTGTGTTTACTAGAGAATTATGGATATCTAGAATCATCATCAAAACATCAGCTGGCAAAAATTCTTCATCCCCATCTATTCCCAATACTCTACACAACCGATAACAAGTTTGCTTCATATAGTAATGGAGGGATTTAAACTGTTAAGGGGCATTCATGCTAGTGGGGAGGGGAGCTATATATTTACCTTGCTTTGGGATATGCTTCACCATTTGGTCTTTTACTAACCCTATATTATTTGTATACCTCTTTCTCTCTTGGCTCAAATTAATTTCAGTAGAGGAAGACGTGAAAAAACTAAAAGCCTTCATGAAAGAACCCCTGTCAAGAGCAACCAAAGGTGACTAGTCTACCTTCCTAATTATTTTGGAGATAGGATCATACAACCTAGCCAATGCAACAATTAAGTCCACATCTAAAAACACATCAGGGACAATCAATTTCCCTAAACCCAAAGCCCAAACATTACAAATAGGAACTTGCCCACTCCTATTTCAATAAAAATAACTGAAGATAGTATAAAGTGAGCAAGATGGTGTTATTGTATCTCTGCAATGACCTAGAACATCTTTAAAGACATCATCAAGAAGTCTCTTGTTCTGACTGGAACTAGGCAAAAATTTGAGAAACTCGTCTGAGTAATTTGGCTTGTTTCTATCTTCACCACTGGAAGAAGTGATGCTCAGCTCTGGTTGACTCATTTTTTTTGCACAATTGCTCTCAATTCTACAAACTTGATTTGATCGACACTTAAAGGTTGCTTTAGAAAACACAATTCTCTTCAAATGACTTTGAACATAGAAAATAATGAGTTTATCCTATTTATTGATGCAAATTGAAATGTGTACAATTGCCAAAATCATTGCACATCTACCTCCAATTACTTCCACATTCAATTCACATATCACTAGTTTTCAAATCAGTGCTAGCCGATGCTAGGATGTTGATATATAGATTTAAAAATTCAAAAATAAGGCAAAAAGAAAATGATTGCAGTTTGGTACTTTAACACCCTTCTTAAGTGATAAACTCCTCCTTTAAAACTAATTGGATGGCCAACTACTTTTTCTCCAGCTTGACAGTGTACTTTATCCACATGACAATGACCTTTAACCTTTCTTTATTACTTTCTTTAAATGAGCCTATTTCAGAGAACTATTGACTGAAGGTTCTCACAATCACTAAATGAAAAGATAACCCTAGCTCACATTTAGAGAATTAGCGACCAAAGGCTTCGCTGATTCTCGAAATCAATTTCTTAACTCTTCCTCGATTCAGTTAACCAGAAAACAAAGAAAACCTAGCCCAAGCAACTAACCATAGTCACCATTGAAGAATTAGCGACAACGCTATCTCTGAATCTCTTAATGTTTCAGTTGACTGCTAATTTATTCTGAGACTTGGTGATCGAATTCTTTGCTTATTCACTGAATGGGAGCCTTAACCACATGTTTAATAAGAGAACTAGCGAACAAGCTTACTCTCTGAGTCACTGAATTCTTTCCCAACTGCCTGTTTCAAACTGAGATTTTGATTCAATCGTTGATCGTGACCTCAATCGACAGCCATCACTAATTCACTGAGACCATAAGACAATCATCTTTTGATTACGATACTTAGCGAACAAAGGGTTAGAACTTACTTGACTGCTTGATTCACCCATTCACTGAAAAGCTTTCATCATACCCACCTTTTAAGAGAATGCATGACTACCTCATTTGCTAGATCACCAGATAATTTAGAACCTTGCCAACATATTATGAGATCACGTGAATAATAGGGAAAACCACATTTTTTGAATCCATTAAGCCAAATAGTTAGAGCCACCAAACTTAGAGCACATAGAACTTATAACACAGTTGCCGAATTGCCAAATCAATTTATGTAGGACATAAATACTTTGAAATTAAATCATAACTATTGATCATATGGATAATCAACAGTCCTCACCAGTTCACTAGATAATACAAGTCCTAACCACCTAATTCTAAGAATGAGAGAACACCACCATGCTAGGTCGCTAGAAGTTAACAGGAAACTGCCAGGAAATAATTGAACAGGAGACCACATACTCACTGATTCGCACAAAGGTTGAGGTAACTACTGAAAAACTTGGAGACTTAGCGACTAAAGAAAACATACAACATGGGTTTACTCATTCGCTAGTTCACTGAATTACTCAAAGACATGAAACAATACTATGCAATTCAGCGAACACTTGATGGAAATAATCACGCGCATAATGAAAACACTTAAGTGGCCAAAAAGTAACAACAAAATATAAGAATTAGGGCAACTTAAGGGTTTACACAAAGAAACAAGATTTCTCAAAAGGGAAAAACCTAGTGTAAGGGTTTTTAGGCTTGGTTATAAAAAAATTGATGGATTTTTGAAAACCTAAACCCCATAAATTAAACTTGCAGAAGGATTAAACCATGACTTGGAATTGAAAACCTCACAAAACCTAGAAAAAGCCCAACATTCTCATAAGGAACTTTCATATTAGTGCATCTTTTGTGGGCATCATTCCCACTGGGGTTTACTCTTTGATCAAGAGGTTCCCTAGTCAACATATCTTATGTTATTGTGTTGTTGTGTATGTATATCTTTCTATGGTTGTTGATCACATTGCTTACATGGTTAAAATCTATTAAAGTTGATGAAATCTATATTCATCTGATAACTGATTCACCCCCCCTCTCAATTATCTTGCTGGACTTTACTTTATAACAATTGGTATCAGAGCAACAGGTCCTTGAAGGAAAATTTTAACAACTTAAGGAGATCCATGGTGAGTCATTTCAAGAAAGAAAGCCCTAAGTTTGATGGAGTAAATTTTGACAGATGGAAAGAAAAGATGAAGACACATTTACTTTGTTTAGGACTAGGATATTGGTTAATCACAAATAAAAAGAAGACTATCATTGATGAAGACAAAATTGAAGAATGTACTAATGAGGAAAGAGATCTATTCATGTGTAACATACTTGCTAGAGAAGCACTCTTGTCAGCCCTTCTAGAAAATGAGTACAGTCATGTAAAATATCTAAAAACATCTCATGAAATTTGGTTAGCTTTACAATCTACTTTTGAAGGTGATGAACATGCAAATAAAGTCAGATTACATAATTGGATATGTACATTTGAAGATATAAGAATGATGGAAGATAAATATGTTAGAAGCTATATTGGTAGAATGTCAGAGATTGTTGCAGGTATAAAATCTTGTGAAGGAATCAAGATAGAGAATGAAGTGATATGGAAAATTCTGAGGACATTGACTCCTGCATTTAAGCAGACAACATAGATGATTGAGCAAGTTATACTTTGTACTGAGAACTTCACTAGAGAAACTCTTGTTGGAAGATTAGAAGCAACAAAGATGAATTTGAGACAATTAGGAGATTTACCTAGAATGGAGACAACATTCGGTGCACTTAGTATTCACCCTACTTTTTCAAGAAGCATGAGTGTGAGTGGAGATTATGCTAGTAGTAGCAGAACCAGGAATAAAGAAGATAGAAAGATTGAAAAAGGTATTGCCTTGTGAAAAGAGAACCAGATGGTAAGAAAATCTTTAAATGTTGGACTTGTCAAGAATATGGTCATTTTGCATCTAAATGTCCTAAGAGAGTAAAGAAGTATAGAAAGAACTTTAAACCTAGAAGATCTCAAGAATGTTATTATGCTAATGATGAAGAATTTGAAGCTAGTATGGAGAAATCTCTAAGTGAAAGTGATAATGAGAATGATGATATAGGATTTATAGCAATAAAAGAAGAAAATCTTGAAACATAAGTTAAGGAAGAAAAAGCTTTAGTTTCTCAAGTAGAAAAGAAAGTTGATTGGATTATAGATAGTGGTTGTTCACATCATATGACTGGAGACATGAAGAAATTCATAAAGCTTAACAATTATGATGAAGGAATTGTTAGGGTTGGAAATAATGCACCTTGTTTGATAAAAGGTATAGGATCTATTACTCTTTATGGAAAGACTAATACTGATGATGTTTACTTTGTGGATGGATTGAAACATAATCTTTTGAGTGTTGGACAACTAGTTGATAAGGGATATCAAGTTTGGTTTACTGAGAAAACTTGTGTAATCAAAGACAAGGATGGTAATTTGATTGGTACTAGATCAAGAACCAGAGGTAATGTATTTCAGTTGAATCCTACTAAGATGAATTGCTTGATTACTAAGATTGATGATAGTTGGCTATGGCACATAAGATTTTGTCATATAAACTTTGATAATATTGTGAAAGTAAGTACTTGTAATCACCAAAAAGTGGACATGATCATTCAAGTGATTAATCAAGGAAAATCAAGGCAATTAAATCAAAACAAGTATTTAGCCAATCAAAATTAAAATCAAGCTTTAATTCAATTTAAATCAAAATCAAGAGCATTTTAACCAAGTTGAATCAAATCAATGTGCAATTAATTCAATTAATTGTATAGTTTAAAATTAAATAAACTCAACCCATTCAAGGGGTACACTTGGATAAATAAATGAATTAAAATCAATTGGTTAAATCCTAATTTCTCTCAACACCACATGGGAGGAAAAAGCCTCAACCAATAGGATTTAAGAAAAGAACTCACGTGGATCAAGTCAAATTCAATCTCAATCACTCAAATTGAAAGAGCATCTTGTCCACTCATCTTGTCTTCTTGTCTCATGCTTTGAGGACACAATATTTAAATTATCTTCAAAGGATGGAACCAAAGACTCAACTCAATCCTAATCATGATCAAATCTACCACATCCCCTACCCTTGCCAAATCTTATAAAAGCAAGGCCTAATTCACTCATAAACAATCCACAAATCTAAGAATTGCATCTAACCTCTTGAGAATTATAGCTAGAAAGGAAATTTAGAAGTTAATTGAGCATTTCTATTTGGAATTGAACTAATTAGCTTAGCTTATCACTCATTTCTCATTCTAGGACTATGATTAATGGAGGCTTGCTGAGAGCTTCACCATTAACACTCTTAGTTAGAGATCCATAGAATGCTTAACTATTCTTTATTTGCTAAATAGAGTTTCTAATTATGGTTATTTAGTTTCTATTTGATTTATTGTTGAATACTAATTCTATGAAGGTATAATTTCTAGTACACAAAATGGCACCCACCATGGGGCAGTATGTTAGGATTAACAAGGCAGAAATAACAATTACATGCAAATATAACCAATATCAGAAAACAATAAACCAAATAGAAAAGAACACAAGACACAAAGATTTAACATGGTTCACCCAATCCCTAGGCTATGTTCACCAACAACAAGTCCAATATTTTATTATCTAGTGATTACAACCTGATTACAATCCCTAATCCCCTTATAGCTCAATTCTACCGCAAGTACTAAAATCATACACTATGAAAAAATCCTAACCCTAAGCTATATTATACAATATTTTGCCACTTTAGGGTAAGAATGAGTTACAAAATGTCAGCCCAAAAATAGCTGAAAATATGTCAGCCTCAAAAAAATCAGGATGGGAGGAAAAGTGTATAGTACTTTCCTGATTAGTCACCACAAGCTAACACAGTAGGCTTCACTTTCTAAAAATCTCGTAATCTTCATATTTGTTCAAATTTTTGCATGTTTAACTCTTAGTTTTGTAGTGAAAAAATGCTTCTAAGACTTCAGACAATACTTTTAAGCAGTAAAACAATGCTTCTAAGCACTATTTCAGTGCTTCCACGACAAATTTGTGTGCCTTTTCACAGAGAAACAACACTTTTAAATCCTTCTGACTTCTATCTTAAATTCTATCAGCGCTTATTCCCTGACTACCGAGTGCATTTGCATATTTCTCCAGTGCTTTTACTTACTTTTGAATGCCTTTTCTTAATTATTTAGCACTTTTACTCTCTGTTTCTATTCTTTTAAAATTTTAAACAATGCTCTTAATTTGATTGACAACACTTTTAAACAGTTAAATAGTGCTTTTAATCACTTCTGCATCGCTTTTGAATAAACTGCAAATTTTCATAATCTGACTGTCAGAAAATGATTTTTGTGTCTCTATAGAATGACTGATCACAAAAAAGTAAAAAAACCAAAGAGCAGATTCAATCAAGAAGGCAAAGCTTTGACAAGGAAGATAAAAAAGGAGAACATTGCTCACATTAAGCTAGTTCTTGAGGATTATCAACAAGAAGGAAAGGTATATGATCATTACATCAAAGTTGTAGAATCATATAAGAAAAAATTTGTTTCATTAAATTGGATATTTTCATCTTAATCAAGTTTTTCTTAAATTTGACAAATAAGGCCTAAAGTTCAAATTTTGTCTTAGTTTCTTCACTTTTATTTTGTTTTCTTCATTGTTGGTGGTTTTGTTGACTAACTTGTTGTAGGAAAAGCACATTGGAAAGGAACGATCACCAAGGTAAGCATTAAAATATGAAAATCACTCAAAAATGCCCCTAGCCTTTGCTAGCTACAAGGAAAAGGTAAGCCTTAAAACTTTGTCATTTTTGTACTTAAATTGTGGCTTTGGTGTTTTCAAAATCTAGTAATTAAAAACAACCTATCTTTGTTTGAGGAAGTTTAACATTATGCCTATGCTCTTCACTTTTATTAGTGAATCAAAATACCAAAAGTGTTAAACTCTTTGATTAAGAAGAAAGGTTAAGGAAATCAAGCACATAATCAAATAAACCCCTTGTTTGTGGAAGAGAGTAGCAATACTCGAATCCCTTTAGTTAGTGGGTTGGAAATTGAACATTGTTAATTGTGTTTGGGGATTAAGAAGTGGATAGGGATATACTCTTCAAATTTTTGGTGAATCAAACTCACACAACCTATTTCTCCTTTCCATTTTCTTTCTTTTACATGAACATGCTAGATCATTAGTTGGGCTTGCCTCTCGAGATTTGCCTTAAAAGGGCCAGTGAGAGGGATAGCCCAAAGTGGGATACACTCACCTTTCCATGATCATCCAACCCACTATAAAATGAAATACATACATAATGGGGTGTGTGACAAAAGGGTGTTAAATTTTTGAACTTCCTCGAGTAGTCCTCACGGATTGCGCAAAACTCTGACATACCGGTGGTGGGAAGCCTCTTAATATACTTGGAGGATGAAAGTTTAATATCCATTTTGAATGGAATATTGACTAAAACCTTGTTAAATTAGCAAAGAATACCTTATATAGCCATGTTTACGAACCAATCTTGAGCTAGGTAGATTGCTTGAAGTGTCTTTTTGTGCAAAACCCATGATAACGTACTTTGAAAATCAAACACTTATTGTGTAGTGGGTAAAAAGAAACAAGTGTATGCATAATTGTTCTATTTGGAAATACATAAAACAAGTGAAGAAGATATCCATTGAAAGTTCATCTTACATTTTTAATCTCTTCAATTATAAATCAACAATTATCAAATCAAAAGATCAATTTGAATCGAACCTTGTTGGATGCTGGTTTCCACACGGTCCCACAAACTTAGGGTATCTTTACAAGGATATAGTACTTGCATTGCTAATGAAGTCCATGAATTTGAATACCAAAGTCTTTTCAACAGTCATGATCAAGGGGATATTCTCCCAAATTTATTTGAAGAAAGACTTGAAGAAATGGATAGAAACTCTGCGTTTCATGATCACCACCATGGAGGAAAAAACACTAACAGAAATAATGCTAATCAAGGTCCTAAAGAAACACTTGAAGAAAGGGCTAATAGAGTAGCTGAAGATAATGATTTTATTGAAGTCATGGAGAAATTGATAGATAAGGATAGGGATAAATTTTTCCTAAACCTAGCTCAAGCGGGGGTAAAGCTCCCATATGACTATGATATAGAGAAACTTAAGAAGAATCAAGAAGCAAATAGCCCCATCAATGCTATGACCAAACAATTAAAAACATTTCAAGAACAAATAGATTTAATGAAAAAGGCCACCGAACCTAAGACCTTTTCTATTGAGGCCTTGTGTCCTTTCCCATCCGACAAAAGCTTGGTCATAGCACCTTTTCCCTTCAATTCCATTTTTCCTAAATATGATAAGTATATGGGTAAAAAAGACCCATAGGATCATCTAAGGGATTTTTATGCCTTACCTAATGAGACTTTTTTGTAGGAGTTTGAGAGCTCCCACCATGGAATGGTTCTCTAAGCTCCCACAAGGAATAAAGACTTTTGAGGAATTAGCCTCTAAGTTTGTAACCCACTACTCCTATAATATCGAGCATGAAATCACAATGCTCAAATTGTGTGATACCAAATAGAAAGATGGTGAATCCTTCTTAGGATTCCTACAAAGGTGGAGGACCATTTTTGCAAGGTATCCACAAAGTATCCCCGAGAAAGAGAAAATGGAAACTTTACAAACAATTTGACCATGGAGATGAATTATTGATTACAACTTCAATGTCCCCCAACATTTGAAAAAGTTATCAAAAATGGGATCAAGATTGAAGACATATTGGTAAAAAGAGGAGAGATAAAATTATTTAAAGACAATAAATCCAATACCAACAACAACAATAACCATTGTGTATCTAATTATGTTAATAATAGAGGGGAAAACAATCACAATGGTAAACCTAAGTTATGGTTAAAGAATAATAACAAAAATCTTGTGAATGATGGAGTTGTGGAGGCCCACAATTTCAAGGCAAACCCTTTTATTAACTTATCAAGTGGAGCTAATTCTTCAAACAATGTAAATCAAATGAATAGAGCTCCATTTAATTCCAATAATTCCAACAACAATTCCAACAATCCAAACAATAATGCTAATAATAATCCTTTTAATAATACTAATGGGAATAAGCCCAAACCCTTTTTCTCCACATATCAAAAGAGAAAATTCACCTTTTTAGGTGAACCCTTGGAGAATGCATTAAGAACCTTGGTTGCTAATAAGATTATCACATTACCTGATTTGAGACCTTACGAACCTCAAATTAAACCTAATTGGTGGAATGATTCTCACCATTGTGAGTATCATCGAAATAAGGGTAAAAAAACCAATAGATGCATGAAGTTTAAACACTTAGTGCAAGACTTAATAGATGATGGAACTATCAAAATTGAAGGGCCTCAAATCAATGAGGATCATACGGTCTTCAAGAACCCCTTTCTAAACCATGAAAAGGGTGAGTCATCTAATGCCAACTAAAATCAGAAAAGAGCTAATGAGAAAGTGAACTTTTCTCATACCTATGATAACATAATCAATACTCTAAGTGAGGAGGACAATACCATAAATGTTATCATGGTAAAGGAGAAACCAAGACAACGATCGTCCAATGTTGTCACTAGGGGGCAAGCTTCTAAAATCACTTTACCTATAAATGCTCCAAGAATTGTTTTACCCAACCAAAGCACATCATCATCTTCAAATAAATATAACTTGGTTGATCAATTAAAAAGAACTCCCGCTCAAATCTCAATCCTAGAATCGCTCAAATTATCACCTACTCACAAGGAGATTCTAGAGAAAGCTTTAGTAGAAACCAATGTGCCTCTAAACCTAGATGCGGATAAGTTTCAAAATATGGTGGGACATCTCATTACTTATCATTTTCTGAACAAGATGACATGTCTCTAAACCACCCACAAAATTTACCTTTGCATATAGAAGTCCTTGTTCACAAACATAGAGTCAAAAGAGTGCTTATCGATGGAGGAGCCGACTTAAATATTTGTACCCTAAACTTGGTAAAAGCCCTAGGATTTTCCAAGGAGGCTATTGACCCAAAGAATAAAATAACCATAAAATCCTACAATGATGAAGAAAGAGTGTCTAAAGGAGTCATAATACTTCCCATCAGAGTTGGTCCCATGCAAAAAGAGACCATATGCCAAGTTTTAGACCTAAAGTTGACCTACAATATCTTATTAGGGAGGCCATGGATTCATGAAATATAGGTTGTGCCTTCTACTTACCACCAATATTTAAAATTCCCTTAACTAGGTCAAGAGATTATGGTAAGTGGGGACTCAAACCCCTTCCAATATTGTAACAACATGAAGCCTATCAATGACTCTTTAGTCCTGCATAATACATAAGGGTCTATACCTAAAAAAATAGAGCAAGGGAAAAGTTCCAAGGACATTCCATTATTAAAAGGAAAGGAAAAGATGTAAAGTGAAATTTTTGTTGAAGACATCCAAAGGCCCACTAACCTAGCTACATTGACAAAGGGCAAGGAAAAGGTTAGTGAGGAGAATACACATGAGAAGAAGAAAGAAGACAAAGATAAAGCCATCCAAATATACATCAAAGATGAGTATTACCAAAAGATGGACCAAATGATGAGAAATTTTGATAAACAATGTAAAATCAAGCAAAAAGGAGTAGGGGAATATTCTTTATCCATGATGGATTTTCCATTATCCCCCAAGTCATATGGAAAGCCATCCAATCTACCCCATAGATATAATGATCATTTTGTGAGAGAAAATACTTCTCCATCCATGGATGAAGATGATAATTAAATTCTTAATTGGCTTTATAAAGATGAGGAGTCAAGTGCCCAAGAAAAATGTATCCAAAATATCAACATTCCCACACATCAATTTGGGAAAGGATTCCAAATAATGAAAAAGATGGGATACAAAGGCCAAGGAACTTTGGGCACAAGGAATGAAGGACTTATAGAACCAATTGAAATGACATGGCGAGATAGCAAGGAAAAGACAGGATTAGGGTACTTAGAACAAGGGTACACACAAAAGAACTATTCTAAAGTCTATTATCAGATATTGCAATTAGAATCCCATAGTGATGAAGATTCTAATCAATGGGAATGGGACTCATTATCAAGTGAGTCATGCCATGATAAAGAGATAGATGTTATTCATACCTATACTTCTAGAAAAGGAAAGGATCAAATAGCATAACCAAATCAAAATCGAGCTTCTAGTTCAAATCAAGTGGTCATAGAAAAACTTCAAATTCAAGAAATTACAATAAATCAATGGGTAGGTGAACCCTACATACCTTCATGGAGATCTACTATGGAGGAATCAAACGTTAGGTTTAATCCAGGAGACTTTTATCCAACAAAAACCTTAGAGGAGTCTAATAAGAAAGACTTTGATCCTACTTCTTTAGAACATTTAGAAGAGGTACATGTCATAGAATTGAATGATACAATGTATGAACTATCAAATGAGGTCTTATCTCTAAATACCATTGAACCAAACCAAATCATTGATCCTTTAAATCTCATATACCTAGAATTAATCAAATGGGATTCCATTGAACCAACCATCCTCCCAACCTTTTTGAATGAAAATGTGGTGTCCCAATATCTCAATGTGGTTGAACCTTCTTCTACTATGGAATATCAGGAAGAAATGATAAAAGGGAGTATCCAAACTTTCAATCCACCTAAAAATGAAAAAAAACAAAAATAGGAAAAGAATCTAGTGTTGAAAATGGCATTGTGGCAGCATTAGATCCAAAAGAAAAAGAAATAAAGGATGTTTCCAAATGTGAAAACCCAATTGAGGCACCTAAGGAAGGAAGTTTGGATGCTTTACCTAAAAATTATGAAGAGAGATCTCCAATTTTGATCGAGCCTACAGAAAAGATAAACATTGGGTTAGAAACTAAGCCAAAGATCATACACCTAGTGACATCCTTATCTAGTGAAGAGAGAAAATAATTCATAACATTTTTCAAGGAAAAACAAGTCATCTTCGCATGGTCATATTTTGTGTACTAGAAATTGTACCTTCATAAAATTAGTATTGAACAATAAATCAAATAGAAACTAAATAACCACAATTAGCAACTCTATTTAGAAAATAAAGAACAATTAAGCATTCTATGGCTCTCTAACTAATAGTGTTAATGGTGTAGCTTTCACAAAGCCTCCATTAATGACAATCCTAGAATGATAAATGAGTGATAAGCTAAGCTAATTAATTCAATTCCAAATAGAAATTCTCAATTAACTTCTAAATTGCCTTTCTAGCTATAATTCTCAAGAGGTTAAATGCAATTCTCAGATTTGTGGATTGTTTATGAGTGAATTAGGAATTTCTTTTATAGGATTGGAAAGGGTGGGGGGTGTGGTATATTTGATCATGATTAGGCTTGAGTTGAGTCTTTGGTTCCATCCTTTGAAGATAATTTAAATATTGTGACATCAAAGCTTGGGACAAGAAGACAAGATTAGTGGACAAGATGCTCTTTCAATTTGAGTGATTGAGATTGAATTTGGCTTGATCCATGTGAGTTATTTTCTTAAATCCTATTGGTTGAGGATTTTTCCTCCCATGTGGTGTTGAGAGAAATTAGGATTTAATCAATTGATTTTAATTCATTTATTTATCCAAGTGCACCCCTTGAATGGGTTGAGTTTATTTAATTTTATACTATACAATTATTTGAATTAATTGCACATTGATTTGATTTAACTTGATTAAAATACTCTTGATTTTGATTTAAATTGAATTAAAGCTTAATTTTAATTTTGATGTGCTAAATCCTTGTTTTGATTCAATTGCCTTGATTTTGGCTTGATTTGCCTTGATTAATCACTTGAATGATCTTGTCCACATTTTGGTGATTACAAATGCCCCTCTTTGAGTTGACATGCAAAGCATGTCAATTCAAAGAATGTTTTGATCCAACTTGATAAAAGGTCCTGATTCTGTCGATGGTCGATCTTGATGTTCGATATGAAATGCCAATTTTGATGATAGGATTGATGTAGTTCTGATTTGATTTTGGTGTTCCTAATGGTCGATCTGATGTTAGATTACTGATATGATACCTGGTTTGATGTGGTTTGATGTTTTGAAATGTCCCCTTTCTTATTTT
This sequence comes from Chamaecyparis obtusa, assembly GCA_027943335.1. Taxonomy (NCBI): domain Eukaryota; kingdom Viridiplantae; phylum Streptophyta; class Pinopsida; order Cupressales; family Cupressaceae; genus Chamaecyparis; species Chamaecyparis obtusa. Next base: position 2,420,335 of record BSBK01000210.1, on the reverse strand, counting down.
TATATCATATTTAAGTCCTCTAATCAGATTATTAAATCAAACAATCAACACTTTGAAAGATTATGCAATTTCTCAATAAAACCCAAATCGGGTATGCCTGAAATAGTGCCAAAAACTTCATAGCTTCACATATTATTGATAAATCTGAAAGTAGAAATTTTTATAGAAATTTTTCCAGCATAAAGGCCTACAAAATGAAATTTCAAGATTTGTATAGAGTTTACACAAAAGCTCTTAAATGGAGGACAAAAACAATGCTCATCGGGCTCCCAAAAACAACATAAAATAGCCCAGAAACACCATAAAAAACTAATAATCTATCATAGAAGTATAACCACGACCCAAGACATATATTCAGCTCTATTTTAACATCAAAATGTTTTTAATATAGTATAAAACCAAATTGATATGCAATACTCAACCGGAAACACCAAACTCTTACAAGAAACACACCTAAAAACTCACAAATTTGCACTCTTCAGCACAAGGAAAAAATATGCATGAGCTTGCAAATAGAATGGCCTCAAACTCCCATCCTTATCCTTCCTTGAAAACTACAAACTCCCATCATTGGGTCTCCTTCTCCACAGGTTTGGCAACCTCTGAAGAACAACAAAGCAATGAGCAAAAATCAAGTTCTAGAATGAGCCCAAAATGCCTCCAAACCCCTTTAAAAGAGGGGATAACCCTAAATCATGACCAAGAGGGGTCAATAATATATATTTTAATAATAATTATCATTTATTAATCCATTGGTTTCCAAAGATTAGCCCCTTTTCCTGAAACTTCACTTTTTGAGCCTGCTAGCCTTAGTAAAAGTTATTATATTTAATTATTTGAAAAGGGGAAATGACAAGTCCTCCCTCCCAATTATTTCTTGTCCTCAAGAAATGAAGGTTGGGATTCTCAATAATATGTGCTCCTTCCCAAGTTGCATTCTCCAATGGTAATCTTTTCCATTTGACCAAATGCTCTGTGATGCTCCTATTCCTCAATCTTTTCTCTCTTGTATCCAAAACCTCTTCTGGTATTAAGACTAATTTCCCTTCATCATCAAGAGGTGGTAATTCTATAGATACTATGGTTTTCTGGCCTAGAACCTTCTTCAGGCAAGAGACATGGAAAACATTATGTATTTTTCTGTTTGGTGGGAGCTCCAATTCATAAGCTACCTCTCCTACCTTCCTGATGATCTTATAAGGCCCATAGAACCTTGGCTTGAGCTTCTCTACCCCACTCCTCTTCAAGGTGCTTTGCTTATATGGCTGCAACCTAACAAATACCAAATCTCCCACCTCAAAAGATCTTTCAGTCCTTTTCCTATCAGCATACAACTTCTATTGGTTTTGTGCATGTTGTAGATTATCCTTGAGGGACCTTATTATACCTTAGCTTTGCTTAATGAAATCACTTGCTATAGGTACTCTGCTATCTAAAAGTACTAGATCAAAAAAGGAAAGGGCATCATAACCATAAAGAACACAAAAAGGAGGCATACCAATAGACATGTGATGAGATGTATTGTAACAATACTCCCCTAGGTGCAACCATTTCACCCAACCATGTTGTTGATTTGAAACATAGTTCCTCAAATATCCCTCTATCCATTTATTAACTATCTCTATTTGTCCATTTGTTTGAGGGTGATAGCTAGTACTAGGAGTGAGTTCAGTTCCTACCAAATGAAAGAGCTCCTTCCAAAAAGAGTTGAGGAATCTACTGTCTCGGTGTCAGGCACAAATTTTCTAGGCAAGAACTCAACTATCATAGAATAAGTTTTTCCTTTAATCAACTTGCTAACATGTAAATTTTAAGTTTAAGTTAAACCTTACTTATGTGTTTCAAACACTTTCTACAATAGCAAACATGAAACTACAAATTTTTTTTTTTGAAGATGCATTACAAACATGAATAGAAGTTATCAACATATATTACACATAAATCATTTTACATTCATACTCAAATGAGATACATCATTAGATTTCATTACATAGTCAAATAAATTTAAATACAACAAATAGTTTCTCTACATGTTCTTCTACAAAACAAACTAGGAAACACCTCATTACTCTTTTCTTCAAGAGGGCTGCAACACTTAGGATTCCTGCAACTAAAAGCTTATCTCTACTCAACCAAAAAAAAAGCCTACATATAGAAAAAACAACAACAATCCATGGAATACTCTCCTCCCTACCATATGGCATCATGAGACCTCATAGGTCCTAGCCAACCCCCGAGCAAGGAGAGCCAAGCTAACTAGGGAACACACATGTGGCCCTCAAATATTGTAAATACAACATAGAACTTTATGAAACAACAACAGATAAGAGACACTAGTAAAGCCATTTAACACGAAACCCCCCTGTGGGAAAAATAGGGACAAGAAGTCATTCTTTCCTTCACACAAGGCTTTGCATCATAAATTTTACTTTTGTGGCCATTTACAAACCAGATCTTCTAAGACCCACCCAACAAGAATGAAAATAATAACTCCCATTAACAACAACCAAAGAAAGGAACACAACAAGAAAAACCTCCATTAACACTACATTACTAAGCTCACACATACAATACAAAGGAATAACAATAGTTTTGCATACAAGAAAATAGCTACAAGAGAGCTCTTTCTCTCATCATGAAACAAAATAAAAGAGTGAGAATGAGATTTCACCAACCTAAATTCCAATGCTAAATGGAAGATAGTTTTAGAAGAGCTTATCCACTTTCCAAGGCTTTCTCCCAAATTGACAATTCTCTAAAACTAGAGAGTGGGTGTCAACCCAATACCTTCCCCCAAAACTCCTACTAAAAGGGATTTTTCACCAAACCCTCATTAATGGGTATGGTTCATGGAGTACTCCCATCTCTCCTTGTCTCCCTTCATAAATGAGGTGGAGACCAAGAATGGGGAAAGAGGAATGGCCTTGTCCTCCTATTGGATGGTCTTCCCAAGGTGAGTCCCCCAAGAGTGGATTTTCGTCCATCTTGGAAAACCCACTTTTGGGAGGTCCCCCAAGTCAAAAGTAAGGTGTCCTATAGTCAAAAATTCCCCTTACCCAATGGTCTATCAAGGGGACTTTTCATTTTTGTGCTAAAGACTACCCAATGTGTCCACATGAGTCTTCAAAACACCCTTCTAAGCTACCCTATAGATTTGACATGGATGTGACTCTTCCTTGGCTCTCTAATCAAGTGGCTCTTCTTGGGAAGGACAACTAGGTGACCCTTCAAGCTCCCCAAGAGACATGCCAACACATCACTAGCACAAGTAAGAACATTTCACAACACACTTGACATGTCACATATAAATTCACAAGATATAAAGGGAGAAATAATTTAAAGTACACACACACACACATTCACTTTATGAAATAAAACACATCCAAAATGAGTTCTTATCTCCCTCTGGAGATGACCTTGGTGTCATGGGAGACACAATACATGTTAGCTTGACTCCCCCTAAATTCCATGGTTTTATCCCTGCATACTCAAGATAATATCAGTAATTCCAAGAATATGTCATGTTTATAGTCCAATTAAAGCATCATATAAACCCATTTGTACATATACAACAATTAAGTCTACATACCACATCACCTCATTAACATATATAAATCTACATTTCTCCAAATCCAAAATTGATCAAACAATAGATATAGTAATTGAAAATACCTCCTAACCAAGTTACATAGCTCAATTCCACATAGTCCATATTCCTTTATACTCTCTAACTCTAAAGCATATCATAATTTTCATTTATTTAAATTACCTCAATTTATCTGCATCAAGTCACACATATCAATATAAGATCCAAGATCTTAGTTCTATATCATTTTATTTAGCTTGTAACTATAAGCAAGTAAAACATAACCCAAATAAGATGTAGTACCAATGCACCAGGGCCTCCATCAAATCAGGTCAGACTGTATCATCTTGTATTAACATTATCTCAATTTAACACATGGTACTCAATCATTAGGTTCATATCCTAGAATACACAATGCTATCTTAAAACATGGTTATCCTTAACCCATGATAAACATCAATCCTAAAAACATAATTACCTACTATGAAATCATCCCATAATATAATTTGTCTTGGATTCCTTCTTTATTAATTTCGAGTATGTTTCAAGAAGAAAAGTCACAAAGATGGTTATCTCAAGGTTATTTCTAATCCATCTCATATTTAATTACTGATCCTATTATGTCTTTAAAATCTACAACTTCACTAATCAAATTGGTTAATAGTGAGGACATGTCAAACTCAAAAATTTTCTATACTTCCTTAAGCTTAACTTAGTCTTGGTTATGCTAATGTACTTGAACCATTGACACTATTGATTCAAAAATCTCTATTGTTTAATTACCATAGATTGTCTTTTCTCTAAAATGTCTCAACACTATGCATGTTAAATTGGCACATACTATTAATCATTAGGGGAATATTCCAATCCTCATAAGCTTCCTAACAATAATTTAGATAAAATTTCCAAGCATCCTAGAGTAACATTAATACTATCATGTAAGCACATGTATACATCTTCATGTTCTAATACCACAATAGTTAGCCAATGTAATATTACTTCAAAACTATATCTTAAATTAACATATTTCATGAATCCATTTGAAGATGAAATCTATTCTAATTAAGTTGATGGACTACAGTCAAGATATCTAATTACTTCACATAAAATCTATGGAAAGTTTTGCAAGAAATAACAATAGTGCTTACCAGAGTGTTCTTACCAAGATGAGGGAAATGGAGGGGTCCTACACTCGGTCACTGACAATGTTTCTAGGCAAGCCATGTAACTTGAAAATTTCCTTGAAGAACAATTCTGCCACTTGTGATGCCTTGAAATCAGATGTGATGGGAAAGAAATGTGCATACTTAGTTAGTCTATCTACCACAACATATATGCAATCCTTACCTCGAACCTTGGGCAACCTAGTGATGAAGTCCATGAAAATACTTTCCCATTTTTGTTCAATAATAGGAAGTGGCTGCAACAACCTTGCAAGAAAAATTTGCTCACTCTTGTTTTTGTTGGCATACCATACATTCCTTAATGTGTTTAAGGACATCCTCCTTCACACCCTTCCATGAAAACCACTCTCAAAGTTGCCTGTATGTCTTGAAGTATCCTTGATGACCAGCCAAAGGTGTGTCATGAAAGACCCTCAATATCCTCTCCTTAGTTTTTGATCCAGGCACTAAGAAGATCCCGTTCTTGTAATAAATCAATTCATCAACAACCTTGTACCTATTATCATCCACTAACTGATCCAAAATCTTGGTGGCAAAGGAATCTTTAGCATACTCTAAAATTATGGAGACTTTCCAATTAGCAGAGATAGATGTTAAGGAACACAAAGTGGGCTTTCTTGAGAGAGCATTAGCAACCACATTATTCTTTCCTTTCACGTATTCAATATCAAAATCATAAGCTTGCAATTTTCTTACCCATTTTTTTTGGTGATCATTCAAATCCCTTTGGTTCAAGAAGAACTTGAGGCTATTATGGTTTGTCTTTACAATGAATCTCCCACCTACCAAATATTGTCTAAACTTATGAAGCGCATGCATGATTGCCAACATTTCCTTATCATAGATGGAGTAACCTTTCTCTGATTGATTTAATTTTCTACTCTCAAATGCTATTGGATGTCCCCTTTGAGTTAGGACAGCCCCTATACCTTCTCTAGAAGCATCACATTCAACAACAAAAGGTAAAGAGAAATCTGGAATTGCAAGCACAGGGCATGAACTCATTACCTCCTTAAGCTTATCAAATGTTTTTTGTGCCTCTTCTATCCAAATAAAATCTCCTTTCTTTGTCAAATTAGTCAAGGGGGAAGCAATCTAAGAAAATCCCTTGACAAATCTCCTATAGTAGCTACACAACCCGAAGAAACCTCTCAATTGTGTAAGATTAGTGGGTGGAGGCCAATCCAAAATAGCCTGAATTTTTTATTGATCAACCTGTACTCCTTTAGAACTTATAATATGTCCCAAATATAGGATCTCTATCAAACCAAACTCACATTTAGATAGCTTAGAATAGAAGGATTGCTGCTCTAGGATTCCCAAAATAGTGTCTATGTGCTTTAGATGCTCTTTCCATGTTTTACTATAAATCAAGATATCATAAAAAAATACCAAAACAAATTTTTGAAGATGCTTGCTGAATACCTTATTCATACAATATTGGAATGTTGCTGGTGCATTAGTGAGGCCAAATGGCATAACAAGAAATTCAAAGTGCCCATAGTGAATCTAAAAGTAGTCTTTTCCACATCTTCCCTCCTCATACGGATTAGATGGTACCCTGATCTTAAGTCAATTTTTGAGAAGTATACAGCACCATGTAACTCATCAATGAGTTCATCTATGCATGGTATGGGATACCTATTTTTTATGGTTTTCTTGTTTAGAGCCCTGTAGTCTATACACATTCTCATTGTACCATCCTTTTTCTTGTCAAGTACCACAGATGATGCAAATGGACTAGAGCTAGGCCTTATGAATCCCATGTCCAGGAGTTCCTTAATAGTTTTTTCTATTTCTTCCTTATAACCTCTTGGATGGTGGTATGGAGTTGTTATAACTAGTTTGGCAACCTATTCTAACTCTATAACATGCTCAACACCTCTATCTGGTGGTAATTGTTGTCACTAAGGATTGCACCCAATTTGCTAAGTGTTGAACCCAACAATCCTATGAAACATGGGACTATTCTCAAGCTGTGGGTAACATATCTGAGAATAGACCTCCGGATTAAGGCTCGGCTTCCCTTTGGATCACTTGAAACTTATCTAAATTTTTAGGAGGAAAGGGAGAGAGTACATAAAATGAACAATTGCATTTGAATGAAACAAAGGTGATCCACCGAATTTCAAAGAAGATCTACAACTGAAAACAAGTTTACTCCAACAACAAAACAAACTTAACTCACAACTCAATCCCACTTTCTTAAACTCTTAGTGAAACAAGGTACCTAGAATGCAGAAAAGGAAGAAAACTTCACAAATCTGATATTCTTGATTGCACACAAATCACACTACTGAATTAAGATAAATTCCTAAATACCAACATGGATTCAACATGCAGATTAAGGATATAGGAACATCATAGTAATCTTGCATATGACTTCAAAAGAAAACCCAAAATTATAGGAGAACAAGAAGGATCAATTATTATTGCTAAAAAGAAACTAAGTACAATTGTGTCTCTCAAAACTAAAACACTCCTATTAGAGAGAAAGAAATGAAGAGCTCACCTCAATCACCAAAAGTGAGAGGTATATAAGCTAAAACTAGGAATTTGCATTCAAACTCCACTACCTCCTAAGAATAGAAAAAGGTAAAAAATGGACCCATGAGGCTACATCATAGTTTGAATGCCAGATTCCTGAATTCCTAGGAGGTGAGGAAAGTGGGACCCTAAAAATAGATAGTCAAAGAAACAACCATCCTACCCACTAAATCATGCATTGAACATATTTTGACGACAGTTTATAAAAACACCATCGCTAGAATTTACATTAATAGGATATGCAATGACTCATCATTAAGAAACTACCCCACTATGACATAGAATGGACCTAATATATTTTAAAAAAATGGTTTCAACCCACAAAATGGGGAAACACATTTTTAAAATAATCACAACTAAAAGAGAATCCATTTGTGTTTAAATGACAAGACATGGACTAAGATGTATTTTAAACTCTCAACCCAAAATGGGGAGAAATTCAAAATAACCATAATAACAACAAAATCCACATCACATAAAATAGGACCTAGCATCAATAAAATAATCAATAACCTCAACCCAAAAAATGGGGAGAAAATATAAATTAATTATTGAAGTGAAAACCCCCTCAAAGATGGAAGGGCAACCGCTGGCACTGCAGAATCTCCTCTCTGACATTTGGCAAGTTACTAAATTGACTGGCACCTCTAACAAAAACCCTAAGTTTGGCTTTGGAAATAGCCATCACTGGCATCGACATTGCACTGATTAGGTAAGTACTTTTCTTTTTGGCATCATTCTGAGCATTCATCTTGAGGGCACTATTGTTTCATGGGTGCCAATATCACATTGCTTCTTTTCATCTCTACATTAAATTTTCTTGATATTGCTCTATGTACTGTGTGTTCAACAATGCACAACATTCACTACTTTTCCATGCTTGAATGATGTGCCATTGCTATATATTTCATGGATTCTATTATGTCTGGCATATTCTCTGCAACATGAGGCACTGTTGTATTTGATATTACTGCATGCTTGATTTGTGCATTTGGTGTTTGATATTGTTTCATCTATATGATTCGAGGGCATAGTGTTTACTCCTTTGGGGTTTCATACATGATGTCCCCTCTTTTGTTGTGTTCATAGCCAATGAGCTAGGTCATGACTTTTACTATATACTCCACATGAATCACTCTGTATTTTATTTCATAGCACTTCCTTTAGATTTTGAAGGCACTGCTATATAGCTCATTGCATTTGATTTTGGAATGGCCGCCCATGATATCTGAGATTCATTGGTTCATTGCACATTCATTTGATTAGCATGTTTAAGATTAGGGCACAACACCACATGTTGTTTCTCTATATCCATGGGGCACCACTGTGTTAACAGTGGAATGATAGCTTGTGGGTGATAAAGCTAGGGCATCTTGTATGAGAATTGATGTTGGCATTGCTTATTTGTTATTATCATTGGAAACCTACTTTCATAGCATGCTCAAATGTAGGCATCTCTTGTTTGTCTAGAATGGCATAGTGTTGAACTTACATGTGACACCTGTGGGTTGCTAAGGCACTATGAATAAACTAGGTCCCGGGCCTAGCATTCCCTACATATCGATGCTTACTATATCTCAGGCTTAGCATTTGACATTATTTTATCCATATACCTCCAAGTACATCAAGGGCATATGTTGCTATTTATGTTTCCTTAATACATTTCCAATGCCACACCTTTCATATGCGTTACTACTTCTTGCTTGATTGAGCCCCCTGGCAGAATGCTAAAACCCGCGGGTCATGGGTATTATTTTATTTCCATTATCATTAAAACTGTGAATGGTGTTTTTTCCAAGCATCATGTTTAACTGGTCACTGTCATATGCACTTCTCTATATAATGCCACCATTGAAGATATTCTATATAGAGATCCCCCCTTGTATGATCAATTTATCAAATGCAGAGAGGTATTTTATAGTCAAATAGTCATCATTCCACATGTATATGCATGGTTCATTATTGGTGCTAGTCCTGTGAGCTCGGGTTCTTAGCCACATCTCCATTTTATTGATGCTTTTGCATGCTTTTTTCTTTTATATATATTGTCTCTTTCATCTATTTGCTATTGTTAAGCTAGATAAACTGTGAACTGTGCTTGACTACTCCTTGGTATATTTGTTGATCATTACCACCGCCCATGGCACCCGAGAGCTTGGTCTTGGGAATCTTTTATTTGTGTTTTCTCTTTCTTGGAGAGCATGGACTGAAAGCATATTTGGTAGATGCCTAGTTGCTATAGGTGTTGAATTGTTAGTGTGCCAAATCCTCATTAGCCCATGCCTATATGAGATAATTTTCCATTAATTTCACCCTCCTTTTATTGAATTGATGCTTTTCTATTAGGCTCAATGGACCCATGAGTACATTACTAGCAGCAATCTTCTCTATTGCATTCTATTGATGACCAGTGAGTGGTTTGAATTTACATGAGATGCCACTGTTGGTGATGTATACCTACAATTAATTTGTGCTCTCGGTTGTGCATACTTTGCTCTATTATTTGCTTCAAAAGATCTTCTTTTATCTTATTGTTGCATTTTTTTGTATCCAATCTGTCATTGTGGAAAGCCCAATGATCTATTTGCTAGGGCACTATTTATATCAGGTTCCCATGTTGATGTCTACATATTTCTTAAGATTTCTATGTTTGTACACTAAATGGCATTACAAATCACTGTAACATACTAGATGGATCTCACTATTTCATATGGTTTCTGCCACTACAAACCATGTATCTCTATGCTTGACATGCACCATCATAACACCACTCTTTGAGAATCTTGGTACCTTGATTCATTATAAAGTACTCAGAGCATGGAATTTTGTTGTTGCCTTAGATGCCTATGTGCTTAATGAGGTTTATTGATATTCCTGGGAGATGACATGCTCATGCTTGTACCCCGTGTTATAATGCCCTCTAACATATTCACTCTACCATTTTCATCTCATGACTTCTTTGCCTCCATGATCTATTCTCATGACCCTTAAGTGTCCTTACTAATGTTGCATCATCTGGATGTCCCTCCTTTTTCATGATGGGTGCTCTTAGTCCTTGATGCGATCATCGACAGAAAAACCTAGGTTTTTTCTATCATTATCTACATCAAGGGCCTAGGTCATTCATTGAACTTATTGTTGGATCAGCTCCCTTGTATCTGGACATGAAACAAACATGTTAGTGAAAACATGGTGCCTCCTTTTGTTCTTTGGAGCCTTATGCACATGCCCTGAGAATAACCTTTATTAGAGGTGCACGACTGAGTGTACATATGCCTTCTATAGATATTGTGATACCAGCCATTAGATAGATCAATTGGACCTAACCCATCTCCCCTCATTTCTTCTTGTAGGTTCTGGATCTCAGGAGCTCACTGGACAGGACCAGATCTAGACACCAATACCAGGCAATGTTTGGTACCCTAGTATTTAATAATTTTCTTTTATGTATATGTATACTCATTCATTAAATTCTAGTAATGGCTATGCTCACGACCTGTGTGAGCTCAGATATATGTTTTTCCTTTTAGTTCTTTCCCTTTTGTATAGTATACATACATCCATGTGTAGCTTTAGATACAGTTCACTTCCCTTTACTTTCATGTACTCTTCAAAATGAAATGAACACAAACTTAAAGAAGATCACCTAATAACACAAACTAGGTTATTGTAGCATCATCTAGTAATTAGGTCTCCAATCTAAGAATGAGAAAAAATGTGGCAACATTCTAGCAACCTCTTTGGAGTGCTTGCTAGCTAAGCATCCTGACCAGCTACCTTAAAGATCCATTGGGCATAGAGTCATATAAACCTCAAATTGAACTTAGTTCTTTTGGACAACCAATCCTTCTTCAATAAAACTACTAACTACTAGAGATAGCCTCCTTGGCTTATTACTACTCACACCAAACTGAAAACTAGACTAAAAGCAACTGAAAACTGAAAACCAAATTGTGCGAGGCACTTAGGGAACATAAAAAACTAGAAAATTCTAACTTACTAATGTACAGGGTAGAAATAGACTTTAGAAACAAGCCTTGAGGTGGATTCCATTCACTAGAATGGGCAGCTCCTCTCCATCCATACTAACCAGCTGAAAGGCATTATGGGCTTTGCATCCAATCACCATGAAAGGCCCACTCCATATGGCATCAAATTTAGTATGCCTCCATGGTTTTTATTTTGCTTCGTCCCATTTGAGGACAAGGTCTCCCTCCTTGAAAACCTTAGGTGTGGCTTTCTTATCAAAGATTTTCTTCATCTGAGCATGATGATCTTCCGGGTTGTCCAGTGCTAGCTTTCTTGTTTCTTCGAGCTCCACTAGCTTAGCTAGCCTGACTTGCATAGCATCTTCTTCCATAAGATAAATTTCCTTGATTAAGCTCAAAGTAGGCAATTCAGAAGATAAAGGAATCCTAGCTTCTTTTCCATATACAAGTGTATGGGTTGAGTTACTTGTATACCTCTTAGGTGTTATTTTATTTTCCCATAAGGCCAATTTTAACTTGTTGTGCCAATCTCTTTGGTTTCCTTCTATAGTTCTCTTGATGATTCTCAACAAGTTCTTATTTGTTGATTTTGCCTAACCATTACCCTGAGGGTAATAGTTAGAAGAGGTACTTAGGAAGATATTGTAATTGAGTGCTCATTCTAAAATTTTAGTCCCCAGGAATGCCATGGCATTATCTAAAATGATAGAATCTGGAGTGCTAAATCTAGACACAATGTCTTGATAGAAGTTTAGGACAGAGGTCTCATTTGCTTCCTTGAGTGCTATAGCCTCTATCCATTTGGTAAAATAGTCTATAGCAGCAAGTATCCATTTGTGTCTAGCACTGGATGGGGGGTTGATAGGTCCAATAAAATCCAATCCCCATTTTGAGAAAGGCTGCTCCACCTTGATGGGATGTAGAGGGAGGGCTGCTAGCTTTTGTTTTCTAGCAAACAAAGCATAGTTCTTGCACTTCCTTACCCAATCAAATGCATCTTTGTATAAGCTAGGCCAATAGTATTCAACTCTCATCACTTTTAGAGTAGTGGTCCTAGTTGCAAAGTGTCCTCCAGAACCTCCATCATGAAAATCCTCTAGTATTTTATCCACTTGGCTAGTTTCAACACATCTCAATAGGACACCACTATGATCTTTTCTATACAAAATGTCATCAATAATGACAAATGGAATAGCTTGGAGTCTAAAGTACCTTCTTTTACTTCTTTCAAGGCCTTGAGGAATTGGCCAGTTGAGAGATAATGTTTCATCTCTGTTGTCAAGCTTGTGCTCTGCTCTGCATTTTGGTTCATCAAAACAACCTCTTCCTTTTGCTAGTTGGGGTCTGCTATCCCTTCATTGAGCTATTTACACAGTCCTCTTCCTCTAACCAGCTTGGTCACTTTAATTTGAATGTCATACTCCATGACCTTGGTGACCCAACCGGCTCTTTTATGGCTTAGGTCTTTGTTTAGCAAGAAATATTTTATGCAAGGGTGGGAAACCATCAAGTGCACCATGTTATTGGATAAAAAGTGCCTAAAATTTTTCAAACTCCTCACAATTACTAGGACATGCTTTTTTATAGGAGTATAATTGAGTTCATAACCATCTAGACCTTGAATGTAAAAGGCTACTGGCTGTTCTTACTTCTGATCATTCTACTGGACTAACATAATAGAGATGTTATCAATGTCCCCAAAAGCATATAGGATAAAATCCTTAGAAAAGTTAGGGTTTACCAGAGTAGGAGCAGATGCAATTGCTTCCTTGACTTCTTCAAAACACCTTTTCCCTTCACTAGTCCAGTGAAAGGTTGAGTTCTTCTTTAGCATCTAGGTCATGGGCTTTAATAGTGTTGCAACATTCAGAATGAACCTTCTTAAGAAGTTGCTTCTCCCAAGAAAACTCTACAGTCCCTTTTTGTGAGTTGGCAGGGGTAGTGCCATAATGGCCTTTATCCTCTTAGGATCAATGGTTGTCCCTTGTTTAGAAACAATATGTCCCAATAATCTACCTTCATGGACAACAAAAATGCATTTCTTAGGATTCAATGAAACTCCAAACTCTCTGCACCTCTCAAAAATCTACTTCAAATGAACTAGGTGATCCTTAGTGTCTTTTGAAAAGATAGTTATATCATCCAAGTAGACTAGAATGAACTTGTTCATTAAACCAACAAATGCCATCTCCATGGCTTTCTAAAAAGTAGCACCAGTGTTAGACAACCCAAAAGGCATCTTCCTATATTCCATGGTGCCCCATTTGGTGGTGAATGCTATTTTATATTGATCTTCCTCTTTAACCAAGACCTGGTTATAACCATAAAAGCCATCTAACAAAGAAAATCTATCAGATCCTGAGACATACTATAAAATCTATTCCATGGATGGCAACAGATGATGATCTTTGAGTGAGGCTCTATTAAGGTCTCTAAAATCCACACACAACTAGATTTCACCATTCTTCTTCCTAACTAGCACTAGATTGGAGACCCAAGAGGTGTGTTTAATGGGGAAAATAATATTGGCCTCAATCATCTTTCTCAACTTTGTTTTCATCAAGACTTCTAACTTAGGATTGATAGGTCTCTACTTTTGTCTCACTAGTTTGGCATGGGGTTCTAGCTCAATGGTGTGCTGGGCTAAGTGAGGATCAAATCCTTTCAGATCATAGTATTCCCATGCAAAAACATCACTAAACTCTTGACATAATGAAACAAAGGATTTCTTTTCTCACTGAGTGCATACCTTTCTGAGCTTAAGGGATTTGTCCTTGAGAACTTCCACAAATTGGTAGTGCTCTTCTTTAACTGTCATATTAGCCTTGTCTCCTATGAGCTGATCATCAGAATTAAATATGAAATCAAGTGTGACCAGTCCCTTAGGCAACTTATTACTTTTCAACTGTAGCATCTGGTCACTATACTGGTGAGCATGTTTGTTCTGGTTAACTCTAGAGAACTTAGCTTCTTCTATCAAAAATTTAAAAATTTGTTCATCATTTTCAAAAACTTGCCAGCTCACCTGATTGTTTGGTATGGATGGTCTTACCAAAATCTTTACATGCTGCGAGTTAGGACTCATGATCTCTTTTGGAATATCATATTCTACTCCCATGGCAGCCAACTTGTCTGCTTGTTTGTTCTAATTTCTTGGGACAACAACCAGATTAAAAGCACAAAAATCTTCTATTAAATCCCAAACCCTGTGCTTATACATCTTAAGTGTATCATTTTTTGTGAGATTAGTGCCACAAATTTGATTGACCACTAATTCACTATCACCTATAACTTCTAGGCATTTGATTCCTCTTTGTCTAGCCCATTCTAAACCATGAATCAAGGCCTCATACTCTATTGTATTATTAGTACAATTGAAGGAAAAATGAACTGCAGAGTAATACCTTTGCCCCTCTAGAGAAATTAGGACAGCTCCTCCTCCTAAACTAATTTTTCTTCTGGCACCATCAAAAAACAACTACCACAACTCATCACTCTAATTTCCAGAATGTTTGTCTTCCTTCTTCATCAAATCTGGAATCACAACACCTGCTTCATGAATGATATACATTCCAATACTAGAAATCTCCATGTTTCTAAAAGGGTCATCCTCCTCCAAATCTCTCTCAGCCCACTCATTTAGGACAATATCAGGAATCTTCCCAATAGTGGTTTCAAGTTCAGAATCACTTGGATCTTGCTCATGAAACATCAGATTGGCATTTATATGGCTTGGAGTATAAGGTTCAACATGACTTTTTGCAAAAGCTTCAGACTTGATTTTAACCCTAGTCTCGTACCTGGTTCTGATATATAGGTGGGACCAATTAGCTGAGAGATATCCCCCTAACTTGGCAGTGAATTATCTACTTAGGTAGATAGAAAAATGGGGAGGTAGGTCTATAATATAGACATCTTGGGGAATGAAGAAATTGGGACATTCATGTAAAGTGAGGTTCAGGTCCTTAATGACTCCCAAGGTACTAATTGATGACCCATCCAACTGAACAACAGGTCTATCTATTGGCTCATAAGAAAATCCTAGGAGATCTGCTAGTTGCTTAGAAATTATAGAACTACTAGCTCCTAAGTCTATCATACAATTATGAACCAAGAAGTCCCCAACAATAAGAGTTACATAGAAGGGAGGAGGTTTAACCTGTGGGGCAACAATGGGCTGCAAGTTGGCCTCTTTGGTTTGCTGCTCCTTTTGAGGTGTTTCAGCCACTAAGACCCTAGGCTACTCTGAAACACCTTCTTGATTTGATGGGATCTTAGCCAACTCGCTAAGTATTAGCTCCTTTTGACCAGGGATCACTGGGGTGTCCATCAAATGAACATTGATAGAGGTCTTCTTCATTTTCTCTACAATATTAAAAGATCCCAAATTTACTTTAGACTATCCCTTTGGTGTAGTAGTCTTTATTTGTGTAGACACCAATTGTGTAGCTTCCTTGACTAGTTCTTTAGCCTCCTTTGACTGGTTTAGGACTGGAGCTTGAACTGCTTTGGGTTGTGGATTCATAGTAGGAGCTTGCTGACTGGTAGAGGCCACTTGTTCAACCTTTAAAGCCTTCTTCTTAGACCTTGTGTTGGCTACAATTGGGATATAGTTTGGGTTATCATTTGGAGAAAAATTCACCCCGTAAAAGTCTTCTTTCTAAAAATTCACCAACGCCACCTCAGGAGTCTGCAACTCATTTGGAGTAACAACTGAACCTTTCTAGATTTCTGGCTCTTGACCCATCTATGGCATCATCACATTGTTTTGCACCATGAGGGCCTGAGCATAGCCATTAGGACACATTCCTTGGATGTGTTGCTGATTGCATGGGAAGCCCCATTGGTATTCTTGTGCCATGTTATTCTGAGCTACAGGAACTAGCTCTCTAGAAGCACTAGGAGTGTTAGGATTATAAGGTTGGCTAGCCTTTTGGCTATAATTTATTGCTTAGCCTTGTTGCCCTTATTGGTATTAGGGCCTATTTTGCTAGCAATGATTTTGATAGGGCTGCTAATAAGGCTATTGATATGGTTGTTGGTAAGGTTGGGACTGCTATTTCTTTAGACTGACCAACTCATTAGTAAGAGTTTGCAAAGCCTTTTTAATCTCATTCAACTCTTGGGATTGATTCACAATTGGGCTAGCAACTTGTTGAGGAGGAGTTGGGAGAGGTGGAATAGATGCCAAGGTTGGAATTGCTTCAAGGATAGGATGAAGCTCAGGAAAAATAGGCATTGGGGGCCTTAGGGCTATCTTTCTAGCTTGGATTAGGCTATTTTAAGCTCTTATGGAAAGATCATATGCTACTGGTAAATTAGTCCCTCCCATGGATTGGATCATAACAGAGATATCATTGTTAAGGGCTCTTAGATAGTATAGAAAAGCATGCTGGCTTGAGGTCTAACCATGGCCGGTATTCTGTTCCATGTCCTTTGAAATATAAAATTGAAATTCATCATGTATTCTTGGGGTGACCTTTTAATAGTGGTCAAATGCTCAACTAATGAGAGGTGATCTGATTCATCCTCAAACTAATTGGTCAAGGCTTGACCCAACCCATCCCAATCAGCTATAGAACCAACTGTTAAACCTCTAAACCATTGCAAAGCTCTGCCTTTGAGGGAAGCCACCAACAACCTCACAGCCACATTATCTTGGGTTATATTATGAAGGGCACAAAGGGATGCTACATCTCTTATATGCTCAATATTTGAGGTCTGATCCTCTCCTATAAAAATAGGTAGACTTTTAAGGGCTGATATGGGTATGTCATTATGCTACTGCAAATTCAAGGGGCTGCCTTGATCAAAGGCTAAAAAATGAAGTTGTCTAGCCATTGGAGGATTAAAGGGAGCTTGATTTGCTGGTGTTGTTCGCATTGGCTGAATTTGGGGATTGGTTGCAGGAATGTGAGTAGGATTAGGAGTAGAGTTAGGAGTAGGATTTGTAGATTTTGATGCACTAGTTTGGGCTGCTTTAGACCTCTTCTTGATTGATGGAAGCTTTGTATACACAAAAGGATTCTTACTCTACCTAGTTGGGATTCCACTCATAAGCTTATATATCGATCTGCATAAATCACCATTAGAGTCACCAGGTATGATTCAAAACACTGTCACTGCTCATACCACACAATAACTTGCATAAATTTTTTTGGGAAATCTAACTCACTGAGTCTTCCATCCCACCGGGCATGCCAAAAATTGTTGTCACTAAGGATTGCACCCAATTTGCTAAGTGTTGAACCCAGCAATCCTATGAAACATGGGACTATTCTCAGGCTATGGGTAACCTATCCGAGAATAGACCTCCAGATTAAGGGTAGACTTACCTTTGGATCACTTGAAACTTATCTAAATTTTTAGGAGGAAAGGGAGAGAGTACATAAAATGAACAACTGCATTTGAATGAAACAAAGGTGATCCACCAAATTTTAAAGAAGATCCACAACTGAAAACAAGTTTACTCCAACAACAAAACAAACTTAACTCACAACTCAATCCCACTTTCTTAAACTCTTAGTGAAACAAGGTACCTAGAATGCAGAAAAGGAAGAAAACTTCACAAATCTGATATTCTTGTTTGAACACAAATCACACTACTGAATTAAGATAAATTCCTGAATACCAACTTGGATTCAACATGCAGATTAAGGATATAGGAACATCACGGTAATATTTCATATGACTTCAAAAGCAAACCCATAATTATAGGAGAACAAGAAGGATCAATTATTATTGCTAAAAAGAAACTAAGTACAATTGTGTCTCTTATATCTACAACACTCCTATCAGAGAGATAGAAATGAAGAGCTCACCTCAATCACCAAAAGTGAGAGGTATATAAGATAAAACTAGGAATCTACATTCAAACTCCACTACCTCCTAAGAATAGAAAAAGATAAAAAATGGACCCATGAGGCTGCATCATAGTTTGAATGCCAGATTCCCAAATTCCTAAGGGGTGAGGAAAGTGGGACCCTAAAAATAGATAGTCAAAGAAACAACCATCCTACCCACTAAATCATGCATTGAACATATTCTGACGACAGTTTATAAAAACACCATTGCCAAAATTTACATTAATAGGATATGCAATGACTCATCATTAAGAAACTACCCCACCATGACATAGAATGGACCTAATATATTTTAAAAAAATGGTTTCAACCCACAAAATGGGGAAACAAATTTTTAAAATAATCACAATTAAAAAAGAATCCATTTGTGTTTAAATGACAAGACATGGACTAAGATGTATTTTAAACTCTCAACCCAAAATGGGGAGAAATTCAAAATAACCATAATAACAACAAAATCCACATCACATAAAATAGGACCTAGCATCAATAAAATAATCAATAACCTCAACCCAAAAAATGGGGAGAAAATATAAATTAATTATTGAAGTGAAAACCCCCTCGAAGATGGAAGGGCAATCGCTGGCACTGCAGACTTTCCTCTCTGACATTTGGCAAGTTACTAAATTGACTGGCACCTCTGACAAAAACCCTGAGTTCAACTTTGGAAATAGCCATCACTGGCATCGGCATTGCACTGATTAGGTAAGTACTTTGCTTTTTGGCATCATTTTGAGAATTCATCTTGAGGGCACTGTTGTTTCATGGGTGCCAATATCACATTGCTTCTTTTCATCTCTACATTACAATTTCTTGATATTGATCTATGTATTGTGTGTTCAACAATGCACTACATTCATTGCTTTTCCATCCTTGAATGACATGCCATTGCTGTATATTTCATGGATTCTATTATGTCTGGCATATTCTCTGCAACATGAGGCACTATTGTATTTGATATTACTACATGCTTGATCTGTGCATTCGGTGTTTGATATTGTTTCATCTATATGATTCGAGGGCATAGTGTTTACTCCTTTGGGGTTTCATACATGATGTCCCCTCTTTTGTTGTGTTCATAGCCAATGAGCTAGGTCATGACTTTTACTATATACTCCACATGAATCACTCTGTATTTTATTTCATAGCACTTCCTTTAGATTTTGAAGGCACTGCTATAGAGCTCATTGCATTTGATTTTGGAATGGCCGCCCATGATATCTGAGATTCACTGGTTCATTGCACATTCATTTGATTAGCATGTTTAAGATTAGGGCACAAAACTAAATGTTGTTTCTCTGCAGCCATGGGGTACCGCTATGTTAACAGTGGAATGATAGCTTGTGGGCGATAAAGCTAGGGCATCTTGTATGAGAATTGATGTCGACATTGCTTATTTATTATTATCATTGGCAACCTGCTTTTATAGCATGTTCAAATGTAGGCATCACTTGTTTTTCTGGAAGGGCATAGTGTTGAACTTACATGTGACACTTGTAGGTTGCTAAGGCACTGTGAATAAACTACCTAGGCCTAGCATTCCCTGCATATCGATGCTTACTATATCTTGGGTTCAGCATTTGACATTATTTTATCCATATACCTCTAGGTACATCAAGGGCATATGTTGCTATTTATGTTTCCTTAATACATTGCCAATGCCACACCTTTCATATGCATTACTACTTCTTTCTTGATTGAGCCCCCTGGCGAAATACTAAAACCCGTGGGTCATGGGTATTATTTTATTGCCATTATCATTAAAATTGTGAATGGTGTTTTGTCCAAGCATCATGTTTAACTCATCACTATCATATGCAGTGCTCTATACAATGCCACCATTGAAGATATTCTATGCAGAGATCCCCCCTTGTATGATCAATTTATCAAATGTAGAGATGTATTTTATTGTCAAATAGTCATGGTTGCACATGTATATGCATGGTTCATTGTTGGTGCCAGTCCTGTGAGCTCGAGTTCTCAGCCGCATCTCCATTTTATTGATGCTTTTGTATGCTTCATCTTTTATATATATTGGCTCTTTCATCTATTGGCTATTGTTAAGCTGGATAAACTATGAACTGTGCTTGACTGCTCCTTGGTATATTTGTTGATCATTACCACCACTCATGGAACCCGAGAGCTAGGTCTTGGGAATCTTTTATTTTTGTTTTCTCTTGCTTGGAGACCATGGACTAAAAGCATATTTGGTAGATGCCTAGTTGCTGTAGGTGTTGAATTGTTAGTGTGCCTCATCCTCATTAGCCCGTGCCTGTATGAGATACTTTGCCATTAATTTCACCATCCTTTTATTGAATTTATGCTTTTCTGTTAGGCTCAATGGACTTGTGAGTACATTACTAGAAGCAATCTTCTCTGTTGCATTCTGTTGATGACCAGTGATTGGTTTGAATTTACACAAGATGCCACTATTGGTGATGTATACCTACAATTAATTTGTGCTCTCGGTTGTGCATACTTTGCTTTGTTATTTTCTTCAAAAGATCTTCTTTTATCTTACTGTTGCATTTGTTTGTATCCAATCTATCATTATGGAAAGCTTGATGATCTATTTGCTAGGGCACTATTTATATCAAGTTCCCATGTTGATGTCTACATCTTTCATAAGATTTCCATGTTTGTACACTAAATGGCATTACAAAGCACTATAACATACTAGATGGATCTCACTATTTCATATGGTTTTTGCTGCTTCAAATGATGTATCTCTATGCTTTCCATGCACCATCATAACACCACTCTTTGAGAATCTTGGTACCTTGATTCATTATATAGTACTCAGAGCATGGAATTTTGTTGTTGCCTTAGATGGCTATGTGCTTAATGAGGTTTATTGATGTTCCTGGTAGATGAAATGCTCATGCTTGTACCCTGTGTTATAATGCCCTCTAACATATTCACTCTGCCATTTGCATCTCATGACTTCTTTTCCTCCATGATCTATTCTCATGACCCTTAAGTGTCCTTACTGATGCTGCATCATCTGGATGTCCCTCCTTTTGCATGATGGGTGCTCTTGTCCCTTGATGTGGTCATCGACAGAAAAACTTGGATTTTTTCTGTCATGCTCTACATAAAGGGCCTAGGTCATTCATTGAACTTATTGTTGGATTAGCTCCCCTGTATCTGCACATGAAACAAACACATCAGTGAAAACATGGTGCCTCCTTTGGTTCTTTGGAGCCTTATGCACATGCCCTGAGAATAGCCTTTATTAGAGGTGCATGGTTGAGTGTACATATGCATTTTGTAGATATTGTGATACCATCCATTGGATCTAACCCATGTCCCCTCATTTCTTCTTGCAGTTTCTAGATCTCAGGAGCTCACTGGACATGACCGGATCCGAACACCAATACCAGTCAATGTCTGGTACCCTAGTATTTAATAATTTTATTTTATGTATATGTATACTTATTCATTCAATTCTGGTAACGGCTATGCTCATGGCCTGTGTGAGCTCAGATAGATGTTTTTCCTTTCAGTTCTTTCCCTTTTGTACAATATACATACATGCATGTGTAGCTTTAGATACAATTCACTTCCCTTTACTTTCATGTACTCTTCAAAATGAAATGAACACAAACTTAAAGAAAATCACCTAATAAAACAAACTAGGTTATTGTAGTATCATCTAGTAATTAGGTTTCCAATCTAAGAATGAGCAAAAATATGGCAACAGTAATCTCGAAGGCAAATCATTGAAAACTATACTATGCTTATCAAGAATATTTTGAATTTCAAAATGGAAATTACCTTGATTCTTTGGAGAGCTTGTTGGATGGATTATGACTCCTGCTGTCCATGCTACTTGTCCTCTTCAAAAAGTCCTCTCCATCCTCTTTGTAGTGACCACCTTAGGTGCTCCATTCGATAAGCCTCTCAATAAGACTTCTTTCCCATTGGAATGAAATTTAAACTCCATAGTTTGATGGTTCATGTAATAGCCTCCAATAGAGTGCAACCATTGAACACCCAATACAAGATCTGTCTCCCCAATGCCAACAACATAGAAGTCATCACATAACTCATAATCTCCTAAGGTCATCCTAAGTTGTTTCACCACCCTTGTGCAAGGCATAGTGAATCCATCAGCTACAGTAACATTGAATCCCTCAAAATATTTTTCTTTATTCATGACAAATCCCTCATCAATAAAATTGTGAGTTGCCCCACTATCAAGAAGAACTATCAACCTTTTTCCTGCTAGTACCCCTCGAATTCAAAAGGGATGGTATCTTGGGACTCCTAATAATGCTGCTAAAGTGCCATCCTTGCTGATTTATTTTTCTTTCTCTTCTTCTTCCTCCTCAGTGTCATGAAATTCCTCATGCTCATCTAAATCAAATTCTGAAGCAACTTCAATATAGTGCACTTGACCTTTCCCCAAACATCTGTGTCATGGAACCCATGGTTCTCTATAGGAGAAAGAAAGATTTTTCCTTCATAATTCACTCCTAGTCTCTTCATCTACCTTCTTTTTTTCTACATTTATCACATTCTTTGGTGGTGGTATTGGAAAAGTCTTTTTCTGAAAATTCCCCTTATGTTTCCAAAGATTTGAGGGTTTTTGATTAGTGACTAGTTTCATAGGCACACAAGTTTCAAGTTGCAAGCTTCGCTTGATAGCTTCCTGTAAGGTTGAGGGTGAGAAAGCCTTAACGAAACCCTTAACATAATCTTCCAAACCATCAAGAAAAAGATAAACAATCCTCTTTTCACTCATATCAGGTACCATAACTACCACTTTTTGAAACTCTTCTACTTACTCATTAACTGATTTGGTTTGCCTCAACTTTGACAATTCTTTAAAATACTCTTCATCATCCTTGAGATCAAATCTATCTATCACTCTTTAACTAAAATCATCAAATGTAGTTACCTGATCATGACCTTGTGTAGTCATTCCATGATACCACCAATCATAGGCTGCATCTTCCAAGTGTAGACTTGCAAATTGAATGGCATCACTTTCCTTCATGGGGTTAAGTGTGAAGGTCTATAATTTTTGTAGCCATGCTCTAGCTGAAATTTTATTTGTTCCATCAAAAGTAGGTGCTGTAAACTTGCTTATTTTATTTTTGAGCTCTCTTCCACTTATGTCTTGCTCCCTCTTGTACTCTTTCTTGGGAATCAAAGTGTTCATCATATCCACATATTCTCTAAAAGGAACCGAACTATGAAAGTCATCATCTAAGCCATTATAAGTAGCTCTTAATGCAATCAAGTTACTCGTAACCTCTTCCATAGGACTAAGGGCTAGATTTGGTACTAGTGGCTCATCTGCAAGAAAGAAAATAGTTTTTGTTGATTTAGAGGGTGTGGGTTTCAGATTTCTTGGCTCCTCTGAAGTGCTCCCTCTCTCATTAGTAGATACAACTCCTTGGAGTTTTTCTGTCAATAATCGCAAAGCCTCTCTAGTTTCTGCCAAACTATCCACTGTTTGCTTTTGAGTGTTCTAGATGTCCTGGAAGAATTCTTTTTCCATCTCATTTGGGTCAGCCATACTTGTCCCTTCCTTGAATTTTGTACTTTTATTTTCAACTGGAGGTTTGATCATAATTTCTTTATTCTTTTCTCACTGCAAATATCTCTTTTCTCTTTCACTTAGTTGCATACAAACTTCTACAAACCCTCAGGCTGGAAAGATCATAGCTCTGATACCATTGAAATGTCCCCTTTCTGATTTTTATATCATATTTAAGTCCTCTAATCAGATTATTAAATCAAACAATCAACACTTTGAAAGATTATGCAATTTCTCAATAAAACCCAAATCGGGTATGCCCGAAATAGTGCCAAAAACTTCACAGCTTCACATATTATTGATAAATCTGAAAGTAGAAATTTTTACAAAAATTTATCCAACATAATATCATACAAAATGAAATTTCCAGATCTATATAGAGTTTGCACAACAGCTCCCAAATAGAGGACAAAAACAATGCTCATCGGGCTCCCAAAGACAACACAAAATAGCCCAGAAACACCATAAAACACTAATAATCTATCATAGAAGTATAACCAAGACCCAAGAAATATATTCAGCTCTATTTTAACATCAAAATGTCTAAAGTATAGTAGCAAACCAAACTGATATGAAATAATCAACCGGAAACACCAAACTCTTACAAGAAACACACTCGAAAACTCACAAATTTGCATTGTTCAGCACAAGGGCAAACTCTGCATGAGCTTGCACATGGAATGGCCTCAAAATCCTATCCTTAGCCTTCCTAGAAACCTATAAACTCCCATCATTAGGTCTCCTTCTCCACAAGTTTGGCAGCCTCTGAAGAACAACAAAGCAATGAGCAAAAATCAAGTTCTAGAATGAGCCCAAAATGCCTCCAAACCCCTTTAAAAGAGGGCATAACCCTAATTCATGACCAAGAGGGGTCAATAATACATATTTTAATAATAATTATCATTTATTAATCCATTGGCTTCCAAAGATTAGCCCCTTTTCCTGAAACTTCACTTTTTGAGCCTGCCAGCTTTAGCAAAAGTTATTATTTTTAATTATTTGAAAATGGGACATGACATGTTTGATGCCCCTCTTGATTGATTAGCGAAAAATTTCCTGATAAAAGATTACACTATGATTTGATGATTGTTTCCTTGATTTGATGATGTTGCTACTGATGCTGATTATCTGACGGTATGCCCCCTCAGAAATGAAATGAAATTTTATAGATGATTAAAATTTTTGATGATTTAGGTCAATTTGCATTGATTGGGTCAATTTATAATGAATTTTGATTTCATTTTCGATAATGTTTTCACATCTATTTGATGATAAATGCCCCTATTTTAGTAGAATTGGTGAAAAATTTAGGTCCCCACGCCCCCTCTGATCAAAGATTCCCTTTTTAGGTCAAAAGGTTTATATAGAGGGGTAAAAAGTCTTTTTTACTATTCATTTTCACTTTTACTCTTGAATTTTGAGCTTTGACTTTATTTGACTCCCTCATGATGTTGATCCTGATACATGAGCACAAATTCAAGTGCGGTCGACGGTATCAGTAGCCACTCACCTACGAACCTCCAGTAAGTGCCCGATTCTCTTGGTTTTTTCCAGTTATGTGTTTAAATTCAAAAAAATTGAATTTTTCTTTGGAAAACCCTCTATTTTTTGCTTTTTATTTTTCAAATAGCACTTTTACACCTTTAAATAGTACTTTTACACATGAAATAGTGCTTCCACAGTTTTAACTGGTGCTTCCGCGAATCGTAATAGTGCGTTTACACGCTTGTTTTAGGGCTAAATTCACTTTTTCTTTGTCAAATAGCATGTATAATCTTGATTTCACTTTTTCCCTTTAAATTAGTGCTTATGAATTTTATAATAGCACTTTCAAATAGTTTTAGCCCTTTTGCATGAAGTTGCGCTTTTAAATCTTTAAGTAGCGCGTTTAAAAGTTTAAACTACGCTTTTGCATTTTAGCGCTTCTAAAGACTGTAATAGCGCTTTTACCCTGCTAGAAAAGATTTTAAATTCCCATAGTCCAGTTTGAAAATTATTCAATGTCATCAATCGAATGATTGGTTAAGGTAACAAACTTGATGTTATAGTGAATCGTAAGATGTCATTATGAGTAAGTCATAGTTTGAATGTTTGATTGTCAATCTAGATTTAGATGATGGGTGATGATGAATTTTCCATCCTCTTTGAATAGACTCAGGAAAATTGATTATGGTTTGATATTTGTAAATTTTTGATTGACTTTGGATAATCCAAATGATAACTGATTTTGAAACTGATGTGACTGAACTTTCTTTCCAAAGGTGAAAACCCAATTGAGGCACCTAAGGAAGGAAGTTTGGATGCTTTACCTAAACATTATGAAGAGAGATCTCCAATTTTGATTGAGCTTACATAAAAGATAAACATTGGGTCAGAAACTAGGCAAAAGATCATACACCTAGTGGCGTCCTTATCTAGTGAAGAGAGAAGAATTCATAAAATTTTTCAAGGAAAAACAAGTCAACTTCGCAGGGTCATATGATGATATGCCGGGATTGGACCCAAATCTAATTCTGCATCACTTGAACATCAAAGAAGGAGCCAAACTAGTCAAACAAAAGTTAAGAAAAATGCATCCACATATAGCCTTGCTAGTAAAAGTGGAGTTAGAGAAATTGCTAAAAGTGGGATTTATTAGGGCCATTGATTATGCCCAATGGATTTCAAATATAGTGCTAGTTTCAAAAGAAGATAAGTCCATCAAGATTTTCATGGATTTTAGGGATCTAAATTTGGCATGTCCTAAAGATGATTTTCCTCTTCCAAGCATAGATGCCATTGTGGACCTAACAACGGGACATTCCATGTTTTCACTTATGGATGGATTTAGTGGCTATAACTAGATCAAGATAGCACCTGAGGACCAAGCTAAAAAAACATTTACATGCACATGGGGAACATTTTTTTGGAATGTTATGCCCTTTGGTCTAAAGAATGCCAGGGCAACATATCAAAGGGCCATGAAAACAATATTCCATGATATGATGCATAAGTTCATGGAAGATTATGTAGATGACATATTAGAAAAATCTCATTCAAGAGAGGAGAATCTACCAATTATAGAGAAATTTTTTGTCAGTTTAGAGCAATTCAAAGTCTCAATCCAAAAAAGTGTGCATTTGGGGTCCAATCAGGAAAACTGCTAGGCTACATTGTATCAGTGAAAGGAATAGAGGTGGATCCCGATAAAGTCAAAGCCATCATGGAGATGGAAGCACCTAGAAATAGAAGCCAAATGAGGTCACTACAAGGAATAATTCAATCCATTAGGAGATTTATATCCCAGTTGGCGAAAAAATGTCATAACTTCACCCAACTTCTCCATAAATATATAGTTTTCAAATGGGATGAGAAGTGTGAAGAAGCTTTTAACATGCTAAAGAAATACCTCATGAACCCTCCAAATTTGATGCCACCTATCAGAGGCAAACCCTTGATCCTATATATTTCAGTGACTGAGCATTCATTGGGGGCACTTTTGGCACAAGAAGATGAATCAGGCAAAGAAAAAGCTATATATTACATAAGTAGAACTTTGGTCAAATACGAGTTGAACTATACATTTATCGAAAGGGCATGTTTGGCTGTGGCTTTTTCTTCCCAAAAATTATGCCACTATATGTTAGTTCATAAGATAAGACTCATTATGAAGATTGATCCTTTGAAGTATCTACTTAGCAAAATAACATTAAATGGAAGGCTAGCCAAATGGGTCATGGTGTTGAGTGAATTTGACATTAAGTATGTAGAACACAAATCTATCAAAGGGAAAGTCATTGCTGACCAATTAGTAGAATCACCACTACAAGATGATCATCCAATTCAAGTATAATTTCCAGATTCTGAGATTGTGAATGTTGAGGCAAAGACATAGCAACTATATTTTGATGGTTCATACACCCAACATGGATCAGGAGTAGGCATACTCTTAATCACTTCTCAAGGATCTACAATTCCAAATTCATATAAATTGCTATTTCCATGCACCAATAACATAGAAGAATATGAAGCCTTGGTCATTGGAATCAAGTTGGCATTAGAGTAGAAGGTGACAGAATTAAAGGTTTATGGAGATTCACAATTAGTCATTAATAAAATTAATGATGAATATTAGACATAAGATGACAAGATGGTGCATTATAAAAATATGGTGGAAAATCTTAAGAAGTACTTCACTCTTATTACATTTGAACAAGTTCCAAGAGAAAAGAACAAAACAATAGATGCAATGGAAATTTTGGCATCACTTCTACAAATACCAGATCAAAGCGCCAGATATGAATTCTTGGTAGAAGAAGTGGAACAACCTGCATTTGACCCTACCCAACCTCATACCATTTTATTACTAAGAACACATGAATGACTTTGGTATGGACATATTTACACCTACGTAAAACACCAAATCCTACCCATGGACCAAACCAGGAACCAAAAGAAAAGCTTCATCCTACAAGCATCTTGATATACCTTAATATCTGAAACATTGTATTGTAAGAGTCTAGATGGAATGCTCCTTAGATGTTTAGAGAAAGAGGAATCAAATGTAGCCTTGTGAGACAT
Organism: Chamaecyparis obtusa; assembly: GCA_027943335.1. Taxonomy (NCBI): domain Eukaryota; kingdom Viridiplantae; phylum Streptophyta; class Pinopsida; order Cupressales; family Cupressaceae; genus Chamaecyparis; species Chamaecyparis obtusa. The sequence goes on along the minus strand of BSBK01000210.1, from coordinate 2,392,058 downwards.
CCACGAGGGAATCTATGGGTCACATTTGAATGGATTAACCCTAGCTAAGAAACTTCTTGGGATAGGATATTTTTGGCCTACGATGGAGAAAGACGCTTGTCATTTTGCCAAAACTTGTAGAAAGTATCAATTCCATGGAAACTTGATACATGTGCCCACACAAGAGCTTCATCCAATGACAACACCTTGGCCATTTTATCAATGGGGCCTAGATTTAATAAGAATGATTTATCCACCATCCTCAAATGGTCATAAATTCATTATCATAGCAACAAAGTACTTTACCAAATGGGTGGAACTTGTACCCTTATAAACTGCAACAGGAAAGAAGATATATTTTTAATCCTAAATCACATAATATGTAGATATAGTGTTCCTCATGCCATCATAACGGATAATGCAAAGCACTTCAAAAACAAAGACCTAACAAAATTATGCACAAAGTTTGATATGATCCATCACTCATCTTCAATCTATTACCCCCAAGGTAATGGACAAGTCGAAGCAACAAATAGAAACATCTTGAAGATATTAAAAAGAATGGCAGATAATTCAGGTAGAGATTGGCATATCAAAATAAACCCGACCTTATGGGCTTATAGAGAAAGCATCAGAATGCCAATAGGAGCTACATCATTTTCCTTATTCTTTGGAACAGAAGCAGTTTTACCTTTGGAGGTAGAAATTCCATCATTGAGGCTATCTTTACATGGTTTAATAAGTGAAGAGGATTATAGAGTTGCTATATTGCATGAACTAGAACTGCTAGATGAGAAACAACAACAAGCATTTGATCACTTAAAAGTATATCAAAATAGAATGTCAAGGACTTATAACAAGCACATCAAGTCAAGAACATTTCAAATAGGTGACCTAGTTTTGGGAGAGAACCCCAAGATGTAATGCCCAAAATAATCAGACAAAAACACAATAATAATTTTTTTTTTTTTAAACCCAACTATAACATACACCTATGTCACTAGGTTACACAAAAGCCCTTCGACGTGAAGCTTAGGGATCGTGAGCTCACTTGGGCGAGTCACCCAATGACACATAAGGGAACATAAGGCAAGCACTGGCATGCCTCCATCCCTTACACAGTGGAAGTCATTAGGTGACAAGGAAATAGAAAAGTTATATGGGGAAAATAAACTTTCCCCTACAGTTTGAGTTTGCTTAAGAGTGCGGTCAACCCTAAGTATTCACTAGGAGTGATTTAATTTGCTGAAGGATTAAATATTTAGAAATAAACATTCAAATATTATCCTTAGCAAAAACTCATATAAACTAAGTTTTCTTCTCCAGCTTAATAATCCTTAAGGGCTACTATATCATTTTCTAGGTTAATAATGTTAATTATTTTATTGAAATAACATCCCATAAATTTTGTTCATATAAAATTTATGTAAAAAAAATAAAGATAAAGTTTACTATGAGAATTGTTGTTAAAAATAATATTAATTAAAATTAAGGAGCATTAATAAAACTTTTTTCCATCTAACTAAATTCTTTGATATTAAAAATTACTTAGAAGGAAAAAGCCATACTAAATTTTAAAACAACTATAATAATAAATCAATTTAGGATCAATTATAAACTTTATGCTACTAATCTTTTATAACTTAATTTAATTATTAATAACAATAAATCATGACGAAGGGAAAAATTACCATATTTATTAAACTCAATTTCTACTAACATAATAAGTTTTTCCAATTTTTTAAAAAATATTTCTCCCACTATTTAATCACTAACAAATTGAAAACATAATAATATTTCAACAAATAAAATTTCTCTATCTATGCTAAATAAATAGAAATGGACACAACTTATTCAATAAATAAGTTCTTAATAGAAAACAAACCCACTTAAATAAAATCATTTAATAAGAATGGGCCCTCCAAACCCTAATTCAAAATTAGGGTTTGGGGCCTCATTAAAACTTCTTCAAACCCTAAAAATTACTTTTTATTGGTCTTTTTGTTGTGCAGGTCCAAGGAAGAAGTGGAGAGATGGGTTGTTGTGCATCTCACAGTGTGAGAGAAATGGTGGAAGCAAGAGATCTCTTAATCCATAAGAGAATCTCTTTCTACTAAGCCAGATAGAATCATCTACTAATTCCGTTAATGGGTCAGATAGATTTGCAATGAAGCTGTTGGGTAATAGCTTGTGTCAAGCCATGAAAGGCCCTCAATTGTGTAAGTTTTTCTCTTGTTTGTACCCATCTGACATTCAGATGTTTATGTAGTTTTGATTTACATGCCACAAAAATGGCGATGTATCTTTTTATGAAATACTGTGCATTTTTTTTAATAGATCTGGTACACAGATCTTCTACAAATAAAAAAAAAGTTTACATTCTTTTCTATTTTCTTTAGATCTACTAATTTTAATTATGTGTGGGCATTTTGCTTCAATGTTTTGCCGCATATATTCTGGGCGTTTACATTTTATTAAACATATACTATAACTGAAATATATTTTATTTTTTTTAGCAGGGTTTTTAAGGAGGACACGACCTCTGGTCTCCAGCTATGGCTTAGCTGCGATAGAGAGAGAGTCTCTACCATGACAATAGCCATGACAGAGACCTTGGTCTCTGTCATGCTTGCTGTCATGGCAGGGACTGTCGAGGCCCTATGCCGCGACAGTGCTTAGGCATTGCCGTGACCTAGGGTCACGACAACTCTGCGTGCGGGGCATGCGGGGAAAAATAAGGGCTCATCCCTAAGGGGTTTCGACCCCAAACTTAGCGATTTTCATTTAAAAAATAAAATAAAACAAGGAAATAAAATATATGAGATGTATAATATATTATTAAATATTATATAATATACATTGTTTAATGTATATTATATAATATGTAATAATATATTATATTGTATCACCAGATTTATTTTGTATAATATTATATACTATATGTTATACATTATCTAATGTATAATATATAATATTTAATAATATATTATGTTTACTCTTCAGAATATGCATTATATAATAATATATACTATTTATTATATATTATATAATGTATACTATACAGTATGTATTATTATACTATATATTATTATGAAGTATAAACCACAAGATAGCATTGAAGATATTATGCATTATTCTTATGTATAATATATTTTTAAAAAATATAAATACATATACAAATATAATATTCAAATTTATTACATAGGAAAGAAACAATAAATTTAAGGCATTGCTGTAAAATATATCTACTATTTAAATATTCAACAAGTAAGAAAGTTATAGATGAGTCTTACATGTGTAGTTCCACAAAAATCTGATTTACATTGCTACTCATACAAAAAAATTTCCACATAATATTAAGATTCAGATTTTTCCTCTGTTCACAACAATTTAAAACTGATATGCAATCTTTAGAACTAATATTAAATTCTATAACAATAGTCATTTGAACATATATTCTAATTCAAAGACTGATAGTAAGATTATACTGTCTGTGAAAGTACAATAATAACAAAAATAACCACAACATTAACAGTAATATTCTTTTGACTTTATTAACATGCATTTCACAGATGTAAAAGAAAATTTATCCTTTAATAACTATCAAAGTAGACAAACCAATTTTTTGTACATAACCATTTTCATTTTACATACTTATTGGAAGACTGAATTAGTAAGAAAATTTACTGCTACAGAAATTAACATTTTCAACATTCTCTGGACAAATAAATAAATTAACTTTTCCAGATTCATATCTAGTCCACTTAATCAATTTAACAGAGAATTGAATTTAGAATAAAATTAATAGTTGTAGAGACTAGAAAATTACTATTTGAATCAATTACATTTACTATGGCTAAAACAGAGAACTAACATAGCCAGTCCAATTTTCAGCTCTCAAATATAACAATTTATTTGACCATGAAGAACAAATGAATAGAGAAAAACTCTCTCAACCAATTACAACATATAAACAGTCTTTAGGAGTTTCAATTTTAACTTTATCCTTCAATCTTGAACTGATTCTTTAAGCCAATAACCAAACCTGCAAACACAAGACCTTCTTCACATGGCCATGAAGGCTCACCTCCTAGCCAAGGCCATTACATGGCCACCCTCGAGCTTGGGGAAACTAGTATAGGATAGGATACACTTGTACAACACAAAACATAAACATTCAACACAAATTTGGAACACAAATTTTCACAATTTACTCCCTTCCCAAGCCTGCACAAAAGACTCTTACATAGAGTCCATATAATGGGTGAAGGTGGAATCTTCCTTATGGAGACACCTAGCTTATAATAAACAACATATCAACATATTATACAAGCTTTCACAAGGCACTTCCATCCCAACAGCTCAAATCCATGAACATCACAATCCCCTTATGGCGCCCTAAACAACATAAGCAGGTTCTCATGGTGCCCATACAACCATGCACTCATACATAAGAAAATCCCAACTTAGGTCCTTCACCCCAAGATCTCCTCTAATCCTCCCAAGGATGAGGAGTGAACTTGCACACCCTTAACATGTACAATTCAAGAAAACAACAAGACTGAAAGCAAAAATCTCAAATTGAAAACAAACAATAAAAGATACACACACATGGTAAAAGAGTTTACAATTTTCACATAACACATTTCTTTCAAAGCATATTCATAAAAACACAAGGTATAAAACCACCAACCTCCTCCTAAGATAAGGCTGATTTGATGAGTTGAAGATGAGCTTCCTTTGTTCCCAAGCTTGCTATGCTCAAATCTCCTTAGTTCCCAAAACTATCTAACTCTCCTCTCCCTCTCTAGTTCTCACTTAGGCCAAACGAACAAGTGTGTTCTCCTCCAAGTCTCTCTCCCTTAAAGTCATTCAAACATTCTTCTCTCAACTCCCTTCCCAAAATAATTAGGTTTCTAGAACCTAGACAAGGTGAAACTTGTCCTTCCTAAAGGTTTGGAAATAAATTTCTACACATGCAAAGGTGAGACTTCCTAGACAACAATCTCCATTTTCGTGCATAACAAAAATGGCCCATTTGGAGAGGCATAAAAGTGGCCCAGGAAAGTGAAAATAGAATAAATAAGCCCCCTAACCCAAGCACTAGCCTTGGGGCACCAAAATTCTACCGAAACCTCACCCTAGGACTCCACAAAACTTCTAAAAATTCCCAATTAATCATGCATCCGAAAATGGAGTATTGGTTTCAACAATTCTTGGTCCCTTAAACCACCTACCTAGCTTAGGAATGCTCAAGACTAACTAAGGAGAGGGTGGGGTCCATACTCCACTCATCATGCCACTTCATCAACATGGTGTCAAGTGACACCTCACTAAAGTACACATCACAAACACATTTTGCATGCCTTGTGGGAAAATACATTTATACATTTTCACAAAAATAAAAATTTACTTAAAAACATATATTTCAAACATTGTCAACCATATAGACATAGACATCATGTTTACGAAAGAAATCATGATATGATGAGGTCATACTCTTCTTAGAGTCGACCTTGGTTACAAACTGATTGCACTTAGATTCTATCTTGTTTCCCTGACTTACAACCATGACCATGTTCCTGCACACTCAAATTCGATGTCAGTACATTATAAAATCTTGCATTAATAATCATTTAAAAAATAGAGTAGTAACATCTAAACTTGACAATACATATATATCTGCATTCATAAAACATTACGTATTCCACATAAACATGTAATCCTAAACTTATCATAGAGTCATGATTTCACCAATATTCATTATACTAAAAGATGCCATAATAATGCAGAATGCAAAATTCATATATCATGGATAATCATGGAATCAAAACAAGCATATATAAAAGTATGACAAATCGTGATCACCATAAGAATCTATAACAACTATCTCATAAGATCCAATGATAGCATATATAAACCAAAATAGATCAAATATCTATACTCGAGGTATCATCCTGATGAATCAAATGTCAAAATGAAAGTTGAACTAGGATTGGTCAGGATAGGACCTCACATCCTGCCCCCCTAGGCATGAACTTCCTCCTGGAGTTCATCAAAAAGATGGGGGTACTGATCTCTCATCTGTGCTGTGTCCTCCCATGAAGTTGTGACCTCATCGTAGCAATCCCACTAGACCCTAACTTGGTCTAGCTCTTGACCTCGAAGGGCTAGGGTCCTGCGAGCTAGAATACATATTGGCTTCAAAGCCAGCTGTCTATCTAAATCCACCTGTAAAGCATCCCAATCAATAATATGAGACTCATCATATATATACTTCCTCAAAATAGACACATGAAAGACATCATGGATGTGCAAAAGGCTAGGTGGCAAAGCTAAATGGTATGCTACTAGGCCTATCCTCTCCAAAATCTCAAAAGGTCTGACAAAGCGAGGGGCTAGCTTAGAACCCTTTCCAAAATGGATTGGGCTCTTATGCGGCCTCACTCTCAAAAAGACTCTGTCGCCAATCATATACTCTCTATCAACCCTCCCAGCATCTGCATACTTCTTCTGTCGATCTTGGGCCTCTCTAAGATGCTGCCTGATCAGATCTACCTACTACTCCATCTATCTGACCAACTTTGGACCAATGGAAACTCTGTCCTCTATCCTGTCCCAACTCAATGGTGTCCTGCAAGATTTTCCATACAAGGCCTAATATGGAGACATACCCAAAGATGAATGATGCCCATTATTATAGGCAAACTCTACTAAATGTAGGTACTCCTCCCACCTAACCTAATGATCCATCACATACATGCATAGCATGTCCTCTAGCACCTGATTAACCCTCTCAGTCTGACCATCTATCTCTGGGTGATATGCTGTGTTGAAATTGAGCCTAGTGCCCAAAGCGGTCTGAAGCTCTCTCCAAAAAGATGAAGTATAGAGTGAGTCCCTGTTTGATATGATCATGTGTGGGATGCCATGAAGTATAACAATATCCCTCAAAAATACCTGTGCCACTGCAGGTGTTGTGAAATTAGTGTGTATGGGTGAGAAGTGGGATACCTTAGTCAACCTATCCACTATCACCATAATGGCATCATGGAGATGAGATGAAATAGGAAGACCAAATTTAAAATCCATGGATATAATGTCCCACTTCCACTCCAAAATCTCATGAGACTGCAAAAGTCCACCTAGATGATGGTGCTCTACCTTAACCTACTGACACTCTAAGCATCTAGCCACTAACTCTACAATGTGTGTCCTCAAACCCGGCCAATGACAAAGCTATCTCAAATTTGCATGTAACTTCTTGACTCTGGGGTGCGCCACATAAGGAGCTCTATGAGCCTCAAGGATGATGAAATCCTGCAACCCACTAGAAGAAGGTGCATAAATGCATCCTCTATGACAAAGAAGGCCATCAGACTCTAGCGTATAATCGGTGAACTTCCCCTCAAGGGGTCTCTGATCCTGAACCATCTGTCTAACCTATGAATAGAAGGCATCCTCCTATAAGTGCTGCAGTATGTGCCCTCTCAAATCTATACTAGTAGTCATAGCTGAGAGCTCATGACATCTCCTACTCAGGGCATCTACTACCACATTCTCCTTACCCTTGATGTGGTGAAATTTAAAGTCATACTCGCATAGGAACTCCATCCATCTCCTCTATCTAGCATTGAGGTTCAGCTGTGTGAATATGTACTGGAGACTTTGATGATCTAAATGAAGCTTGAATCTGTGGCCTAGTAAGAAATGTCACCATCTCATCAAGGTATGTACCACTACTACTAGCTCAAGGTCATGGGTAGGATAATTAAGCTCATGAGTCTTGAGCTTTCTAGAATCATAGGAAATAGCCCAACCATCCTGCATCAGTACTGCCCCAATCCCATCTAAAGATGCATCTATGCATACCACAAAGTCTGCTGAAGGATTAGGTACCGCAAGTATAGGTGCACTAGTAAGTGCTCTCTTGAGCTCCTAGAAAGCTCTCTCGCACCTCTCTGTCCACTCAAACTTCTTCCCTTTCCTCTGAAGGGAAGTGATGGGATGGGCCACTCTAGAAAAACCCTTGACAAAACATCTGTAATAGCCTGCAAGGCCCATGAAGCTCCTGACCTCTATCACACTAGTAGGTGCCGGCCAATCCATAATCACCCTAATCTTAGATGGGTCTACTGAGTCCCATCTCCTGATATCACATGGCCTAAATAGTGAACCTCTGTCCTGAAAAATGTACACTTTGGCAAGCTGTCATATAACTAATTATCTCTCAAGCACTGCAAAACCTACCTCAAATGCTCCTCATGCTCGTGCTCATCTCAAGAGTATATCAATATATCATCCAAAAATATCACCACAAATATGTCTAGAAATGAATGAAATACTCCATTCATGAGACTCATGAATATAGCTGGAGCATTCGTAAGTCCAAAAGGTACCACCATGAACTCATAATGTCCATAACGTGTGTGGAATGCAATCTTGTGGATGTCACTATCCACAATCCTCAGTTGGTGATATCTTGACTTCAAGAGAACACTCGGGCTCCCTGAAGTTGATCAAATAAGTCATCAATCCTAGGAAGGGGATACTGATTCTTGATGGTCACCTTGTTCAGCTGTCGGTAATCCATGCACAACCTAAGAGATCTATCCTTCTTCTTAACAAAGATGACAGGTGCACCCCATGGAGATACACTAGGATGAATGTGCCCTTTCTCCAAGAGCTCCTCTAATTGAATCTTGAGCTTGCTGAGCTTGTGTGTAGTCATCCTATAGGGTGCTCTAGAAACTAGCTCTGCACCTGAAACAAGATCTATGTCAAAGTCCACTACCCTAGGTGGTGGCATACCCTGTAACTATGAAGGGAAAACATTTGTAAACTACTGTAGAATAGGGTGGTCATCAAGAGAAGTCTCCTTCTCTACCTCCTCCTCTCTATCACTGATAGTGATAGCATATAACTGACATCCCTTCTGCATGCACTACTTAAGCTACATAGCAGAAATCATACAAAGGGATACAGGTCTCTGAACTCCTACAATAACTAAGGTCACCCCATCATCATCTAAGCACTCCACTATCTTCTGTCTGCAATCCATCTTGGCTCTATGGGAATAGAGCCAATCCATGCCAAGAATGACATCATAGGATCCAAGTGGTGTGACACAAAGGTCAATTATGGTGGTAAAGTCTCTAATCTATAACTAGCAACCTCTCACCAAGGAACTAATGGATACCCTAGCTCTTGAGGCTAACTCAACCTCCCAACTAACATCCTGCCTAGTTGCCACTAGCCCACATCGCTCCACTATGAAAGGTGAAATAAAAGAGTCGGTGTCTCTAGAATAAAAAAGGATAGAAACACTACTACCTCTGATCATGCCTGCAGTCTCAATGATAATAGCCTGGTGCTCAGCCTGGCGGTTATCAACCGCTGCGAACACCTTGTCTGCTCTGCCCATGTCTCCTACAGTAGGCTCAGAGGTTGCTGCTCTTTGACTACTGACTAAATGGCCTATAGGACAATCCCTAGCTATGTGCCCCATGGCACCTCATGTGTAGCATGATCCTCTAGCCTGTAGCTGTATACCCTGAGGCCTAGACTACTGATGTCCTCCTATAGCACTAGACCCACTGAATGCACCTCTGGAAGCCTAAGACTATCCCCTCTCATCTTGTTGAGATCCCTGTGAGTGCCACTGCTTTGGCTTAGAGTCTTGCTATCCCTAAGAAGATTTCTGCATCTGGTTCTACTGAGACTACTATGGCTGCTACTACTACTGCTATTGCTGGGGTGCCCTAGATGATCCTGATGAGTTCTTATGGTTTCCCTTCCAATGGGACTTCTAGAAACCAGAAGATTAAGATGTGGCATTCTGGTTCTATGACCAATCCTGGTCATCATGAGATCCATTATGGATCTCCTTAGCTACCATGGTCCTCTCCACTGTATCATGCAAATCTCCTGCGGGTACCAACCACACTCTGTCAGCTATGGCATAGTTCAACCCCTTGATGAAGCGATTGACCTGGAGTTTCTCATCCTTCATGTAGTCCACATAAGGAAGGAGTTTGAGAAACTTGTTCTCATATAGAGCTACTAACATGCCTCTCTGCTGTAGGTCATGAAAATCATCGATGCGACACTGTCTGAAATGCTTTGACATATATCAGGCTCAAAATCTCTCCAAGAAGATCTCCCAAGTGAGGGTGTCCATGGTAAGGTGACTCTTAATCTCCTCCTACTTCCACCAAGTAGTAGCATTACCCCTCAGCATGTGTACTACAAAGCATGCCTTAAGGTTTCTCTCATAAGAATGCAACCCAAAGTAATGCTCGAGGCTTAAAAGCCAAGCCTCTGCCTCTATCCCAACCATGGATCCTGAAAAGGGTGGCGGCTATAATCTGATAAGGTCTCTAATCAGGTCCCCTATGTCATGAGGTACTCTTGGCACTAGCCTTGGTGGTGGCTCTAGCTTGTGCACTGACTCACCCTCATGAACTACCTACTCCGCTACTCATCTAGGATGGGGACTCTTACTCTGCTCTCGGTGTCTAGCCTACTGGCCTCTCAGAGGTAACCTGTCCATGATAATGCCAGCTATATTTTGTAAGGCATTAAGGACATCCTAATTAGGATTAGGTGGTGGTGAGGGTGGAGTCCTTTGCTCATCACCTAGCCCCTCAGCTACTCGATCATCTCCCTCTACTGCCACACATTCACCTCTGGGTCTATGCCCACGTTGGTGAGCACTATGCATGACTGGAGGCATCCTACACTAAGAAAAAAACAACTATAAGTTAGGAAAATGTAGTGGGTTAAAAGGTTCCTAGAGAAGAAATTGTGCTTTGATACCAGAATGTAATGCCCAAAATAATTGGACAAAAAAACAACAAATATTTTTTTAAAAAAAAAAGCCAACTATAACATACACCTAGGTCACTAGGTTACACAAAAGCCCTTCGACTTGAAGCTTAGGGATCGTGAGCTCGCTTGGGTGAGTCACCCAATGAAACATAAGGGAACATAAGGCAAGCATTGGTGTGCCTCCATCCCTTACATGGGGGAAGTCATTAGGCGACAAGGAAATAGAAAAGTTATAAGGGGAAAATAAACTTTCCCCTACAGTTTGAGTTTTCTTAAGAGTGCGGCCAACCCTAAGTATTCACAAGGAGCGTTTTAATTTGCTAAAGGATTAAATATTTAGAAATAAACATTCAAATATTATCCTTAGCAAAAACTCATATAAACTAAGTTTTCTTCTCCAGCTTAATAATCCTTAAGGGCTACTATATCATTTTCTAGGTTAATAATGTTAATTATTTTATTGAAATAACATCCCATAAATTTTGTTCATATAAAATTTATGTAAAAAAAATAAAGATAAAGTTTACTATGAGAATTGTTGTTAAAAATAATATAGTGGGTTAAAAGGTTCCTAGAGTAGAAATTGTGCTCTGATACCAGAATGTAATGCCCAAAATAATTTGACAAAAACACAACAACAATTTTTTTTTTTTAAAAACCAACTATAACATACACCTAGGTCACTAGGTTACACAAAAGCCCTTCGACTCAAAGCTTAGGGATCATGAGCTCGCTTGGGTGAGTCACCCAATGACACATAAGGGAACATAAGGCAAGCATTGGCGTGCCTCCATCCCTTACATGGTGAAAGTCATTAGGCGACAAGGAAATAGAAAAGTTATAAGGGGAAAATAAACTTTCCCCTACAGTTTGAGTTTGCTTAAGAGTGCGGTCAACCCTAAGTATTCACAAGGAGCAATTTAATTTGCTGAAGGATTAAATATTTAGAAATAAACATTCAAATATTATCCTTAGCAAAAACTCATATAAACTAAGTTTTCTTCTCCAGCTTAATAATCCTTAAGGGCTACTATATCATTTTCTAGGTTAATAATGTTAATTATTTTATTGAAATAACATCCCATAAATTTTGTTCATATAAAATTTATGTAAAAAAAATAAAGATAAAGTTTACTATGAGAATTGTTGTTAAAAATAATATTAATTAAAATTAAGGAGCATTAATAAAACTTTTTTCCATCTAACTAAATTCTTTGATATTAAAAATTACTAAGAAGGAAAAAGCCATACTAAATTTTAAAATAACTATAATAATAAATCAATTTAGGATCAATTATAAACTTTATGCTACTAATCTTTTATAACTTAATTTAATTATTAATAATGATAAATCATGACAAAGGGAAAAATTACCATATTTATTAAACTCAATTTCTACTAACATAATAAGTTTTTCCAATTTTTTAAAAAATATTTCTCCCACTATTTAATCACTAACAAATTGAAAACATAATAATATTTCAACAAATAAAATTTCTCTATCTATGCTAAATAAATAGAAACGGACACAACTTATTCAATAAATAAGTTCTTAATAGAAAATAAACCCACTTAAATAAAATCATTTAATATGAATGGGCCCTCCAAACCCTAATTCAAAATTAGGGTTTGGGGCCTCATTAAAACTTCTTCAAACCCTAAAAATTACTCTTTATTGGTCTTTCTGTTGTGCAGGTCTAAGGAAGAAGTGGAGAGATGGGTTGTTGTGCATCTCATAGTGTGAGAGAAATGGTGGAAGCAAGAGATCTCTTAATCCATAAGAGAATCTCTTTCTACTAAGCCAAATAGAATCATCTACTGATTCTGTTAATGGGTCAGATAGATCTGCAATGAAGCTGTTGCGTAATAGCTTGTGTCAAGCCATGAAAGGCCCTCAGTTGTGTAAGTTTTTCTCTTGTTTGTACCCATCTGACATTCAGATGTTTATGTAGTTTTGATTTACATGCCACAAAAATGGCGATGTATCTTGTTATGTAATACTGTGCATTTTTTTTATAGATCTGGTACACAGATCTTTTACAAATTAAAAAAAAATTTACATTCTTTTCTATTTGCTATAGATCTACTAATTTTAATAATGTATGGGTGTTTTGCTTCAATGTTTTTCCACATATATTCTGGGCGTTTACATTTTATTAAACATATACTATAACCAAAATATATTTTATTATTTTTAGCAGGGTTTTAAGGAGGACCCGACCTCTAGTCTCTAGCTATGGCTTAGCCGTGGTAGAGAGAGAGTCTCTGCTGTGACAGTAGCCATGATAGAGACCATGGTCTCTACCATGCCTGCTGTCATGGTAGGGACTACCGAGGCCCTAAGCCACAGTAGTGCTTAGGCACTGCTATGACCTAGGGTCACGACTGCTCTGCACGTGGGGCATGTGGGGAAAAAAAAGGGGCTCGGCCCTAAGGGGTTTTGACCCCAAACTTAGTGATTTTCATTTTAAAAAAAAGAAATAAACAAGAAAATAAAATATATGAGATGTATAATATACTATTAAATATTAAATATTATACATTGTTCAATGTATATTATATAATATGTAATAATATATTATATTGTATCACCAGATTTATTTTGTATAATATTATATACTATATGTTATACATTATCTAATGTATAATATATAATATATAATAATATATTATGTTTACTCTTCAGAATATGCATTATATAATAATATATACTATTTATTATACATTATATAATGTATAGTATACAGTATGTATTATTATACTATATATTAGTATGAAGTATAAACAGCAAGATATCATTGAAGATATTATACATTATTCTTATGTATAATATATTTAAAAAAAATATAGATACATATACAAATATAATATTCAAGTTTATTACATAGGAAAGAAACAATAAATTTAATGCATTGCTATAAAACATATCTAATATTTAAATATTCAACTAGTAAGAAAGTTATAGATGAGTCTTACATGTGCAGTTCCACAAAAATCTGATTTACATTGCTCCTCATACAAAAAAATTTCCACATAATATTAAGATTCAGATTTGTCCTCTATTCACAACAATTTAAAACTGATATGCAATCTTTAGAACTAATATTAAATTCTATAACAATAGTCATTTGAACATATATTCTAATTCAAAGACTGATATTAAGATTATACTATCTTTGAAAGTACAGTAATAACAAAAATAACCACAGCATTAACAGTAATATTCTTTTGACTTTATTAACATGCATTTCATAGATGTAAAAGAAAATTTATCCTTTAATCACTATCAAACTAGACAAACCAATTTTCTGTACATAACCATTTTCATTTTACATACTTATTGGAAGACTGAATTAGTAACAAGATTTACTGCTACCGAAATTAACATTTTCAACATTCTCTGGACAAATAAATAAATTTACTCTTCCAGATTCATATCTAGTCGACTTAATTAATATAACAGAGAATTGAATTTAGAATAAAATTAATAGTTGTAGAGACTAGAAAATTACTATTTGAATCAATTACATTTACTATGGCTAAAACAGAGAACTAACATAACCAGTCCAATTTCCAACTCTCAAATATAACCATTTATTTGACCATGAAGAACAAATGAATAGAGAAAAACTCTCTCAGCCAATTACAACATATAAACAGTCTTTAGGAGTTTCAATATCAACTTTATCCTTCAATCTTGAACTACTTCTTCAAGCCAATAACCAAACCTGCAAACACAAGAGCTTCTTCACATGGCCATGGAGGCTCACCTCCCAGCCAAGGCCATTACATGGCCACCCCTAAGCTTGGGGAAAAAAGTATAGGATAGGATACACTCAAACAACACAAAACATAAACGTTCAACACAAATTTGGAACACAGATTTTCACAATTTACTCCCTTCCCAATCCTGCACAAAAGACTCTTACATAGAGTCCATATAATGGGTGAAGGTGGAATCTTCCTTATGGAGACACCTAGCTTATAATAAACAACATATCAGCATATTATACAAGTCTTCACAAGGCACTTCCATCCCAACAGTTCAAATCCATGAGTATCACAATCCCCTTATGGCCCCCTAAACAACATAAATAGGTTCTCATGGTGCCCATACAACCATGCACTCATACATAAGAAAATCCCAACTTAGTCCCTTCACCCCAAGTTCTCCTCTAATCCTCCCAAGGATGAGGAGTGAACTTGCACACCCTTAACATGTACAATTCAAGAAAACAACAAGACTGAAATCAAAAATCTCAAACTAAAAACAAACAATAAAAGATACACACACATGGTAAAAGAGTTTACAATTTTCACATAGCACATTTCTTTCAAAGCATATTCATAAAAAGACAAGGTATAAAACCACCAACCTCCTCCTAAGACAAGGCTGATTTGATGAGTTGAAGATGAGCTTCCTTTGTTCCCAAGCTTGCTATGCTCAAATCTTCTTAGTTCCCAAAACTATCTAACTCTCCTCTCCCTCTCTAGTTCTCACTTAGGCCAAATGAACAAGTGTTTTCTCCTCCAAGTATCTCTCCCCTAAAGTCATTCAAACATTCTTCTCTCAACTCCCTTCCCAAAACAATTAGGTTTCTAGAACCTAGACAAGGTGACACTTGTCCTTCCTAAAAGTTTGGAAATAAATTTCTACACATGCAAAGGTGAGACTTCCTAGACAACAATCTCCATTTTCGTGCATAACAAAAATGGCCCATTTGGAGAGGCATAAAAGTGGCCTAGGAAAGTGAAAATAGAATAAATAAGCCCCCTAACCCAAGCACTAGCCTTGGGGTACCAAAATTCAACCTAAACCTCACCCTAGGACTCCACAAAACTTTTGAAAATCCCCAATTAATCATGCATCCGAAAATGGAGTATTGGTTTCAACAATTCTTGGTCCCTTAAACCACCTACCTAGCTTAGGAATGCTCAAGACTAACTAAGGAGAGGGTGGGGTCCATACTACACTCATCATGCCACTTCATCAACATGGTGTCAAGTGACACCTCACTAAAGCACACATCACAAACACATTTGGCATCCCTTGTGGGAAAATACATTTATACATTTTCACAAAAATAAAAATTTACTTAAAAACATATATTTCAAACATTGTCAACCATATAGACATAGACATCATGTTTACGAAAGAAATCATGATACGATGAGGTCATACTCTTCTTAGAGTCGACCTTGGTTACAAACTAATTGCACTTAGATTCTATCTTGTTTCCCCGACTTACAACCATGACCATGTTCCTACACACTCAAATTTGATGTCAGTACATTATAAAATCTTGCATTAATAATCATTTAAAAAATAGAGTAGTAACATCTAAACTTGACAATACATATATATCTGCATTCATAAAACATTACGTATTCCACATAAACATGTAATCCTAAACTTATCATAGAGTCATGATTTCACCAATATTCATTATATTGAAAGATGTGATAACAATACAGAATACAGAATGCAGAATTCATATATCATGGATAATCATGGAATCAAAACAAGCATATATAAAAGTATGAGAAATCATGATCTCCATAAGAATCTATAACAACTATATCATAAGATCCAATGATAGCATATATAAACAAAAATAGATCAAATGTCTATACTCAAGGTATCATCCTGATGAATCAAATGTCAAAATGAAAGTTGAACTAGGATGGGTCGGGATAGACCTCACAAAAGAACCAAGTACAAAGGGAAAAGAAGGGAGAATGGGAAGCAAACTGCTTAGGACCTTTTGTTATCACTTCATCTTTTGGGACCAGCACTTACAAGTTAGCTGATTGTGATGGAGAAGAACTACAAGAACCTATCAATAGCATTCATCTAAAGAGGTTCTATACATGAAGCAAATGAAAGATTATAAAGAGTATCAAAAAATTAGATGGAAAGTATCCTATTTATTGTATATAGTCAAAGGAGATCTTGAAAATACCAAAAACATTGAAAAATAGAAAAGAGAAAACAAATTGGAAAAGCAAAAAAGATAAAAAATAGTGAAAAATTGAGCATGAAGAAAGCCAAAAATATTCATATATGATCCTCAAAAAGATGTTGTCTTGGTGAAAACCTAGCAAATAGGCACCTTGATGATATGAAGACAAAATTTTTTAAAAAAAATATATAAAAAAATCAAAAAATATAAAAATTATCTTGGTGAAACCCTAGCAAATAGGCACGTTGGTAGCAAAAAAAGGAAAAAGCTTTAAAAATAGAAAAAGAAGCAAGATCCATTCAATCGGTGAAAACTTGGTAATCAAGCACCATTGAAAGTCCAAGTCAGTCGTATACCTAGAAGGTCAGCTTGTAAATATTGCATTCGCCAACATTTGTATATATTGCATAATAAAACCCCACAGTTGCATTGCAAGTACCTAAGATTTTGGTCACCTAATCTGCAAATTGTCCTAAGTCCAAATTTGAAATCATATCAAACTAGGGGAAATCTACTTGAAAGGAGGAAGGATTCGTCAAAAGCAAATTGCAATCAATCATCGAATCAATTCAGAAAAAATGCAAGTGAAACACTTAATTAAATCTTCAATCCTAATCCAATTTGAACCAAAAGCAAAATTTGATCCAAGATTTTCAATGACCCTATCTTTATTAGGATTAAAAGTATGAAATGGATGGAACTACACTTGAAATATGGATTTGAAAAACATTGGAAATTTTTTTCTAAGTGTTGACTTCATTGATGAAATCATGTCTTTCTAGCAAATCGATGAAAGTTTTTCAACTAGACAAGCTATAATGAAAGCATGATATTTTTGTTGATTTATGAATGACTGTCTTAAGATCAAAGTTCTAAATCATGTCTTATTTGTCTAAGGATGTGATCATCAAAGAAACATCAAGGATTTTTACATAGGATAAAATTGAGATTTGTGTTTGTTTACGCAAAAGGATACCTTGGATATTTTGATGTTCAATATCATAATACCAAAATCCACTTGCAACATAGAATCCGACAAAATTGGTATTCGCACTCTCATGATTGGTTTCAATTAGTGATAGTCATACAAGAAAAGAGATTTGAAAGCAAAACATAAGAGGTGCAAAAAGTATTCATATCATCATGGTTGAACTAGTGATGGTTGTACTAAAATTGGGATTCCAAAAACTACTCAATGATGACTATAAGCTCCAAATTTTTGAATAATGACAGTTAGTTGCATGCATTTTAGATTAAATTCATTTAATGTATGTTTCCTTTCTTAGTTTATGATTGCAAGAGGGAAAATTGACAAAACAAAAGGAGGTGTGGTCAAATAAAAAATCAAAGGATCATAAAAAACTATATGTGACCAAGTGTGTTAGAAATCAAAAATCAAAAACAAAAATGCATTTCATTAGTTCAGTTGAATTTGTTAGGTTCATTTATCACCATTCCATTACATTGCATTAAATCATTGAAATCATCTTCACTACATTCACTTTATCTTACATTCATTTAAGCATTTTCATCATTTAAACCATTAAGTTCATTGCATTTCATCATTTTAAAATCATTGCATTAAATTGCATAAGTCATGTACCATCATTTGTATTAGGTTCATTGGATTAAGTTTCATTAATCTTTATCTTTAGAATCATTTAATTCAATTACATTAGGTTGCATACATTACCTTAAATTCATTAACTACATTAGATTGCTTCATTCAAGATTGATTTCATTTAGTATGCATCATTCATGGTGAAAGGAAATCATTCATTTCAAATCCATTAAGTAAATTTACCATTGCATTCATTATATCATTATATCCATTACATCATTGCATTGAAATATCATTCATCTATATCACATATAAACATCTAAGATCATTAATCATTAAGTATCCATATCACATTGCATGCATATACATTATCCATTACAACCATCTAATCCATCTATACATCATTGCATCCATAAAAGCAAAGCATTAATCATTAGAATCCACATCATTGCATTCATCCATCTATTCTATGTCATACATAAGACAACCATTTAAGCATCATTAGAACATGTGCATACATATCATCAAAAATTACATCTAAGAAGCATAAAACAAAGCATATAGGAGATAGAACCATCTAGATCTGCATATCATGCTAAAACACCTGAAAAGGAGATCCAACACATCATGACATCATATATAGTAAAGCTATCAAAATGAGTATCAAAGTCTATAACATCATCATGAAATCAACATGATATCAGAATCCATGAAATGAGCATAAATGCAATATCCAGATAATCAAAGTCTATCAAAGTAAATCAAAGTATCAAAGTATCAACATGAACAACCTCAATGAATAAAAAATGATACAATAGAGTCCAATGTCTCGATATCAACAAAGAAATGTGATCATGTATATCATCAAATAATTAGAAATATCTCAAATCATATCTCAATTGGTTGAACCACCAACACCATCTCCACCATCAGGACCATGAGCACTATCTCAAGGAAAAATTGAGCTTTCCTATAATACCTACTGACTCATCATGGCAAAAAGGTCTGCATCATTGAACTTAATTGAGTAACCTACTGCTGCATAGTTGACATTTGAGACTGAAGAGATATAACATCTAATGCTAAAGCTGGTGTAGGAGCCTATGCTACAAAAGTTTGTGGTGGAGGTATCAAAGAAGAAGGCATGGAAGAAGATGGATCTGATAAGGATGGAACAAAACTCAAAGAAGATGGATGTGAAGAAGATGAGGGCATCAAAGTAGAAGCAGTTGCCTGAGAAGAAGAAGCTTGTGGAACAACTAGAGGTATAACCTGGTGAGCAGGAGGGCCCTATGCTTGATCAAGAAAAACTTGTGCAACCTTTGCATCAACCTCTTGTTGTTGCCTAGCCCTATGCTAGCTTGGTCTCACATTTGCATCCCTAGCAATTTGATATAGTGCTCTATCTACACCACCTCTCACCTGATCAGCCGTAGGAGGGATAGGAGAAGAAACAATCACTAGAATTTGTACCCTACCTGCTCTAACTACCCGATGACCCCGTCGTCTGCGCCGTGCTCTAATCCTACCCCCACCTCTCCCACCATCTCCATCATCACCATCATCTACATCATCTCATACTGATGCAACCACTCAACATAATCCTCTGTGATCCTAGCATCCATCACATGCTCTCACATCGACCAAGGTAGATACCCAAGGTCTCGAATCTCTTTGATAGCTATGTCATAATCTACACAAGGACCCCAAAATGATCTCTCTACCTCCACTCGCGCATACATCGCTACTCCCTGTGGCATACCCTATCTATGCCCATATTGACACAATAATCTCCTAAAGTAGAATCTCTCAATGATATAAGTGGAATGCCCAATCATCCATTGAGGGAAAAAAATATAAGGTAACTTAGAGTCATCCTCGGGCCAAGCCTCACAACCAACATATGGCCTCCAAAATACAACATCCATATCATCAATGACACGACACCAAAAATATAGCTTACCCATATGGATCTGAATCACCATACCCTCATACATCCAGGCAAATGGCCAACCTGGATCTTGTTGTCATGTTGTGATGCGACATGTCACTGGGATATGCTCCCAAGTCCAAAACTGTAGTAAAATTTATCCTGCAGTGAGCATAGAAGATCGTCTGTAAACTACTATATGTAGGTCATGATACAAATAAGCTAATACACATGAACCCCAATCAAACCGCTGAGGGTGCACCATCAATTCCTCAAGGATAGGACCCCATCCAACTGCAAATCCATGACCACATCTGTCCAGAAGTAGGAACCCAACAATCAAAGTACCTAAGATTGCTGGTACTACTAGAAAAGAAAGAAACTAGGCCCACTGGATATGATCATCTCCAATGGTCAGATCTAGAAAGACCCACCGACATGTTGATCCATCATATACAAAATCGTAATAAACCAACTCTCCTTTAGTTGGAAAGTGAAGGATACGATACACATCCTCCGGGGTGATCGTCATCTCACCCATAGGTAAATGGAAGGTGTTATGGTCTGAGTGCCATTGCTCAGCCATAGCAGTGATCAAACCTTGATTCGCTTGGAATCAAGATAGATCCATAAGGAAAGATAGACCACACAGAATGATATGTCTACAATCAGTCACATTCAGGTCCTAGATCATACTCATAGGTAACAGATATGAACCACGAACACCTAATGACTTGAGCACAACCTGCATAAAGAAAGTTCAATCACAGTAGTTTTGAAATCAGTTATCATTTGGATCATCCTAAGTCAATCAAAAATTTAAAAATATCAAACCACAATCAATTTTCTCGAGTCTATTCAGAGAGGACAACAAATTCATCATCACCCATCATCTAAATCTAGATTGACAATCAAATATTCAAACTATGAATGACTCATACTGACACCTTACGACTCACTATAACATCAAGTTTGTTACCTTAACCAATCATTTGATCGATGATGTTGAATAATTTGCAAACTGGACTATGGCAATTTAAAATCTTTTCTAGCAGGGTAAAAGTGCTATGTTAGGCTTCAAAAGTGCTAAAATGCAAAAGTGATGTTTAAATGTTTAAACACACTACTTAAAGATTTAAAAGCGCAACTTTAGGCAAAAGTGCTAAAACTATTTGAAAGCACTATTATAAAATTCATAAGCGCTACTTTAAAGGGAAAAAGTGAAATCAAGATCATATGTGCTATTTGACAAAGCAAAAGTGAATTTAGCCCTAGAATAGGTGTGTAAATATGCTATTCTAATTCATAGAAGTGCTGGTTAAAACCACAGAAGCGCTATTCATGTGTAATTTAGTGCTATTTAAAGGTGTAAAAGTGCTATTTGAAAAAGAAAAAGAAAAAAATAGAGGGTTTTCCAAAGAAAAATTCAATTTTTTTGAATTTAAACGCATAACTTGAAAAAACCAAGAGGATCAGGCACTTACTGGAGGTCCGTAGGTGAGTGGCCCCTGATACCATGGACCACACTCAAATTTGTGCTTACATATTGGGATCGACATTTTCAGGGAGTCAAAGAAAGTCAGAGCTCAAAAGTCAAGAGTAAAAGTGAAAATGAATAGTAAAAAAAGACTTTTTACCCCTTTATATAAACCTTTTGACCAAAAAAGGGTATCTTTGACCTAAAAAGGGAATCTTTGATCAGAGGGGGCTCAGAGACCCAAAAATTTTCACCAATTTTGCCAAATTAGGGACATTTATCATCAAACAGATGCAAAAACATTATCGGAAATGAAATCAAAATTTATTATAAATTGACCTAAATCGTCAAAATTTTCAATCATCTATCAAATTTCATTTCATTTCTGAGGGGACATACCATTGGATAATCAACATCAGCAGTAACATCATCAAATCAGGGAAATGATCATCAAATCAGAGTGCAATCTTTTATTAAGAAATTTTTCACTAATCAATCAAGAGGGGCATCAAACATCGAACCACATCAAATTAGGTATTATATCAACAATCTAACATCAGATTGACTATCAGGAACACCAAAATCAAATTAGAACTGCATCAATCCTATCATCAAAATCAACATTTCATATCAATCATCAAGATCGACCATTGATAGAATCAAGACCTTTTATCAAGTTGGATCAAAACATTCTTTGAATCGACACACTTCGCATGTCAACTCAAAGAGGGGCATTTGTAATCACCAAAAAGTGGACATGATCATTCAAGTGATTAATCAAGGTAAATCAAGGAAAAATCAAGGCAATTGAATCAAAACAAGTATTTAGCCAATCAAAATTAAAATCAAGCTTTAATTCAATTTAAATCAAAATCAAGAGCATTTTAATCAAGTTAAATCAAATCAAAGTACAATTAATTCAATTAATTGTATAGTTTAAAATTAAATAAACTCAACCCATTCAAGAGGTACACTTGGCTAAATAAATTAATTAAAATCAATTGATTAAATCTTAATTTCTCTCAACACCACATGGGAGGAAAAAGCCTCAACCAATAGGATTTAAGAAAAGAACTCACATGGATCAAGCCAAATTCAATCTCAATCACTCAAATTGAAAGAGCATCTTGTCCACTCATCTTGTCTTCTTGTCCCAAGCTTTGAGGGCACAATATTTACATTATCTTCAAAGGATGGAACCAAAGACTCAACTCAAGCCTAATCATGATCAACTCTACCACACCCCCTACCCTTGCCAAATCCTATAAAAGAAAGGCCTAATTCACTCATAAACAATCCACAAATCTGAGAATTGCATCTAACCTCTCGAGAATTATAGCTAGAAAGGAAATTTAGAAGTTAATTGAGCATTTCTATTTGGAATTGAATTAATTAGCTTACCTTATCACTCATTTCTCATTCTAGGATTGTCATTAATGGATGCTTGCTAAGAGCTTCACTATTAACACTCTTAGTTAGAGAACCATAGAATGCTTAATTGTTCTTTATTTGCTAAATAGAGTTGCTAATTGTGGTTATTTAGTTTCTATTTGATTTATTGTTAAATACTAATTCTATGCAGGTACAATTTCTAGTACACAGTACTACACTTGCAGTAAGAGATTTGCCTAAGATTATGAAACCTACTAAGATGATTTGCAAGGAGTGTGTGATCGCTAAGCAGAAGAGAAGTTCATTTCCCAGCAAGAAGTTCACAACAATAGAGAAGTTGAAAATTGTTCATAAAGATTTGAGCGGTCCCACAAGGACTAGAGGATTCTATGGAGAAAGGTATTTTATGATTCTTGTTGATGATTTTACAAGAATGATGTGGATTGAATTTCTTAAAGAAAAGTCTGAAGCATTTGATAAGTTTAAAATCATTGAGAACAAAGTTGAGAATGAATTTGGAATGAAGATTAAATGTTTGAGATCAGATAGAGGTGGAGAATTTACTTCAAAAGAATTTAACACTTTTTGTGAAGTAAATGGTATTAAGAGACAGTTTGTAGCTGCTATGACACCTGAACAAAATGGTATTGCAAAAAGAAGAAACAAGTTAGTGACTGAAGCAACAAGAGCCATGCTATTTGAAAATGATTTAGCAAAGATATTCTGGAGAGAAGCAGTGAACACAACAATGTATACAATGAACAAATTACAAATAAGAGAAGACATAGACAAGACACCTTATGAACTATGGTTTGGACATGCACCATCAGTTAAGTATTTTTGAATTTTTGGAAGCAAATGTTATATTAAGAGAGATGATGACATTGGAAAGTTTGATCCTAGAAGTGATGAAGGTATATTTCTTGGTTATTCATTGAAGATAAAAGCTTATAGATGTTATAATAAAAGAACTAAGATTATTGTTGAGAGTGCAAATGTTTAAGTTGATGAAAATTTCAAAATTTAGGAAAGAATTCTTGATTATGAATTAGATGAACTCATCCTAGAACTATTCCAGAGAATGCAAAATTATTCTATGAAATGGACAGTGATTTTCAGAATGAAATCTTCTTTGAGGAAATCACACAAGAACCTACAACTAAAGTGAGAATTGAGATAGTGACACCTAACATGAACCTATCAAGGAATCATCTTGTTGAGAAGATTATTGGAAGCATAGACAGAGGAGTTTTGACACAAAATAAGGTACAAGAATAGTTGTGTTTAATTTCTCAAATTGAACCTAAATCTACTAGTGAAGCCTATGAAGATGAACATTGGATTAAAGCTATGAAGGAAGAAATAGATCAAATCGAAAAGAATAAGACTTGGGAGTTGGTCCCTAGACCTAAAGATATGAATGTTATAAGAACTACATGGGTATTCAGGAACAAGATGAATGGACAAGGAGAAGTTGTAAGAAATAAAGCAAGATTGGTATGTAAAGGATACTCACAGCAAGAAGGAATTGACTATGAAGAAACTTTTGCACCTGTTGCAAGAATTGAAGCAGTAAGAATGTTTTTGGCTTATGCAGCCTATAAGAAGTTCAAAGTGTATCAGATGGATGTGAAGTCAACATTTCTGAATGGAGAGTTAGAAGAAGAAGTTTCATTGAGTAGCATGAAGGTTTTCCTTTAACTCATGAAGGAGATATGGTATGCAAATTGAAGAAAGCTTTATATGGACTTAAACAAGCACCTATAACTTGGTATGAAAGACTTGATAAATATTTGATAAAATTAGGATTTACTAAAGGCACAACAGACATCAACTTGTACTCAAAAGAAATTGAAAATGGTTTGTTGGTTGTAGTTTTTTTTTTTTATGATATTATCTTTGGAGGAGAAGATGAACCTAGTGATAAATTTGCAGATGAAATGAAGACTAAATTTGAAATGAGTATGATTGGTGAGATGAAATATTTTTTAGGATTGAAGATAACACAGAACAGTGATGGTATCTTCATAAGTCAAACAAAGTACTTGAATGACTTGTTGAAGAGATTTGGAATGGAGAACTATAAACTAGTTGCAACACCTATGGTAACTAGACACAAGTTATCTGTTAGGAATAAGGTGTCTCAACCTTGGATAATTCCTATTCTTATTATTTGTTTTGTAAAATGTATTTCTTGCAAATAATGTAATTAAGTGTGAGTGTACATGTCTAGTTGGCATGTTGATGTGTCGGCATCTTGAATTATGTGTAAGGGTATCATGGCTGAAATGGTTATGATGGATTCCTATGACACGTAAGAGCTATGTCTGGAAGATTCAATGATGGGTGAAGACATGTGGCAACTGATAAAGTTGGAAGTTTCCCTAAAAAGGGAAGTGCATGATATAAGCATTTTTTAGGGTTACGAAGATAGGTGAAGTTTCTGTATTGTTAGAACATTTTTATGCTACTACAATTTATCTTCAAGAGTTGGAAATCTTCTAAAAGAACTTGCATTGCAAGTGTATTGTAAACTATAATAGTTTTGACAAATACATTGTGCAGGTTTTGGAGTGCTAGGGTTTTTACTGAAAGGTTTCCCCAGGGAAAATCTTTGTGTCATTCTCTTTTTTTTATGCATGGTATATGACTGCAATATCATAGTTAAAGTAGTTAATGAATCTATAATTGTAAGGATTTAAAAGAATTTGCACAATACTTTCCTTTAGAGATTAGTGTAGGAAGCTATTTCTGCACTTGAGTTTCCTTACATTATCTAGCACAGATGAGACTCCTATAGTTGAATAGAAGAATTATAGATCTATGACTAGAGGATTGCAATATTTAACTCATACAATATGAAATATATCACATGCAGTTGGAATTTTTGCAAGATTTCAAGCTAATCCCAAAGAATCATATTATGCAGTAGTAAAAAGGATACTAAGGTACTTAAGAGGCACAATTGAATATGGATTCTAGCATGAAAAATCTGATGACTTTACCCTATGTGCATATACAGATGCAGATTGGGGAGGTAGTGTTGATGACAAAAAGAGCACAAGTGGTGGATCATTTTTCCTTGGAGGAAGATTGGTGTCTTGGCTAAGCAAGAAGCAGAACTGTATTTCACAAAGCATGCAGTAGAAGCAGAGTATGTAGCAGCAGGAAATAATTGTAATCAGATAATTTGGATGAAACAAATGTTGAAGGATATTGGAATAAAATTTATTGAGCCTGTTCTTATACATTGTGATAACACCATCATAGTTAGTATGTCTAAGAATCCTATACTACATTCTAAGACAAAGCATATAGAAATAAAGTATCATGTAGTAATAGAGAAAGCAATAGAGAAAGAAGTAAGATTGGAGTACATAAGCACAAAAGAGAAAATTACAGATATATTTACAAAGCCTTTGCCTAAGGATACATTTGAGTATTTGAGAGGTATGCTTGGGGTTATGCCCCAACCTAATTTTGAGAGGTGATGTAGATTGTTGCATTCGTCCAGTGGTATATGAGCCTTATCATTCTTTTGGGCTGTATGTTGGTACTTCCTCTATGGGGGAGTATGTGTATTTGAGCTGAGTCATGAGGACTCTAGTGAATGTATTTTCTAAAAAGTGTCTTTTGACATTGAAGTTGTTGTTGATATAGTGATGAAGCATTTGTCATTGATGTCAATTGGGGAGAAGGATACATGAAAAAACTATCTATTAAGAGAATTTGGGGGAGAAGGTTGTAGGAAAACAAAGCAAGATTTGATTGATGAAGAGGACTTAAAATCATTTCAGAGCAGCAGTGTTACAATGTTGGTATTCATGGAACTTGGATGTTTTTTCATCTATGTTTCCATCAATGCCAATGGAGGAGATTTTTAGGAATGAATGCTAAATATATCCTATGGGGGAATATTCATAGCCATTCTATAGTAGTTGTTGTTGCATTCATGACTGTGATTGTCATTGATGTCAACACAGTGATCTACTGAAGTTTAGCAAAGAAGAAGATAGTGTTTGAGTTAGCACACATGGGATATTGAAGATCAAGCTATGCAAAGTTAAGGACTTACTCTATGATGTTTTATAAGATTGTGGTTAAGAGTACATATGAAAATTCATTTATTCATGATAGTTATGTGTAATTTAGTGGAAGCAGTATTTAGGCAGTGTTCCTGAGTAGCGGTTTGTGGAAATCAGATGATATCTCCTAATTTGGATAGAATCTAAGCATGTGAAGTTGAATAGATGTTGAAGACATGATAATTGTGACATGGATGTGACAGAAAGGTTAGACATCACACGAGTGAAGAGTTATCTTATTTGGAAGCTGACAGTTTTGTGTAATTGTGGAATTATTATGTAACGTGTGGAAGATTTTATTTTGTAATTTGTATGCCAACTCATTTGTAATTATTTAAGTGTGGTATAAAGGAAGGAATGTTTTCCTTATTGTAATGTGTAATTTGGAATGTAAGATTGTGAAAGTGAATTGCAGAATTGTGCAATACTTGTTGAAAGAGGATATGCGAAGTATAGAGATCTGGTATTGAGATCTGATGAAGCAGTTGGTGAGGGTTGGCACAGTCAGAGGAGAAGTGATAAGTTTTTGAGATCAATAATCTTTTGATATTATTATGTTGAATAATATAGAGATTAGTTGGATAGTGTGTTCAGTGATCTTGCCCCTAAAGCTATTTGGATAGTGGGTCCTTCTATCTTCCATAACTCCTAACAGAGTTAGAATCTTTTAGCAGGGATTCAAATTCTCCTAGTAGGGACTGATATGTACTAAATGTATTTCATAAGACTCCTAATAGAGTCCATCCTCTCACAAGGAACTTTCATATTAGTGCATCTTTTGTGGGCATCATTCTCACTGGGGTTTACTCTTTGATCAAGAGGTTCCCTAGTCAACATATCTTGTGTTATTGTGTATGTATATCTTTCTATGGTTATTAATCATATTGCTTACATGGTTAAAATCTATTAAATTTGATAAAAGCTATATTCATCTGATAATTGATTCACCCCCCCTCTTAGTTATCTTGGTGGACTTTACTTTCTAACAAATCCAAGGTGAAAATAGGCTTCTAACAACAAGGTAAGTGACCTGATCTAACCTGGTTCGACTGAGGAAGATTGGAAATGACAAGATAGAAAATCAAGCAAGTTGTAAAAAGCTAGTTTTTCAACTTGGGAACTTAGTTTTTGTTCATTTTAATTGATCAATGAGATGCATTAACAAATTTTTATCATTAATCAGGCACGCAAGATAGTAATCAGGGAGTTCAAGCAAACAATTGTCTTCAAACAATGAGCAAGGGATAAAAAAACCTTGTGCATAAACAATAATAGTGACGTAGTATTCTACTCCCTAAGGACTCTACTTGTGTATGTTCTCAAAATATTTTGCAGTCACACACATAGTCCTAGAAAATAAAAAGTTGGTTGCACTATGGTTTGTAGTAATGGTCAAGTCTGCAACTTTTGCAATCTCAAGTGGGTGAACTCCAATCTAGCCACACCAGGGTTTTGACACATTCCAAGAATTTAATCAATTGAAGATGCTAAGGAGATTTGACAATCCAATAAGAGACTACACCTTGTGGATATTTCTTCCACAAGGACATTTATATAGCAGTTGTTGCTACCACAGTAGGAATGGCTAATACCGCTTGAGGTTCCATCCACATGGTTTACCCAATAAAAGGAGTTTCCACTACGATTAACCCTCTCTAACAAGGAAGACTCACAAAATGGACTACATGGGGACTTAGCTCGGATTCGATGGTTCTGAGTTTTTGATGTGCCCAAAAGGGAACAGAGCATAATCCTCTAGCCTCTTCACCTCACCCAAACATAGCAAGAAAATTCATTGACATGCTAAGTTGCAATCACCTCATCAAGGTTTGTATGTCAACAATAATGACTACCGATCTCTCTAAGTGGGACCAAGAGAAAATATACCATCAAAAGTTGAAGACTAAGGAAAGGTTTATATGCCAACAATAATGACTACTGATCTCTCTAAATGGGACCAAGAGAGAATGCACCATCAAATATTGAAGACTAAACCAAGGTTTGTGTGCCAATAACAATGACTACCGATCTCTCTAAATGGAACCAAGAGAGAACGTACCATCAAAGATTGAAGACTAAACCAAGTAAGACCATGAGATGATAACAAGTCCTTCCCTACCTACAAGTGGTTCTATCGTCAAGAAGAGCTTCACATGTAAGACAACAGAATGAATCCCACTCTCTCAAGACCACCACAAATAGTGTTCATAAGGCCTAATTACCATGTGAAACATATATGTGAGAAAGAAAATCTAGATTCATTCTTTCCTTTAGAGAAAAATTGGAAGTGTGATCTATGAAAGGAAGAAAAACTCAAGTCAAACACATGAGAGGTTCATTTTTATTTCCAAAATCCAAATTTTATAGAGATGAAACAAAATAACTCAAGTCCAAAGCAACGTGCTTATTATATTTTACCTTATTTTTATTTTTGTTGAGCTTTTTTGTCAAAGCAAGCCACAAACTCTCTAACAAGCAAGACAAGCAAACAAGCAAACAAGATATGCAACATATATTCAACTTATGCAAACCCTAGGGTTAGATCTGAAAATCAATTGGTAGGAGCAATAATAACCAACAAATAATCCAAATGGCAACTCATACCATGCATTGAACCATGTGAAAAATAAGTGCATACTCATCACAATTTTTTATTTTTTTTGCATTTGACCTAGTCAACAAGATCTTATTTTTTTGATATGATTTCAGGTACAAAAATAGAAATGCAAAACAAAGACCCCTGCTAAAAAATAGAGAGATTTCCAAAAATGTAAAATTTTTGGAAAAATTCCTTAATTTGTGCCCTAGGGACCTGATTTATCAAAACATACCAGTTTTCAAAGATTGAATTTTTGAGCCATATTCATGAATCAAAATAAAAAACACAAAGAACATGCCATCTGTAAAATTATTAGACCTTTTTGAAAATGTGAAAATTTCCAAAAAATATGAAGATTTTGCGACCAGAAATGAATTTTCATTGAAAATCATAACTCACAAGAAAATGATAAGAAAATTCTGAGCTTCGGACTGAGACATACTATGATGATCCCCCAGTTGAAAAAAAATATTTAGACCCAAAATCCCAACCGTTTAAAAGATATGATCAAATCTTTCAAAAAATCCTAGGTTTTTGTCTTCAAGAAAATCTGCACAAGGGTTAGGCTTGAAAAAATTCACTAAAATAACCATGTAAAGATTAGAAAATATGAAAATATGAATAAAATGAAGGAAAATCAAGAGCATCAGCCCCATGGTGGGTGCCAAAAATATGAGATCCAGATTTTAGGCATCTAGATTTTAGAGACTTAGGTAGTAATGTCAAAGAGGGCTCGATATGATAAACTTCTTGGGGAAATTACTATTTTTCTTGCATAAACATTACCAACCTTTTAGGGGTAGTTCATGTAGCATCTAACTTAGGGATTTTAATAAGAGCATCCATTCACAATTGAATCCCATAGTCCTGCAAGTAGGATTGAGGCCTATAGCCCTATGAGTACTCAAATTTGTGTAGTCTTGCAAACAATATTGAAGTAGATCCTCT
The DNA here is from genome assembly GCA_027943335.1 of Chamaecyparis obtusa. NCBI lineage: Eukaryota > Viridiplantae > Streptophyta > Pinopsida > Cupressales > Cupressaceae > Chamaecyparis > Chamaecyparis obtusa. The sequence goes on along the minus strand of BSBK01000210.1, from coordinate 2,361,294 downwards.
CTACATGTGATCCAGGCATGTTCATGGAAAAGATCAACTCAAGGTTCCATGAACAAGATCAACTATGTCTTACGAGATTTTCATCTCAAGGAAGTGTCAAATTTTATAGTGGGGTGGAAGGTTTGGCTTAAAACTTATCCCCACTTGGGTCATTCTTGGGAGCTTTTTACCTCAACCAATAGGCCCTCTAATTAGGAATGCAATAAAAGAAATAGGATTGGCAACTTAGAGTTCTAGATTTCTGATTCTTTGTGAAGGAGAAGAGAATAATCTCCTATCTCATGTCATTTTATCCTATCAAGCACATCATGCAAACTTTAAAATCAATTTACTCCAATTTGACCCCAAATTGCAATCTAAATTTTGAGTTTTTGATTTTCCCAAAGGTAAAAGAGCACAATCCTTTGATTAGTTTGCAAATTGACCTCAAATTGTTATTAAATTCCTAGAAATAACAAGCATAATATTTTGATTTCTTCTTTAAGGCAACCTGTAAACAACCATTAGTAGTCTTTATTGCTGATGTCTTGGACAATTTGACCTACAAACCACTGTTAAGCTATCATAATCCATAAAAATCACAAAAATCACCCATTAGACATAAACAAAATCAAATTCACAACAAAAGTCCCCAAATGTGATCCTATTTTAACCAAATGTGATCCCCTTTCCCAAATGTGATTAAGGATCCCAGATGCGATCCAAAGGGAATAGGATGTGATACCTAACAAGAGGTGATCCGGGAAACCCCAGATGTGATCCAAGAAATCCTGGGTACGACCCTATTTTTGAGATACGATCCAATTTCTGAGATGCGATCTTCTATTAACATAAAAATGACAAAAAATTAGTTAAAAATGCAAAAATCCAAGGCTCTGCCCCATGGTGGATGCCATAAATGTGTGTATTTTATGTTAAATGTCAATCTCCAACACAACACTTTAATAGGACATTATATTGTTAGTTTAAATCCAATTGAAATCAAGTTAAAGCCATTAAACTAAGAAAAATGTCCTATTACTCTCTAAGTAACAAAAGTATGTAGAAATATAAATTTGGTCTCAGATTTAGACTCTAAACAGTGAGAATGCATGTTAGAATGAGATTCAAATGAAACTCAACTAAGAAACTAGATTCATTCATTAAAGCCATTAATTCATTCACCATTAAGCATGAAATTTAAATTTTCTCTGATTAGCTATGAAAATGAAATGTGTAGCATTTAGTTGTAAATCAATTAACTATTCATTCCTTGTTGAGATTTAAAAACTCATCTTTTATAGAACCTTAAAGATTTGGATGGTTGAGATGCATTCATGAGGAATGGTTGAGATGCCTCCAAACTTGATCCATGTGATGAGCTCTTATTGGTTAAAAGTGTCTTTGTTGTCCTCTTGAGAGGTGACGTGTCATTTTTGAGTCTTTTATTTATTTATTTTAATTAATTACTCTAGCCATGCATTTAATGGGAGTGACTTAATTAATTAGGCATAGAGGTAACCAATGTAATTTTTGCTCAATTATTGATGATTAAGGCTTGATTTATGAAGTTTTATTGATTTTATCAAATTTATTGAATTATGTTAATAATCAGGAATTTAACTAACACAATTAGAAATTTATCCCGAATTAGGGCAAATAGGGCCTTAGGTTCTATTAGCCCAATTTTAGGTGATTACATGAAGGACTTTTGTTCAAGGATAGTTTGCTATGTGTCCCTAAATGTTTAATGAGGGAGAACATCATAAGGGAGAAGCACAATGGATCTCTAGGTGATCATTTTTGGTTGGATAAGACCCTAGAGTAGGTGACTAGACATTATTATTGGCTAAAGGTGTAGGTAGATGTTAGAAACATCATTGCAAGTTGTCCCATTTGTCAGAGAGAAAAGGGAGTATCATCAAATGATGGTCTACATCAACCATTACCCTCCCCAAAAGATCTTGCGAAAGTATTAGCATGGACTTTGTGTTGGGTCTTCCAAAAACTCCTAAAGAATTTGATAGTATTTTTGTAATTGTTGATAGATTTAGTAAAATGACCCATTTTGTGCCTTGTAAATGCTCAAATGATGCATCTCATGTTGCAGACCTATTCTTCAAGAAAGCTATTTGAATGCATGGGTTACCACTCACAATTATGACTCACAAAGACTTGATGTAGGGGCATTCTTGGTCCTCGGTGAATCTGCATGGTGGTGTGTTACTTGGCCGGTGTTACTCGGTTGCAGCCTTAACCTATGGTCTCAGTTATTGAAGGAAGATCGGTCGCTAAAGGAACTTGGTGGAACTTCTAGTGCTCAGTGGAACTGGTGCTCAGTAATTCCTGTGTTGCTTGGTGTTGCTTGGCTTGGTTGGTTTTTTCACTAGTGCTCAGTTGTTTTTCTGGTGCTCGGTAATTCTGGTTTACCAACTGGAGTTCTGTGTGATTTGTTTGGCTGACTTGGTGCATTTATTGTTGGTAGCTATTGTTATAGGCTGACATGTTGAATTTAATTATTATAAGGCTATTTGAGAGCTGACTTGTATTGCATTTAATATTTGTTAGGAAGAGTTAATGGTTTTATCCAGCTGACTTGTGGCTGATGATTAGTATTTAAGGGGTGTTTGGGGTAGTTGTTTAGGGATGATGGAGGATGACTTAGAGGACTCAAAAAGATCATGAAAGTAGATCCCAGGGTAGCAGATTAGAAAAGTTGTGGAAAAGTTCCTGTGGGATCTTGCAGATCAGATTGTTATCTGATAGGTTGTAATAGCAGAGCTAGTGGTTTGCACACTTGGAGATAGGGAGATTGCTTGGAGGCTTGTGAGCTCAAGTTTAGATCTGCCTTAGCATTTCCATCAATTACTGATAGTTTTCAGAGCTAAACTAGCTGGAGTTATATTGGATCTTGATGATCTTGTAGAATTGTTTCTGATTGTAACTGGCCCTAACCCGGAAGGCCTTACAACCGGGCATGTTAATGAAAATATGTTTTTGAAACAATTGGTGTTGTGTTATTCTGTTGCATTGTTCTGAAGCTACAAGGTTTGGACTATCCTTAATTGGATCCACCATCTCTTTCTTGTGTCAGGTGGTATCAGAGTTGAGTTGATCTTGTGGAGTGAAGGTTGACCTAGCAAGGTTGATCTTGCGAAGTTGATCTTGTTGGTGAAGAGATCGTATGATCTAAGTTGTAGATTTGGAGCACTGAACTTGTGGAATTTTTCCCTAGTTGTTTGTACAAGGTGGCAGGCTGATTTGAATTGCATACAACTTGGAGATTATCATAAGGTGGTCAGTGTAGGGTTTGTTGCAGAGGGTTTCTCTTATCTTTAAGGATGCCTCTGAGAAGATTGGACCCTAGAGTGATTACAGACCTTTATGATACTATGGAATCTAGGATTACAGAGAAGGTGAAATCAGATTTTAGATTTGAGATGGAGTTGATGAAGAATGACATGGTCGCTGAGATCATGAGAGTTGTTGCTGGTGTACCTCAGAATGTTGGTACTGAAGATGGTTATGAGGAAGCTGCTGAAGACTTTGAACTTGCTTGATCTAGTGGTGATGACCGAAGGGATAGATCTAGTGAAGACAAAACTACTCGGTTGCCTAGATCTGGAGCTTGATTAAGTAATAGTTACCGAATGGAAGTTTCTACTTTCTCTGGTACTTTGAAGCCCAATAATTTGATTGACTAGATTGGTGAACTTGAAGATTTATTTGAGCTAGAAGAAATTGAAGATCCTCTTTGGGTGAGGTTAGCATGGACAAAGTTGAAAGGACATGCTTCTCTTTGGTGGAATGAATTACAAAGAGATAGAGAAGATGAAGGTGAAATGAAGATCAATCGGTGGAGGTTCATGGTGACTAAGTTGAAAGCTAAGTTCCTACCTAATGACTATGAGCTTGACTTGTTTAAGAAGTTCCAGAATCTAAAATAGAAGGATTTGATTGTTGAAGATTATACCAAGGAGTTATACAAGCTTACTATTCAGTCTGGACATAGAGAACTTGGTAAGGAAAAGGTAGCTCAGTATGTGAATGGTTTGAGATTCAATATTTAGGATGAGCTGGGTATGCTGAAGATGGATTTTGTTGAAGATGCTTATTAGTATGACCTGAAGGAAGAAGATAAGTTGAAGAGGAAAAAACATAGTAATCCCCGAGGGAAGGAAAAGATTAATCACTCGGTGAAGGATAAACCGATGACTGTAGAAGATGAACAAAAACCTATAGAACCGAAGAAGAAGATAGATAGAGTTATCTTTAAGGGAACTTGCTATAACTGTGGTGAAGAAGGACACCATTCTTTTCAATGCACAAAAAAAAAGATTGGTAATCGACAAACTGCTATGGTGAATGAAAATGTTGAGAATGAACCTAAATCTAAGAACTTGCTACTTCGAAAAACATTGCTCAGTACAAAGGAGGAACCTTGTGAGAGGAGTAACTTGTTCAGGACTCAGTGCAAGTCTAGAGGTAAAATTTTTGATGTTATTATTGACAGTGGTAGTACTGATAACCTTTTTGCTGAGGACATGGTTCAGAAACTTGGTTGGAATAGAATGAGACATCCACATCCTTATAGGATTGGCTGGTTGCAAGATGATCATGCTCTAGAAGTAAGAGAACAATGCTTTATTGATGTTCAGATTGGCTAGTATAAGGATCTTGTGTTATGTGATATTGTGAAGATGAATAGTTTCCATATATTGCTTGGTAGACCTTGGCAATATGATTGCAGAGCTATGTATGATTGTGTGAAGAATGTGTTTACTATTGAGAAGGATGATAGGAAGTTTTCCTTGATGCCTTTGTTGGATACAACACTCGGTAAGAGAAGTCTGAGTATCGGTAGCTGAGTTGAGTTGGTAGATCCTAAGAGAATGAATGATCAGTTTGGAGAATAGACCTGTGTGTTATCATGGAAAGACTTGAAGAGACAAAGGAAGCTGAAGTGGAAGAGTATGCAAAGTGAAAAGGTGGAGGACTTGTATGTGAAGAACCAGTTCGGGATTTATGTGCTAAATCCTGGAAGATGTTCTTTTCACATATGAACATCTTTTCGAACCTGGGGTGTTTGATGCAGGGGCATTCTTGGTCCTTGGTGAATCTACATGGTGGTGTGTTACTTGGCCAATGTTACTCAGTTATAGCCTTAACATATGGTCTTAGTTATTGAAGGAAGCTCGGTCACTGAAGGAAATCCATGAAACTTTTGGTGCTCGGTGGAATTGGTGCTCGGTAATGCCTGCATTGCTCAATGTTTCTTGGCTTGGTCAGTTGTTTCACTAGTGCTCGATTGTTTCTCTGGCACTCGGTAGTTCTAGTTTACCAACTGGAGTTCTTTGTGATTTATTTGGCCAACTTGGTGCATTTATTGTTGGTAGCTATTGTTGTTACAGGCCAACATGTTGAATTTAATTATTGTAAGGCTATTTGAGAGTTGACTTGTATTGCATTTAATATCTATTAGGAAGAGTTAATGGTTTCATCCTGCCAACTTATGGTTGATGAGTAGTATTTAAGGGGTGTTTGGGGTAGTTGTTTAGGGATGATGGAGGATGACTTAGAGGACTTAGAAAGATCATGAAAGTAGATATGAAGGTAGTAGATTAGCATAGTTGTGGACAAGTTCTTGTGGGATCTTGCAGATCAGATTGTTATCTAATAGGTTGTAATAGTAGAGCTAGTGGTTTTCACACTTAGAGACAAGGAGATTGCTTGGAGTCTTGTGAGCTCAAGTTTAGATCCACCTTAGGGTTTCCATTAGTTGATGATAGTTTTCAAAGCTGAACTAGCTGGAGTTGTATTGGATATTGATGATCTTGTAGAATTGTTTCTGATTGTAATTGACCCTAACCTGGAAGGACTTACAATCGGGCATGTTAATGAAAATATGTTTTTGAAAAAATTGGTGTTGTGTTATTCCACTATGTTGTTTTGAAGCTATAAGGTTTGGACTATCCTTAATTGGATCCACCATCCCTTCCCTACGTCAAGACTCCAAGTTTGTGGGACATTTTTGGAGGACATTATGGAAGAGACTTGGCACCCAATTGTCTTTCTCATCAACCTACCATCCACAAACTGATGGTCAGACTGAGGTTTTGAAAAAATCATTAGGAAACCTCCTCAAATATCTCACTAAGAAGAATGACATCGCATGTGATTTGGTGATCAGTCAAGTATAATTTTCTTTTAATGATTCAATCAATAGAAGTATAGGGAAGATTCATTTTGAGGTTGTTTATGGCTTCCATCCTAGAGGGGTGTTAGAACTTAGAGATCTTCAATGATCAAATAGAATAAGTGCTTAAGGTGAAGACTTTTCTACTACCATGAAGGAGATACATGACCAAGTGAAGGCCACATTGGAGTAGACTATTGCAAAGTACAAGAACAAATCATACCTTAAAAGGAGAGATGTTCATTATAAAGAGGAAGATCTGATCATGGATTTTATCAAGAAGGAAATATTTACAAAGGGACAACCCACCAAAATGCTCATAAAAAAGATCGAACTATAATCACCAAAAAGTGGACTGGATAATTCAAGTGACAAATCAAGGCAAATCAAGGCAAACTAAAGGCAATTGAATCCAAACAAGTATTTAGCCAATCAAAATTAAAATCAAGTCTTAATTCAATATAATTCAAAATCTAAAGCCAAAAGATCAATTAACATCATTTAAATCAAGTGAAATTAAATCAATGTGCAATTAATTCAATTAATGGCATAGTTCAAAATTAAATAAACTCAACCCATTCAAGGGGTGCACTTGGCTAAATAAATGAATTAAAATCAATTGATTAAGTCCTAATTTCTCTCAACACCACATGGGAGGAAAAAGCCTCAACCAATAGGATTTAATAAAAGGAGCTCAAATGGATCAAGCCAAATTCAATCTCAATCACTCAAATTGATAGAGCATCTTGTCCACTCATCTTGTCTTCTTGTCCCAAGCTTTGAAGACACAATATTTAAATTTTCTTCAAAGGGTGGAACCAAAGACTCAACTCAAGTTTAATCATGATCAACTCTACCACACCCCCTACCCTTGCCAAATCCTATATAAGCAAGGAAAAATCACTCATAAAACAATCCAAAAATCTGAGAATTGCATCTAACCTCTTGAGAATTATAGCTAGAAAGGCAATTTAGAAGTTAATTGAGCATTTGTATTTGGAATTGAATTAATTAGCTTAGCTTATCACTCATTTCTCATTCTAGGACTGTCATTAATGGAGGCTTGCTGAGAGCTTCACCATTAACACTCTTAGCTAGAGAGCCATAGAATGCTTAATTGTTATTTATTTGCTAAATAGAGTTGCTAATTGTGGTTATTTAGTTTCTATTTGATTTATTGTTCAATACTAATTCTATGAAGGTACAATTTATAGTACACAAAATGGCACCCACCATGGGACAATAGGTTTCACTTTTTAAAAATCTCGTAATCTTCATTTTTGTTCAAATTTTTGCATGTTTAACTCTCAGTTTTACAGTGAAACAACACTTGTGAGACTTCAAATGACACTTTTGAGTAGTTAAACAGTGCTTTTGAGCATTGTTTCAATGCTTCCACAACAAATTTGTGTGCCTTTGCATAGAAAAACATCGCTTTTAAATCCTTATGACTTCTGTCTTAAATTCTATCAGCGCTTATTCCTTGAGTACCGAGCACATTTGCATATTTCTCCAATGCTTTCACTTAATTTTAAATGCCTTTGCTTAATTGTTTAGTGCTTTTACCCTTTTTTTTTGCACTTTTAAAAGTTTAAATAGCCCTTTTAATTTGATTGACATTGCTTTTAAATAGTTAAATAGCACTTTTAATCATTTCTGCGACACTTTTGAATAAAATGCAAATTTTCATAATTTGACTGTCAAAAAATGATTTTTATATCTCTGCAGGATGACTGATCATAGAAAAGTAAAAAAGCCAGAGAGCAGATTCAATCAAGAAGGCAAAGCTTTGACAAGGAAGATTAAAAAGGAGAACATTTCTCACATTAAGCTAGTTCTTGAGGATTCTCAACAAGAAGGAAAGGTACATTAACATTATCTCAAAGTTGTAGAAGCATATAAGGAAAAATTTGTTTCATTAAATTGGATATTTTCACCTTAAATCAAGTTTTTCTCAAGTTGGAAATTAAGGCTTAAAGTTCAATTTTAGCTTGCTTTCTTCAATTTTATCTTTGTTTCCTTCACTTTTGATGATTTTGTGACTAACTTGTTGGAGGAAAAGCACATTGGAAAGGAATGATCACCAAGGTAAGCATTAAAAATGAAAATCACTCAAAAATGCCCCTAGCCTTTGCTAGCTACAAGGAAAAGGTAAGCCTTAAAACTTTGTCATTTTTTGTACTTAAATTGTGGCTTTGGTGCTTTCAAAATCTAGTAATTAAAAACAACCTATCTTTGTTTGAGGAAGTTTAACATTAGGCCTATTCTCTTCAATTTTATTAGGGAATCAAAATGCCAAAAGTGTTAAACTCTTTGATTAGGTTAAGGAAATCAAGCACATAATCAAATAAACCCCTTGTTTGTGGAAGAGAGTAGCAATACTTGAATCCCTATTGTTAGTGGGTTGGAAATTGAACCTTGTTAATTGTGTTTGGGGATATGCTCTTCACCTTTTTGGTGAATCAAACTCCCACAACCTATTTCTTCTTTCCATTTTCTTTCTTTTACATGAACATGCTAGATCATTAGTTGGGCTCACCTCCCAAGATTTTCCTTAAAAGGACTGGTGAGAGGGACATCCCAAAGTGAGATACACTCACCTTTTCCATGATCATACAACCCACTATAAAATGAAATACATACATCCTTAATGGGGTGTGTGACAAAAGGGTGTTAAATTTTTGAACTTCCTCGAATAGTCCTCACGGATTGCACAAAACTCTGATATATCAATGGTGGGAAGCCTCTTAATATACTTGGAGGATGAAATTTTAATATGCATTTTGAACAGAATATTTATTAAAACCTTGTTAACTTAGTAAAGACTACCTTATAGAGCCATGTTTATGAACCAATCTTGAGCTAGGTAAATTGCTTGAAGTGTCTTTTTGTGCAAAACCCGTGATAACATACTTTCAAAATCAAACACTTATTCTATAGTGGGTAAAAAGAAACAAGTATATGCGTGATTGTTGTGTTTGGAAATACATAAAATAAGTGAAAGAGATATCCATTGAAACCTCATCTTACATTTTTAATCTCTTCAATTATAAATCAACAATTACCAGATCAAAGGACCAATTCAAATCAAACCTTGTTGGATGTCAGTTTCCACACAGTCCCACAAACTTAGGGTATCTTTACAAGGAGATAGCACTTGCATTGCTAATAAAGTCTGCAATTTTGAATACCAAAGTATTTTCAAAGGTCACGATCAAGGGGATATTCTCCCAAATTTATTTGAATAAAGACTTGAAGAAATGGATAAAAAATCCACGTTTCATGATTATCACCATGGAGGAAACAACAATAACACCAATAATGCTAATCAAGGTCCTAAAGAAACACTTGAAGAAAGGGCTAATAGAGCATCTCAAGATAATGATTTTCTTGAAGTCATGGAGAAATTGGTAGATAGGGATAGAGAGTAATTTTTCCTAAACCTAGCCCAAGTGGGGGTAGAGCTCCCATATGACTATGATATAGAGCAACTTAAGAGGAATCAAGAAGTAGATAACCCCATGAATGCTATGACTAAACAATTAAAAACATTTCAAGAACAAATAGATTTGATGAAAAAAGCCATTGAACCTAAGCCCTTTTCTATTGAAGCTTTGTGTCCTTTCCCATTCGACAAAAGCTTGGTCATGGCACCTTTTCCATTCAATACCATTTTTCCTAAATATGATAAGTATATGGGTAAAATAGACCCACAAGATCATCTAGGGGAGTTTTGTGCCTTAAGCATTGAGTTCATGCACAACACTACGCACCTAATGAGACTTTTTCCTAGGAGCTTGGGAGGTCCCGCCATGGAATGGTTCTCTAAGCTCGCACAAGGAATAAAGACTTTAGAGGAATTAGCCTCTAAGTTTGTGACCCATTACTCCTATAATATCAAGAATGAAATCACAATGCTCAAATTTTGTGATACCAAAAATAAAGATGGAGAATCCTTCTTAGGATTCCTACAAAGGTGGAGGACCATTTTTGCAAGGTATCCACGAAGTATCCCCAAGAAGGAGAAGATGGAAATATTTACAAACAATTTGACCATGGAGATGAATTATCAATTACAACTTCAATGTCCCCCAACATTTGAAAAACTTCTCAAAAATGGGATCAAGATTGAAGATGTATTGGTAAAGAGAGGAGAGATAAAATTGTTTAAAGATAATAAATCTAATACCAACAACAACAATAACCATTATATATCTAATTATGCTAATAATAGAGGGGCCAACAATCACAATGATAAACCCAAGTTATGGTTAAAGAATAATAACAAAAATCTTGTGAATGATAGAGTTGTGGAGGCCCACAACTTGAAGGAAACCCCTTTTAATTAATCAAGTGGAGCTAATTCTTTATACAATGTAAATCAAACAAATAAAGCTCCCTTTAATTCCAATAATTCCAACAACAATTCCAATAATCCCAAAAACAATGCCAACAATAATCCTTTTAATAATGCTAATGGGAATAAGCCCAAACCCTTTTTCTACACATATCAAAAGAGAAAATTCACCTTTTTAGGTGAACCCTTGGAGAACACATTAAGAACATTGGATGCTAATAAGATTATCATATTACCTGAATTGATACCTTATGAACCTCAAATTAAACCTAATTGGTGGAATGATTATCACCATTGTGAGTATCATCAAAATAAGGGTCACAAAACCAACAAATGCATGAAGTTAAAACACTTAGTGCAAGACCTAATAGATGATGGAACCATCAAAATTGAAGGGCCTCAAAATAATGAGGATCATATGGCCTTCAAGAACCCCTTTCTAAACCATGAAAAGGGTGAGTCATCTAATGCCAACCAAAATCAGAAAAGAGGTAATGAGAAAGTGAACTTTTCTCATACCTATGATAACATAATCAATACTCTAAGTGAAGAGGACAATACTATAAATGTTATCGTGGTAAAGGAGAAACCAAGGGAAGCATCATCTAACATTGTCACTAGGGGGAAAGCCTCTAAAATCACTTTACCTTCAAATTCTCTAGGAATTGTTTTACCTAACCAAAGAACATAATCATCTTCAAAGCAATATAACTTGGTTGATCAATTACAAAGAACTCCCACTCAATTCTCAATCCTAGAATTGTTCAAATTATCACCTACTCAAAAGGAAATTCTTGAGAAAGATTTAATAGAAACCAATGTGCCTCTAAACCTAGATGCAGACAAGTTTCAAAATATGGTGGGACATCTCATTGCTCCTCATTGCTTATCATTTTCTAAACAAGATGACATGTCACTAAACCACTCACAAAATTTACCTTTGCATATAGAAGTCCTTATTCACAAGCATAGAGTGAAAAGAGTGCTTATCGATGGAGGAGATGGCCTAAATATTTGTACCCTAAACTTGGTAAAAGCCCTAGGATTTTCCAAGGAGGCTATTGACCCAAAGAAGAAAATAACTAGCAAAGCCTATGATGATGAAGAAAGAGCATCTAAAGGAGTCATTGTACTTCCAATCAGAGTTGGTCCCATGCAAAAAGAGACCATATGCCAAGTTTTAGATCTAAATTTGACCTACAATATCTTATTAGGGAGGCCGTGGATTCATGAAATGTAGGTCATGCCTTCTACTTACCACCAATGTTTAAAATTCCTTTATCTAGGTCAAGACATTATGGTAAGTGGGGACTCAAACCCATTCCAATATTGTAACAACATGAAGCCCATCAATGACTCTTTAGTCCCGCATAATATAGAAGGGTCTATACCTAAACAAATAGAGCAAGGGAAAAGTTCCAAGGACATTCCATTATTAAAATGAAAGGAAAAGATGGAAAGCAAAATTATTGTTGAAGACATCCAAAGGCCCACTAACCTAGCTACATCGACAAAGGTAAATGAAAAGGTTAGTGAGGAGAATACACATGAGAAGAAAAAAAAGGACAAAGATAAAGCCATCCAAATTTACACTAAAGATGAGCATTACCAAAAGATGGACCAAATGATGATAAATTTTGATAAACAAAGTAAAATCAAGAAAATAGGAGTAGGGGAATATTCTTTATCCATGATGGATTTTCCATTATCCTCCAAGTCATATGGAAAACCATCCAATCTACCCCATAGATATAATGATCATTTTGTGAGAGAAAATACTTCATCATCCATGGATGAAGATGATAACGAAATTCTTAATTGGCTTTATAAAGATGAGGAGTCAAGTGCCCAAGAAAAATGTATCCAAAATATCAGCATTCCCACACATCAATATGGGAAAGGATTCCAAATAATGAAAAAGATGGGATACAAAGGCCAAGGACCTTTGGGCACAAGGAATGAAGGACTTATAGAACCAATTGAAATGACATGGTGAGATAGCAAGGAAAATAAAGGATTAGGGTACTTAGAACAAAGGTACACACAAAAGAACTATCCTAAAGTCTATGATCAGATATTGCAATTAGAATCCCATACTGATGAAGATTCTAATCAATGGGAATGAGACTCATTGTCAAGTGAGTCATGCCATGATGAGATAGATGTCATTCATACCTATACTTCTAGCAAATAAAATGATCAAATAGAAGAACCAAATCAGAATCAAGCCTCTAGTTCAAATGAAGTGGTCTTAGAAAATATTCAAATTCAAGAAATTGAAATAAATCAATGGGTAGGTGAACCCTACATACCTTCATGGAGACCTACTATGGAGGAATCAAATGTTAGGTTTAATCCATGAGACTTTTATCAAACAAAAACCTTAGAGGAGTCTAGTGAGGAAGACTTTGATCCTACTTCTTTGGAACATTTAGAAGAGACACATGTCATAGACTTGAATGATACAATGTATGAACTATCAAACAAGGTCTTATCCCTAAATCCCATTGATCCAAGCCAAAGCGTTGATCCTCTAACTCTCATATACCCGAAATCAATTGAATGGGATTCCATCAAACCAACCATCCTCCCAACCTTTTTGAATGACAATGTGGTGTCCCAATATCTCAATGTGATTGAACCTTCTTCTACTATGTAATATTAGGAGGAAATGATGAAGGGGAGTATCCAAACTTTCAATCCACCAAAAAATGAAAAAAATGAAAAAAGTAAGAAAGGAAAAGAATCTAGTGTTTTGATTATGTAAAAATAGGTTTTGAAAGGACCCAAAACCTTGTATAAAAGGAGAAAAAAATAGGCAATTAAGCACTAGTAGTACAAGTGCAATAGAACCAAAAAAACACCACACAAACTAGTCTTTAAACAAAAAGAACAACCAAAAGACAAAGGACAACAAAAGGAAAGAAAGACAACAAGATGCTGTCTAAACACATTTCATCAGTTCTTTTGCCTGATCAGCAAGAATTTGCATGTTTGCAACAAACAACTTCAGATCATCCATGTCATTCTTGTTGCCATCCTCCATCTTCTTGAACCTAGACCTCGTACGCTTGCTAGGGCCCTGATCATCTTTAGTGTCCATAACCTCATGGTTTCCTTTCCCATTATTGAGCTTGTCCACTAGGATCTTCACATGCTCATTTGATGCTTTTAGGATAGCATAGCTCTGCTCAGCAATATTCTTCACGGTCTTCTCCAGCTTGTCAATTCTCTTTTCCATAATTTTAATTTTCCTTGTCATACCATTACTATTTTCAGATTTGACCTCCATGGCAGTAATTCTGTCATTGAAAATAGTAAGACCCTCAGCCCTGGTGATAGTCTCAGTGAGCTCATCAATTGTCTAGCCCATCATTTTCAACCATGTTGTGGTAGCATTAGATCAAAAAGAAAAAGAAATAAAGGATGTTTCCAAAGGTGAAAACACAATTGAGGCACCTAAGGAAGGAAGTTTGGATGCTTTACTTGAAAATTATGAAGAGAGATCTCCAAATTTTATCGAGCCTATAGAAAAGATAATTATTGTGTCAAAAACTGAGCCAAAGATCATACAGCTAGCGACATGCTTATCTAATGAAGAGAAAAAATAATTCATAAAATTTTTCAAGGAAAAACAAGTCAACTTCACATGGTCATATGATGATATGCTGGGATTGGATCCAAATCTAATTATGCATCACTTGAACATCAAAGAAGGAGCCAAACTAGTCAAATAGAAGCTAAGGAAAATGCATCCACATATATCCTTGCTAGTAAAAGTGGAGTTGGAGAAATTGCTAAAAGTGGGATTTATCAGGGCCATTGAATATGCCCAATAGATTTCAAATATCATGCCAGTTTCAAAAGTGGATAAGTCCATCAGGATTTGCATGGATTTTAGGGATCTAAATTTGGCATGTCCTAAAGATGATTTTCCTCTTCCAAGAATAGACGCCATTGTGGACCTAAAAGTGGGACATTCCATGTTCTCACTTATGGATGGATTTAGTGGCTATAACTAGATCAGGATAGAACCCGAGGACCAAGATAAAACAACATTTACATGCACATGGGGGTCATTCTACTAGAATGTTATGCCCTTTGGTCTAAAGAATGCTGAGGTAAACTATCAAAGGGCCATGACAAAATATTCCATGATATGATGCATAAGTTCATGGAAGATTATGTAGATGACATATTAGAAAAATATCATTCAAGAGAGGAGCATCTACCAATTCTAAAATTTTTTTTTGTCAGATTAGAGAAATTCAAAGTAAGGCTCAATCCAAAAAAAGTGTGCATTTGGGGTCCAATCAAGAAAACTGCTAGGCTACATTGTATCAGCGAAAGGAATAGAGGTGGATCCCACTAAAGTCAAAGCCATCATGGAGATGGAAGAACCTAGAAACATAAGCCAAATGAGGTCATTACAAGGAAGAATTCAATCTATCAGAAGATTTATATCCTAATTGGCAGAAAAATGTCATAACTTCACCCAACTTCTACGTAAAGATATAGTTTTCAAATGGAATGAAAAGTATGAAGAAGCTTTTAGCATGTTAAAGAAATACCTCATGAAACCTCCAACTTTAATGCCACCTATCAGAGGCAAACCCTTGATCCTATATATTTCAGAAACACAACATTCATTGGGGGCACTTTTGGCACAAGAAGATGAATCAGGCAAAGAAAAAGCTATATATTACATAAGTAGGACTTTGGTCAAATATGAGTTAAACTATACTTTCATCAAAAGGGCATGTTTGGCTATGGTTTTTGCTTCCCAAAAACTATGCCACTATATGTTAGCTCATAAGATAAGACTCATTGCAAAGATCGATCCTTTGAAGTATCTACTTAGCAAAATATCATTAAATGGAAGACTAGCCAAATGGGTCATGGTGTTGAGTGAATTTGACATTGAGTATGTAGACTACAAATCTATCAAAGGGAAAGTCATTGCTAACCAATTAGCATAATCCCCACTACAAGATGATCATCCAATTCAAGTAGAATTCCTAGATTCTGAGATTTTGAATGTTGAGGTGAAGACATGGCAATTATATTTTGATGGTTCATACACCCAACATGGATCAGGAGCAGGCATACTCTTAATCACTTCTCTAAGATCTAAAATTACAAAGTCATATAAATTAATATTTCCATGCACCAATAACATAGTAGAATATGAAGCCTTGGTCATTGGAATCAAGTTGGCATTAGAGTGGAAGGTAACAGAACTAAAGGTTTATGGAGATTCACAATTAGTCATTAATAAAATTAACGATGAATATCAGATGAAAGATGACAAGATGGTACCTTATAAGAACATGGTGGAAAATCTTAAGAAGTACTTCATTCTTATTACATTTGAGCAAGTGCCAACAAAAAAGAACAAAGTAGTAGATGCAATGGAAACTTTGGCGTCACTTCTACAAATACCATATCAAAGTGCTAGATATGAATTCCTGATAGAAGAAGTGGAAGAACCCGCATTTGACCCTACCCATCCTCATACCATTTTATTGCTAACTACACATGAATCACCTTGGTATGGACCTATTTACACCTACCTAAACTATCAAATCCTACCCATGGACCAAACCAGGAACCAAAAGAAAAGCTTCATCTGCCAAGCCTCTCAATATACCTTAATATTTGAAACATTGTATCGTAAGAGTCTAGATGGAATGCTCCTTATATGTTTAGAGAAAGAGGAATCAGATGTAGCCTTGTGAGAAATCCACAAGGGAATCTATGGGTCACATTCAAACGGATTAACCCTAGCAAAGAAACTTCTTAGGATAGGATATTTTTGGCCTACGATGGAGAAAGACTTTTGTTACTTTGCCAAAACTTGTAGAAAGTGTCAATTTCATAGAAACTTGATACATGTGCCCACACAAGAGCTTCATCTGATGACAACACCTTGGAAATTTTATCAATGGGGTCTAGATTTAATAGGAATGATTTATCCACCATCCTCAAATGGTCATAAATTTATTATCACAACAATAAAGTACTTTACCAAATGGGTGGAAGTTGTACCCTTATCAACTGCAACGGGAAAGAAGATATCTTTGTTTATCCTAAACCACATAATATGTAGATATGGTTTTCATCATGCCATCATAACGGATAATGCAAAGCACTTCAAAAACAAAGACCTAAAGGAATTATGCACAAAGTTTCATATGATCCATCATTCATCTTCAATCTATTACCCCCAAGGTAATGGACAAGCTGAAGCAACAAATAAGAACATCTTGAAGATATTGAAGAGAACGGTGGACACTTTAGGTAGAGATTGGCACATAAAAATAAAATCAACCTTATGGGCTTATAGAACAAGCATTAGAATGCAAATAGGAGCTACACCCTTTTCCTTAGTCATTGGAACATAAGCAGTTTTACCTTTGGAGGTAGAACTTTCATCATTAAGGGTATCTTTGTATGGTTTGATAAGTGAAGAGGATTATAGAGTTGCTAGATTACATGAACTAGAACTACTAGATGAGAAACAACAACAAGCATTTGATCACATAAAAGTATACCAAAATAGAATGTCAAGGACTTATAACAAGCACATCAAGTCAAGAACATTTCAAATAGGTGACCTAGTTTTGCGAGAGAATCCCAAGAACCAAGAAAAAAGGGAAAAGAAGGGAAAATGGGATAAAAAATGGTTAGGACCTTTTGTTATCACTTCATCTTGTGGCACTAGCACCTATAAATTAGCGGATTGTGATTGCGAAGAGCTAGAAGAACCTATCAGTAGCATTCATCTAAAGATGTTCTATACATGAGACACATGAAAGAGTATAAAGAGTATCAAAAAATTGGATGGAAAGCATCTTATATATTGTATATAGTCAAAAGAGATCTTGAAAATACCAAAAACATTTGAAAAATAGAAAAGAGCAAAAAAATTGGAAAAGCAGAAAAGATAAAAAATAGTAGATAATTGAGCATGAAGAAAGCCAAAAACATTCATATATGATCCTCAAAAAGATGTTGTCTTGGTGAAAACCTAGAAAATAGGCACCTTGATGATATGAAAAAGAAAAAAGTTGAAAAAAGAGAAAATACAAAAAAAAGAGAAAAAAGAGAAAAAGTGCCTTGGTGAAAACCTAGCAAATAGGCACCTTGGTAGCAAAAAAAGGAAAAAGCTTTAAAAGTAGAAAAAAATAAGCAAGATCCATTCAATCGGTGAAAACTTGGTAAACAAGTGCCATTGAAATTCTAAGTCACTTGCATACCTAGAAGGTCACCTTGTAAATATTCCATTCGCCAACATTTGTATATATTGCATAATAAAACCCCACAATTGCATTTGCAAGTACCTAGAGATTTTGGTCACCTAATCTACAAATTGTCCTAAGTCCAACTTTGAAATCATATCAAACTAGGGGAAATCTACTCTAAAGGAGGAAGGATTCATCAAAATAAAATTGCAATCAATCATCGAATCAATTCATCAAAAATGCAAGTGAAACACTTAATCAAATCTTCAGTCCTAATCCAATTTGAACCAAAAGCAACATTTGATCCAAGATTTTCAATGATCCTATTTTTGTCAAGATTAAAAGTATGAAATGGATGGAACTACACTTGAAATATGGATTTTAAAAATATTGCAATTTTTTTTTCTAAGTGTTAACTTGATTGATGAAATCATGTCTTTCTAGCGAATCAATGAAAGTTTTTAACTAGACAAGCTATGATGAAAGCATGATATTTTAGTTGATTTCTAAATGTCTTTTTTAAGATCAAATTTCTAAATCATGTATTATTTGTCTAAGGACATGATCATCAAAGAATCATCGAGGACTTGTACATAGGATAAAATTGAGATCTCTATTTATTTACGCAAAAGGATACCTTGGATATTTTGATCTTCAATATCATAATACCAAAATCCACTTGCAACATAGAATTTGACAAAATTGATATTCACACTTTCATGATTAGTTTCAATTAGTGATAGTTGTACCAGATAAGAGATGGGAAAGCAACAAAAGAGGTGCAAAAAGCATTCATATCATCATGGATGAACTAGGGATGGTTGTACTAAAAAGTGGGATTAAAAAATTGCTCAATGATGATTATAAGCTCCAAATTTTTGAATAATGACAGTTAGTTGCATACATCTTAGATTAAATGCATTTAATGTATTTTTCCTTTCTTATTTTATGATTGCAAGATGGAAAATTGACAAAACAAAAGGGGGAGTGGTCAAATAAAAAATCAAAGGATCATCAAAAACTATATGTGATCAAGTGTGTTGGAAATCAAAAATAAAAAACAAAAGTGCATTTCATTAGTTTACTTGCATTTGTTAGGTTAATTTATCACCATTGTATTACATTGCATTAAATCATTCAAATCATCTTCACTAGATTCACTTTATCTTACATTCATTTAAGCATTTTCATCATTTAAACCATTAAGTTCATTGCATTTCATCATTTTTGAATCATTGCATTAAATTACATAAGTCATGTACCATCATTTTCATTAGGTTCATTGCATTAAGTTGCATTAATCTTTATCATTAGAATCATTTAATTCAATTGCATTAGGTTGCATTCATCATATTAATTCCATTAAATTGCATGAGGTTGCATACATCACCATAAATTCATTAACTGCATTAGATTGCATCATTCAAGATTCATTTCATTTAGTATGCATCATTCTTTGACAAAAGGAAATCATTCATTTCACATCCATTAAGTACATTTACCATTGCATTCATTAGTACAAAATCATTACATCATTATACCCATTACATCATTGCATTTCAAATAGAACATCATAACCATCATTAGGTGCATATCATTTAAGTCATTACATATAAATCCATTCAACAAAAGAATTGCATTGCATCATCATTTATATCACATCTAAACATCTAGAATCATTAAGCATTACATATCCATATCACATTTCATCATTACACATCATTTCATTGCATCATGTTGCATTCATAAAGCCAGTATTCATTACAACCATCTAATCCATCTATATATCATTGCATCCATAAAAGAAAAGCATTAATCATTAGAATCCACATCATTGCATTCATCCATCTATTTTATGTCATACACAAGACAACCATTTAAGCATCATTAGAACATATGCATACATTTCAAAAATTGCATCTAAAAAGCATAAAACAAAGCATATAGGAGATAGAATCATCTAGATTTGCATATCATGCTAAAACACCTGAAAAGGAAATCCAACACATCATGACATCATATATAGTGAAAGCTATCAAAATGAGTATCAAAGTCTATAACATCATCATGAAGTAAAAAAAATATCAGAATCTATCAAATGAGCATAAATGTCTATCCAAAGATCAAAGTGTCAGCATGAACAACATAGATCAAATAAAAAATGATACAATAGAGTCTAATGTCTCGATATCAACAAAGAAATGAGATCATGTATATCATCAAATAATCTGAAGTATCTCAAATCATATCTCAACTGGCTGAACCACTAGCACCATCTACACCATCAGGACCAAGAGCACTATTTGGAGGATGACTCAAGCTCACCTGTAATCCCTGTTGACTCATCATGGCCAGAAAGGTCTATATCATCGAACTAAGATGAGTAACTTTTTGTTGCATCACTGACATATGAGACTGAAGAGATATAACATCTGATGCTAAAGCTGGAGCAGGAGCCTATGCTGCAAAAGACTGTGGTGGAGGTATCGAAGAAGAAGGCATGGATCTAATAAGGATGGAACAAAAATCAAAGAATATGGACATGAAGAAGATGAGGGCATCGAAGTAGAAGCAGGTTCTTGAGAAGAGGAATCTTGTGGAACAATTGGTGGTATAACTAGCTAAGTAGGAGGACCCTGTGCCTGATCAAGAAAAACCTATGCAACCTCTGCATCAACCTCTCGCTATCACCTAGCCCTATGTCGACCACATCTCACAGCTAGATCCCCAACAACTTGATGAAGTGCTCTATCTACACCACCTCTAACCTGATCAACCCTAGGAGGGATAGGAGAAACAACAATCACTAGAATAAGAACTTTGCTTGCTTTGACTACCCAACAACCCTGTCATCTACACCTTACTCTAATACTACCCCCACCTCTCCCATAATCTCCATCATCACCATCACTTGCATCATCTCCCACATCACCACCATCACCATCTGATACCTCATAAATACCTATAACTCTCTCACCAGGATCAATAAATATTAGAAATAGGTACCAATGCAACCACTCAACATAATACTCTATGATCCTAGCATCCATCACATGCTCTCGCATTGACCAAGGTAGATACCCAAGGTCTCAAATCTCTCTAAAAGCTATGCCATAATCTACATAGGGACCCCACAAAGATCACTCTTCCTGCACTTGAGCATACATTGCTACTCCCTGTGGCATATCCTGTATGTGCCCATATTGATGCAATACTCTCCTAAAGAAGAATCTCTCAATGATATAAGTGGAATGCCTAATCATCCATCGAGGGAAAAACATATAAGGTAACTCAGTGTCATCCTCAGGCCAAGCCTCACAACTAACATATGGCCTCCAAACTACAACATCCATATCATCAATGACACGATGCCAAAAATTCATCTTACCTATATGGGTATGAATAAACATACCCTCATACATCTAGGTGAATGGCCAACCTAGATCTTGCTATCACACTGTGATAGGCCGTGTCACTGGGATATGCTCCCAATTCCAAATCTGTAACAAGATCACTCCTGTAGTAAGCGTAGAAGATCATCTATAGACAACTATATGTAGCTCATGATACAACTGAGCTAATACACATGATCCCCAATCAAATCTTTGAGGATGCACCATCAAGTCCTCGAGGATAGGACCCCATCAAACTGCAAATCCATGACCACATCTATTCAGAATTAGGAACCCACCAATTAGAGTACCTAAGACTGCTGGTAGCACTAGAAAAGAAAGAAACTATGCCCACTAGATATGATCATCTCCAATGGTCCGATCTAGAAAGACCTGCCCACATGCTAACCTATCATATATAGAATTGTAATAAACTAACTCACCTTTGGTAGGAAATCAAGGATATGATATACATCCTTCAGGGTGATATTCATCTCACCCATAGGCAAATGGAAGGTATTATGGTCTGAGTGCCCTCGCTCAGCCATAGTAGTGATCAAACCTTGATTCACTTAGAATTGAGGTAGAGCAAGAAGGAAAGATAAACCACATAGAATAATATGTCTAAAATCAGCCACACTCAGGTCCTAGATCATACTCATGGGTAAGGGATATGAACCATGAACACCTAATGACTTGAGCACAGCCTACACAAAGAAAGTTCAATCACATCAATTTCAAAATTAGTTAACATTTGGATTATCCTAAGTCAATCAAACATTTACAAATATCAAACCACAAGCAATTTTCCTGAGTCTATTCAGAGAGGATGGAAAATTCATCATCATCCATCATCTAAATCTAGATTGACAATCAAATATTCAAGCTATGGCTGACTCATACTGACATCTTACGACTCACTATAACATCAAATTGGTTACCTTAACCAATCATCTGATCAATGATGTTGAACAGGTTGAAAGATGACTAAGTAAATTAAAAAATTTTCCTAAAAGGGTGAGAGCACTATTTCAGGCTTTAAAAGCGCTAAAATGCAAAAACATTGTTTAAAAGTGTAAATGCACTACTTAATAGCTCAAAAGTGCCACTTCAGGAAAATGCGCTAAAAGTATTTGAAAGCACTATTTTAAAATTCATAAGCGCTAATCTAAATGGAAAAAGCACAATCAAATGCAAATATGCTATTTGACAAGGCAAAAGCGGTCTAGGGCCAAGAATAGGTGTGTAAACGCGTTGTTCTAAAATGCGGAAGTGCTACTTAAAAATGTGGAAGCACTACTTGAAGGGTAAAAGTGCCATTTAAATATGCAAAAGTGCTATTTGGAATTTAAAAATGAAAAAAAGGGAGTTTTATCATGAAAAATTCAATTTTTTTGAATTTACAAGCATAAATCGATAAAACAAAGAGGTTCAGACACTCACTGGAGGTTCATAGGCGAGTTGCCGCTAGTACCATCACCCATGCTTGAATTTGTACTCACGTATTGGGATCAACATCATCAAAGAGTTAAAGGAGGTCAGAGCTCAAAAGTCAAGAGTAAAAGTGAAAATGAATAGTAAAAAAGACTTTTTACCCCTTTATATAAACCTTTTGACCTAAAAAGGGTATCTTTGACCTAAAAAGGGAATCTTTGATCAGAGGAGGCCCAAGGACCAAAATTTATGACCAATTCTGCCAAAACAAGGGCATTTATCATCAAACATACATGAAAACATTATCGAAAATGAAATCAGAATTTATTATAAATAGACCCAATCAACGCAAATTGACCTAAATCATTAGAAATTTTTAACCATCTATCAAATTTCATTTCATTTTTGAGGGGGAATACCATCTAATAATCAGCAACAACATCATCAAATCAGGGGAACAACCATCAAATCAGAGCACAATTTTTTATCAGAATTATTCTCGCTAATCAATCAAGAGGGGCATCAAATATCAAATCGAACCACATCAAATCATGTATCACATCAGTAATCTAAGATTAGATCGACTATCAGGAACACCAAAATCAAATCAGAACTACATTAATCCCATCATCAAAATTGGCATTTCATATCAAATATCTAGATCGACCAGCGATAGAATCAGGACCTTTTATCAAGTTGGATCAAAACATTCTTTGAATTGACACACTTCGCATGTCAACTCAAAGAGGGGCATTTGTAATCACCAAAAAGTGGATAGGATCATTCAAGTGACAAATCAAGGAAAATCAAGGAAAAATCAAGGCAATTGAATCCAAACAAGTATTTAGCCAATCAAAATTAAAATCAAGTCTTAATTCAATATAATTCAAAATCTAAAGCCAAAAGATCAATTAAGATTATTTAAATCAAGTGAAATTAAATCAATGTGCAATTAATTCAATTAATGACATAGTTCAAAATTAAATTAACTCAACCCATTCAAGGGGTGCACTTGGCTAAATAAATGAATTAAAATCAATTGATTAAATCCTAATTTCTCTCAACACCACATGGGAGGAAAAAGCCTCAACCAATAGGATTTAAGAAAAGGAGCTCAGATGGATCAAGCCAAATTCAATCTCAATCATTCAAATTGAAAGAGCATCTTGTCCACTCATCTTGTCTTCTTGTCCCAAGCTTTGAGCACACAATATTTAAATTGTCTTCAAAGGGTGGAACCAAAGACTCAACTCAAGTTTAATCATGATCAACTCTACTACACCCCCTACCCTTGCCAAATCCTATATAAGCAAGGCAAAATCACTCATAAAACAATCCACAAATTTGAGAATTGCATCTAACCTCTTGAGAATTATAGCTAGAAAGGGAATTTAGAAGTTCATTGAGCATTTGTATTTGGAATTGAATTAATTATCTTAGCTTATCACTCATTCTCATTCTAGGACTGTCATTAATGGAGGCTTGCTGAGAGCTTCACCATTAACACTCTTAGTTAGAGAGCCATAAAATGCTTAATTGTTATTTATTTGCTAAATAGAGTTGCTAATTATGGTTATTTAGTTTCTATTTTATTTATTGTTCAATACTAATTCTATGAAGGTACAATTTCTAGTACACAAGGACCCTACAAAATTTTCCAAAAGTTTGTGCCCAATGCCTAAAAGATAGAGTTTCCACTAGTATTAGGAATCTCTCCAATTTTCAATGTCTCATATCTCTTTCCTTACAGAGCACCTTTGGGTACAAATGAAGATACCATACCAGAGAATGGGGAAGATGATGTAGATTGGATTAAAAACCTAGCCCCAAGCAAGCTAGTCCAGTTGGAATCCATCGTGGATATTAAGGTGGTCAAACAAATAAGTAGAGGCACTTACAAAGAGTACTTGGTTAAATGGGAAGGTTTACTAGAATCATAGACTACTTGGATGACTAAAGAGGACATCTTAAAGAATGGTACCAGTTTACAACAATTAGCGATTCAAGGGACTTGATTTTTTCCTTTCTCAGAGAGTATGGTGCAAGAGCACCTCTTGTAGACCCAAGGTTGATTAGGGATCACTCAATTTTTATTTTTTTTCATTTGACTGTAATAAATCCTTTTTAAGGTTATTGATATTATTCTCAATCTTTGTAATAAGGTCATGAGACCAAATTGGGTGTGAAGGTCCTAATTGGAACAAGTTAGGAAACTATCGTCAAAATGGGTCAAACCCCTCCAAAACATGTAAAATAGAGCATAAAGGTGTCTTAGGGTCCTAAAAGGTCTTTTGGAATGATTGTAATATTTTTGAGTCACTTGGATGTGACTAATGCAAAAAATGCATAAAGACGTAAAATGTTGCTCAAGTTGCAAAAATGTTGTCAATGCAACTTTGACAACTTGGATTAGTTGTACACCAATGACCAACTAATTCAAATTTCAATTGGACCAATTGGAGGAAGGTTTTTAAAACTTTTGATGTCAATTTGGGATGTAATGAAGAAGTGGGGCATGAGTGAGAATGAATTATTTTGTAGAAACATTGAGTTTTTCCTATTTTCTAGCTATTTACTATGATTGTACAGATTCATTTTGATTGGGCCACACAATCCACATGGCCATAGAAAGTTAGTATATTTAGTTGGTCTATATTTTCAATTGGTTTGAGTTCATTTGGTTTTCATTGGAGAGAGATCCATTCAATTTTGTGAAGACTGGTTCAGGAGACTTACTAAATCGAGGGTTTTGGATTTCAATGGTCTTAGCCTAACATTACACAATATGATATGGAAAATATCTTGGGGAATGTTAGGTACACATGTAAATTAAAAAATTCATTTTTTTTTAGAGAAAACAAAGCAATCCCCAAATTTTTTCATTAAGCCCTAGGCTTGACATTTAAATGTGACAAGCCCGACAAGAGGAGGAAATATGTTGGAGAATGAACAAAGGAGGGTGTGGGTGTGATTTAATTGTTGTTTTAATGTCCCTAGGAAACAAAATAACTATAAGTATAATAGTTTTTCCTTGATCAATCCATTGGTGTTGAATTTGTGCAAACCCTCATGTACTAGGTCTAATAGGCTTGTTCGGCTCAAAATTGGTTGACCCAATCAAACTTAGAACTCAGATCCAAATTTGTGACATTTCATGGTATGTCCAAATGGGTGTATGAAACTGTGATTTAGTTTGTGATGCAAGAGCATTTTGGGTTTCTGAAGATTCTTCTTAGTCTCGGAGGAATTCCCTGGCAGAGGGATGCATTACTTTTTTTTGGCAGCTTTTTGAGTTTCTATGTTGCGATGATCTGTGGAGATCTTTGGCATGTAATCTAAAAGGAGGTTGTACCTTGATGTATTTGGAGGCTATTTATAAGATCAAATCTCTTGAGGTGGCATGGTTTGGGAGATCTTGGATGATCTATTTCAAAGTTGGAGTTGTTTTCCTTGCCGTCAAAACTGTATTTTCCTGCAATTTTTGTGCTGATTGCACGGAGTGTAGTCATTGATAATTAATGAATCAGAATTTTTTCTCTTAGGTCCTTTAATAGGACCTAAATTAATATCTTTTCCCAAGAGTGCAAGCCCTAATTAATTATGAGTAAAAAGTTATGTCCATTTTTCTTAGGTACCTATTTTCTACCAGTTTTCACACGAAACACGGAGTATTTCTTCTTGCGCAGATCTGTATGATGAGATGGGGCCTTGTTAAGTTAGGATCATGTTCTTGGGTCATGTTTGGACCTAAATGTAACCTCACATTAAGTTTTGATCATTATTTATTTATTTTTGGTGTCTCTCCTTAGACTAGACCTATATTGTAATTAAATGCTTATCTGGCCAACTTGTGGCTTAGCTGGCTATATATTGTGAGCTTGAGTTGATGTAGAGGGATTATAATCATAGGAGGAAAGATGTATATATAGTAGTGATATGATGGAAGAGTATAGTAGAAGCCAATTTTTGAATCTGGGAGTTTGTAGTAGAACTAGTGGCTTGAGGGCTTAGGACAACAAGAGGTTGCTTGGTGGCTTGCGAGCACAAGTTTAGATCCTGTGTTGGTTGTTCCTATTAGAGGCTTCTTGTTGCAGATATGAACTATTTGGTGGTTCCTAGATCTTGTGAGATCTTGTAGATACTTTTTAATTTCATTGTAATAGGCTAAAACCCAGAAGGCCTTACAGTCGAGCATGTTGAATGAAATTCTATTTTGAACCATTATAGTGTTGAATTCCACTATGTTTGTTGTTTTTATAATTGGCAGTGTAGGCTTGGATCATCCCTCATTGGATCCTCCATCCCTACCTTGCATCAAGTGGTATCAAAGCTTGAAGATCTTGAGTGTGTGGACATATTGCCGAGGTTAAGGTAGTTTGCACCAGGACCTTGGATTGAAGATGCCTCTAAGGAGAGCATATTCTATGTGAAAGATGAAGATTTCCTAGAGTGAGTAGATCACTGAATTGAGGTAGGTTGTGAAGATGGATAGTATATCACTGAGTGTGTGGAGGCAACTAGAATCTTGCAATCAAATCACCGAATAGAGGTAGTTGCACTTTGAAAGGAACTTGATGGATAAGTTGGGTCAGCTTCGGCCTAAATTCAATCTGCGGATTGAAGAGTTGATGAATTCTTGTTGGAAGGAAGTTGTCTGGTCGATTAAAAGGATTATTTGGAGAAGAAAATAGTTTGATGTTAAAGAAGAGGTGAAGGATGACTTCACTGAAGATGATAATGTATGTGTTGGTTTTCATGAGAAGATGGATGGATCTGGCATGAGAATTGCAGAGCATCTAGTTGGGCTTGATCAGATTGTTGTTGGTGAAGAGTTACTTGTTATCGAACACCTTTGTGATGATGGTGTTTCCAAATTGGTTTTCTTTTGTGTTATGGTGCAAATCTTATTTTCTGGTTGTGGACTTGAATTGCTGGTTGACAGTAATGAGTCTTGTGATGAGTTGCAGAGATGGGATGTTGATGATGAGGGATTTCATATTGACGTGGATCTGATTTTGGATCTACTTGTTGGGGAGTTGGATAATCTTGTTGCTGATATGGGTTGTGGTGATCAATGGTATGCTGATTATATTGTTGAGATTCATGTGATCCTAATGTTTGAATGGATGAAGCATAGATGGTTGATTTTCTGATTTGTTCTCTTGTCCTTGATGGATTGGAAGCCTTTGGTGAAGATGAAGTTGATTGCAGGTAATTATCTTGAGATTAAAGTATGGGACATACTTTATATTTACCTTAGTAGTTTGATATAGGAGCATTTTTTGTTCTTGAAGATCCTTCTTAGTCTTGGAGGAATTCCTTGGTAGAGGGATGAAGTACTTTATTTTTGGCAGCTTTCTGAGTTTTTGTGTTGCGATGATCTGTGGAGATCTTTGGAATGTGCACTAAAAGGAGGTTGTACCTTGATGTATGTGGAGGCTATTTATAAGATCACATCTCTTGAGGTGGCATGGTTTGGGAGATCTTGGATGATCTGTTTCAAAGTTGGAGTTGTTTTCCTTGTCGTCAGAACTATATTTTCTTGTAGTTTTTATGTTGATTGCGCGAAGTGTAGTTGTTGATCCTTAATGAATCAGAATTTATGCTATTGGGGAATTTAAGAGGACCTAAATTAATATATTTTACCAAGAGAGAAAGTCCTAATTCATTATGAGAAAAAATTTATGGCCATTTTTCTCGGGTACCTATTTTCTGCCAGTTTTCACGTGAAACATGGAGTGTTTCTTCTTGCACGGATCTGTATGATGAGATGGGGCCTTGATAAATTAGGATAATGTTTTTGGGTCATGTGTGGACATAAATTTAACCTCACATTAATTTTTGATCATTATTTATTTAGTTTTGGTATCTCTCCTTAGATTGGACCTATATTGTAATTAAATGCCTATCTAGCCAACTTGTGGCTAAGATGGCTATATATTGTGAGCTTGGGTTGATGTAGAGGGATGGAAATCATAGGAGGAAAGATGTAGATGTAGTAGTGATATGATGGAAGAGTAGAGTAGAAGAAAATTTTTGAATCTCGGAGTTTGTAGCAGAACTAGTGGCTTGAGGGCTTAGGACAACAAGAGGTTGCTTGGTGGCTTGCAAGCACAAGTTTAGATCCTATGTTGGTTGTTCCTATCAGAGGCTACCTATTGCAGATCTGAACTAGTTGGTGGTTCCTATATCTTGTGAGATCTTGAAGATACTTTTTAATTTCATTGTAATAGGCTGAAACCTAGAAGGCCTTACAACCGGGCATGTTGAATGAAATTCTATTTTGAACCATTATAGTGTTGAACTTTGTTGTGCTTGTTGTTGTTATAATTGGTAGTGTAGG
Organism: Chamaecyparis obtusa; assembly: GCA_027943335.1. Classification (NCBI taxonomy): domain Eukaryota; kingdom Viridiplantae; phylum Streptophyta; class Pinopsida; order Cupressales; family Cupressaceae; genus Chamaecyparis; species Chamaecyparis obtusa. Next base: position 2,332,349 of record BSBK01000210.1, on the reverse strand, counting down.
CTTGGATCATCCCTCATTGGATCCTCCATACTTGTCCTATGTTAGTTTGGCCCTTGTTAAGGAAGTTTTGGAGTAAGAGGCAAAATAGTCAGTTTGGAGGGCTAATTGTACTAGGTCTACTAATAGGCCTAATTGAACAAAATACACTGAGTTTTTGTCAACACCACCAAGTGGGCCAATTGGGTAGATTGTCTTATTGGGGAATGAAAGGAAACTCACCCATGCTTCTCATACTTTGATGATGAGATCCTTGGTTTCTAGTGAAGGTTGTTTCTTGAGGAGGTCTTAGGGGTTTGGGGTTTGATGTGAGGAGTTGTATCTCCTATTCAAGATAAGATTGCTCTTTTGTGATAGGTCTTAAGGGAGGAAATAGAGAGAGGCTAGAGTGAGAACATAACCATGGAAGGTTATTAGAAAAAGGACCATTGGATAGTGTGTAGGAGAAACCCCTATTGCAAGAGAACCTAATGATTCCTAGAGAAACACTTGTCACTCTCCATCACCAACACTTGGATCCAACAACTAGATTATGAAACCCTTCCATTTTAGCACTAAATTTTTCACGAGTATGAATATTTGTAGTAGATGTGTCCTGAGTCAAATTATGCAGGGCCCCTAGTAAGAAGTCATCTCAGCTTCCACTTGATTATAATACAAGGAAAGCTCATTCAGTTAAATATAAAGAGGGTTTTACTTTAGTCAAGCCCCAACGTAAGGAAATAAATTCTAAAATAACTCTCTAAGTGATGAGGAAACCAATGAGGTGTTTAATAGATTTGATGCCCTTGAAGAGTTAGACCTATTTGATGTAGCCTTGGTAGGTCTACTTTCTAGTTAGGAACTAATGAGAAAAGATCCATCAGTTGGTAAGAAGGATGATATTCTTCTCGACATTCTTTTAACATAAGTACTAGATTTCAAAATGGATACAAACATTACCCTTTGGTCATTAAATGAGTTGGGTATAAAGGTATGCAAAGAGATATGAGACTATAGAGGTGTAGTATGTGTTGAGACTATACTAGAAAAGGAACCTTAGGAACCTCATAAAGGTAAAGGTACCCTACATGCATTAGGATTACAACAAAATAGTCTCAAAAGAGGGGTTCTTGAGAAGCCTTTTTAAAGTGGGAAGAAAGAAGGATCAAGAAAAAGTAAAACTAATTGAAGATACTTTGGTTGAGTTTAGATTGATGAAAAAAATTGATTCACACTTCTACCCATCTCAAAAATTATTGTTCTCTCATGGAATGTAAGGGGTATTAATAGTATCCCTAGAAAAAAAGGCTATTTGTGATTTGATTTGATGTCATTCTCTAGATATTATATTCATACAAGAAACAAAGATGCTTGTTGAGGGCATGATGAGCTTAACTCCTTGGATTTAGAGTATAATTCATTTCTAGTGTATTGGGGCTCAAGAATATTTTGGTGGTATGACTTTCCTCTAGGACCCACAAAAACTTGTTTCTAAGTTGTGGATTTCCAATAGATCCTTGTTATGTATGGTGACCCTTAATTTGGAATCAAGTGAAGTTAAGCTTCTCACTAATGTGTATGATCCAACTGTTATTTAAAGGAAGCCTTTAATATAGTCCACATTAGGATGGTTATATCCCTTTCTCCCTATCTTCTTTAGATTTTAGTCAATGATTTCAATGTTTTTTTAAGTATGGATGAAAAAGGGGGAGGTCTTTTGATGCAGGAGCATTCTTAGGTCCTTGGTGAATCTGCATGGTAGTGTGTTACTTGGCTGGTGTTACTCAGTTGCAAATTTAACCAATGGTCTCAGTTATTGAAGGAAGCTCAGTCGCTGAAGGAACTCGGTGAGACTTCTTGTGCTCGGTGGAACTAGTGCTTGGTAATGCCTATGTTGCTCGGTGTTTCTTGGCTTGGTCAGTTGTTTCACTAGTGCTCGGTTGTTTCTCTGGCACTCGGTAGTTCTGGCTTACTAACTAGAGTTCTTGGTGATTTGGTTGGCTGACTTGGTGCATTTATTGTTGGTAGCTTTTGTTGGATTCTCCTATGTGAATCTAGAGGCCGACATGTTGAATTTAATAATTGTAAGGCTATTGGAGAGCCGAATTGTATTGCATTTAATATTTGTTTGTAGGAGTTAATTATTTCATCCAGCTGACTTGTGGCTGATGATTAGTATTTATAGGATGTTTGGGTAGTTGTTTGAGGGAGGAGATTGGAAGTTCTGATAGAGATCTCGGGGTAGCAGATAAGTGAAGTTGTGGAAAAGATCCTACGAGATCTTGCACATCAGATTGATTTCTAATAGTTGTAATAGAAGGGCTAGTGGTTGAGACTTGGAGACAAGGAGATTTATTGGAGGCTTGTGAGCTCAAGTTTAGATCTACCTCAGGGTTTCCACCAGTTGCTAATTTGTCTTAGAACTAGACTAGCTGGAGTTGTGTTGGATCTTGTTGATCTTGCATATTGTTTCTGATTGTAATTGGCCCTAACTTGGAAGGCCTTACAACTAGGCATGTTAATGAAAAATATGTTTTGAAACATATCTCGTTGTGTTATTCCATTGTGTTGTTCTTGATTGGCTGAAAGGTTGGACTGTCCTTAATTGGATCCACCATCCTTGACTGCGTCAGGTGGTATTAGATCTGAGTTGATCTTGTTGAGCAGAGGTTGACCTAGAAAGGATGATCTTGCAAAGTTGATCTTGTTGGAAAAGAGATCGTATAATCTGGGTTGCAGATCCATGGCACTGAACTTGTGGAATCTTGGCCTAGTTGTTTGTGCGAGGTGGTAGGCTGATCTAACTTGCATACAACTTAGAGGTTGTTACAAGGTGTTTGGTGTAGGGTTTTCTATAGGGGGTTTTTTTATCTTTAAGGATTCCTCTGAGAAGATTGGACCCTAGAGTGATTACGGATCTTTATTATACTATGGAATCTAGGATTACAAATAAAGATAAATCTGATTTCATATCAGAGATGGAGTTGATGAAGAATGACATGGTCACTGAGATCATGAGAGCTGTTGCTAGTGTACCTTAGAATGTTGGTATTGAGGATGGTTATGAGGAAGATACTAAAGACTTTGAAGTTGCTAGATCTAGTGGTGATGACCGGAGGGATAGATCTGGTGAAGACAAAACTTCTCGGTTGCATAGATCTGGAGCTTGGTTAAGTAATAGTTACTAAATGGAAGTCTCTACTTTCTCTAGTACTTTTTAACCTGAGAACTTGATTGACTGGATTGGTGAATTTGAAGATTTCTTTGAGCTGGAAGAAATTGAAGATCCTCTTTGGGTGAGATTGGCACAGACAAAATTTAAAGGACATGCTGCTCTTTGGTGGAAAGAATTACAAAGAGATAGAGAAGATGAAGGTGAAATGAAGATCAATCGGTGGAGGTTGATGGTGACTAAGTTGAAAGCTTAGTTCATACCTACTAACTATGAGCTTGACTTGTTTAAGAAGTTGCAGAATCTGAAATAGAAGGATTTGACTATTGAAGATTATACTGAGGAGTTCTACAAACTTACTATTTGGTCAAGATACAGAGAACTTGGTAAGGAAAAGGTAGCTCGGTATGTGAATGGCTTGAGATTCAATATTTAGGATGAGCTTGGTATGATGAAGATTGATTTTGTTGAAGATGCTTATCATTATGCCCTGAAGGCATAAGATAAGTTGAAGACAAAACAACATAGTAATCCTTGAGGGAAGGAAAAGATTGATCACTCGGTGCAGGATAAACTGACTATATAAGATGAACAGAAAACTATAGAATTGAAGAAGAAGATAGGTAGAGTTATCATTAAGAGAACTTGCTATAACTATGGTGAAGAAGGACACCATTCTTTTGAGTGTACACAAGAAGCTTGGTGACCAAAGAACTACTGTGGTGAATAAAAATGTTGAGAATGAACCTAAATCTAAGAACTTGCTAGTTCGGTGAACATTGCTCAATACAAAGGAGGAACCTTGTTAGAGGAGTAACTTGTTTAAGACTCGATGCAAGTCTAGAGGTAAAATTTGTGATGTTATTGTTGATAGTGGTAGTATCGATAACCTTGTTGCTAAGGACATGGTTCAAAAACTTGGTTTGAGTAGAATGAGACATCCACATCCTTATAGGATTTCTGGTTGCAAGATGATCATGCTCTAGAAGTAAGAGAACAATGCTTTGTTGATGTTCAAATTGGCCAGTATAAGGATCTTGTGTTATGTGATATTTTGGAGATGAATAGTTGTCATATATTGCTTAGTAGACCTTGGAAATATGATTATAGAGCTATGTATCATTGTGTAAAGAATGTCTTTATTGTTGAGAAGGATGACAAGAAGTTTTCCTTGATGCCTTTGCTTGATACAACACTTAGTAGGAGAAGTACGAGTATTGGTAGCTGAGTTGATTTGGTAGATCCTAAGAGGATGGATGATCAGTTTGGAGAATAGACCTGTGTGTTATCAAGGAAAGAGTTTAAAAGATAGAGGAAGTTGAAGTGGAAGAGTATGCAAAGTGAAAAGATGGAGGAATTATATGTGAAGAACCAGTTCAGGGTTTATGTGTTGAATCCCAAAAGATGTTCTTCTCACATATGAACATCTTTTCGAACCTGGGGTGTCTGATGCAGGGGCATTCTTGGGTCCTCGATGAATCTGCATGGAAATGTGTTACTTGGCTAGTGTTACTTGGTTGTAGCTTTAACTGATGGTCTTGGTTATTGAAGGAAGATCAGTTGCTGAAGGAACTCGGTGAGACTTCTTGTGCTTGGTGGAAATGGTGATTGGTAATGCCTATGTTGCTCGGTGTTGCTTGGCTTGGTCAGTTTTTTCACTGGCGCTCGGTTGTTTCTCTAGTGCTCAGCAGTTCTAGCTTATTGACTAGAGTTCTTGGTGATTTGGTTGGCTGACTTGGTGCATTTATTGTTGGTAGCTTTTGTTGGATTATCCTATGTGGATTTGGAGGCCGACATGTTGAATTTAATAATTGTAAGGCTATTGGAGAGCTGACTTGTATTGCTTTTAATATTTTTTTGTAGGAGTTAATTGTTTCATCTAGCCGACTTGTGGCTAATGATTAGTATTTATAGGATGTTTGGGTAGTTGTTTGAGGGAGGAGATTGGAAGTTCTGACAGAGATTTGGGGGTAGCAGATAAGTGAAGTTGTGGAAAAGATCTTGCGAGATCTTGTAGATCATATTGATTTCTGATAGTTGTAATATCAGAGCTAGTGGTTGAGACTTGGAGACAAGGAGATTTCTTGGAGGCTTGTGAGCTTAAGTTTAGATCCACCTTAGGGTTTCCACCAATTGTTGATTTGTCTCAGAATTGGACTAGCTAGAGTTGTGTTGGATCTTGTTGATCTTGCAGATTTTTTCTAATTGTAATTGGCCCTAACCTGGAAGGCCTTACAACCAGGCATGTTAATGAAAAATATGTTTTGAAACATATAATGTTGTGTTATTCCACTATGTTATTCTTGATTGGCTGCAAGGTTGGATATCCTTAATTGGATCCACCATCCTTGACTGCATCATGTTTCCAAGTTACAACATTCTTATAATCTCTTGAGGGATAACTTGGATTTTTTGAACTTGGTGAACATAAAAATAACTAATGGGGTTTTCACAATTAATAATAGGAGGTGGTTCCCTAATGTTATCTATGAGATGTTAGACACATTTCTTGCATCTAATTTTTGGGTAGGTGATGCAGGAGCATCTCGGGTCCTTGGAAATCCTGTGTCACCAAAAACATATTTGAGTTTGTTTGTGTTGCTCGGTTCCTACTTTGACCAAGTTTTGTTTGTGTTTCTTAGTTTCTTTTGTTTTCCAATGTTGGTTGGTTATCTCTTTGGCACTCGATGAACTTCCCTAGCGCTCTGTGATGTTTGTCAGGTGCTCGGTTGACTTTGCTCACCGATGAGTTTCTTTTGAGTTTCTATTGAGGCTGACTTGTGCATTGATTTTAGGTTGTAGATTTAATGCTGGTATCCATCATTGGGAAGCGTGTGGTCCTAGATCTAATCATTCCTTTCATTGATTGTGGATCTAAAGGCTGACTCATTTTGGTAGCCTCTTGTATAAATGTAGTTGTTTGGTTAGAGTTTAGGAGTGAGTTTTGAAGAGGAAGTTTGCTAGAAGATAGAAGATTGAATATTGAGATTATCTGCAGATCCTCATATGTTTGAGGACTTTTTCCTTTCATTTTAATATTTGGCTGTAACCAGAAAGGCCTTACAGCCTGACATGTATGAATCAATTTGAAGTAAATATATGAATGATCCTTCATTTTCTCTCTCCCACTGTGTTATTGTTGCTTCTGTGTGTTGTTGAGAAAGGTGGTTCAGGTTAGGGTGTGCCATTTCTTGGCCTCTCCTACCCTCTCTTGCGTCAGGTGGTATTAGAGTGAGGTGAGATCTAGATCTAGGTTTGTGAATCTAGATTTGAAGGTTCCTTCTTGTGAATCCCTAGTTGAATTGTTGTGGGGTAGAAGATTATGATCTAACCTATAGTTGCAGAGGGTTTTCAAGATGGTTCATGGGAGGTGAGATGCTGATCCAAGATTGGTAGACATGTTGAGACAAATTTTTTCTATATTGGAAGTTATTAAAATAGCCCAGAGAAGAGGAAGACATCTTGAAGATGTTAGTGATGATGAAGTTGAGGTAGAGCAAGGTGATGTAGAACCTACACCTATGATGGATCAAGGTGAGGAAATATTCTTGAAGGCTTTGACAAGGCTGAAGTCTACACCACACTTTAATCCTCTTGAGTATGGTGGAAAGTTGGATTCTAAGGAATTGGTGGATTGGATCACAGAGATGGAAAAGTATTTTGAGTATGAAAATGTACCTAAAGATAAGAAAGTGAAAATTGCAAGCACAAAGTTGAAAAGTCATGCATCCTTATGGTGGGAACATCTATAGCTAAACAGAAAGAGGAAAGGCAAAGAAAAAATCAAGGTATGGAGTAAAATGGTGAATAAGTTGAAAGGAAAGTTCTTACCTTGTGATTATCAGATTAACCTAGTTAGGTGAATGCAAAGTTTGAGGCAGAAAGATAGCTCGATAAGGATTATACTGAGGAATTCTATAGATTAGATATCAGATCTGGACATGATGAAGATGATGTTGAAAGAATTGCTAGATACCTAAATGGTTTGAGAGTTTCCATCCAAGAAGAAATCAGTTTGGTCAAATTGGAGAACATTGAAGAGGCTTATCAATTTGCATTGAAAGATGAGGAGAAATTGAATAAGAGACATGGGAAAAGACAAAGAGGTAGAGGTGGTAGATTCCCTAGAGGAATAGGTAGATCTTATGGTGAAAATAGTAGATCTAAACTAGAAAAGACAACTATGGATAAAGGAAAGACCGACTGGAAAGGTGAAAGTTCATCTACAGGTAGAGGTAGTAACTACCGAGGTGGTTATAATAGAGGTGGTTTCTGAGGAACTTGTTACAATTGTGGAGAAGAAGGACATAGATCATTTGAGTGTACACATGCAAGTAAGAAGGATGGTAATAGTAGAAATGCTTTGGTGCAAGAAGAGTCACTGAATGAACCTGAGAAGGAAAGTAACTTGATGGTTAGAAGAGCACTTTGGAATGAAGGTAAAAAGGAAGATTTGGTAAGGAAAAGTTTTTTCAAGACTAGATGTAGAGTTTTTGACAAATTTTGGAAGGTAATCATTGACAGTGGTAGCTCAGAGAATCTGGCATCTGAAGAGATGGTCACAAAGTTGCAGTTGGAAAGGTTGAAACATCTGAAGCCATATCATATTTCATGGATCAAAGATGAGTATACACTCCTGGTAAGTGAGCAATGTTATGTGAATTTGAAGATTGGAAAGTACTATGATAAGGTGTTATGTGATATCATGCCTATGGATTGCTATCATATTTTGTTGGGTAGACTATGGCAATATGATAGACATGCTATATATGATGGGAGATTGTATAAATATACTATTTTGGTTGATGGAAAAAGAAAAATCTTGTTACCTTTGATGGAAGAACCTGTTAGTAATGTTTTCACATCTATGAAATTTTGTAAAGGATTTAAAGAGAAATGATGTATGTCTTGCTGTGATTCCTAACAAACCGAATAAGAAAATAGAGGATAATTTCCCTGAGGAGATTGATAAATTACTCAATGAGTACAGTGAAATTATTTTTGATAATGTACCTAATGGTTTTCCACTGAAGAGAAGCATTGATCATTGCATGGATCTAATCCCTTGAGCTAGTTTACCGAACAAGGCACCTCATCAGTTGACACCTACCAAGAATCATGAATTGAACCGACAGATTTAGGAGTTATTGGAGAAAGGTTTGATTAGAGAAAGTTTGATTCTTTATGTAGTACCTGCAATATTGGCATCGAAGAAGAATGGAGAATGGTGAATGTGTACTGATTCCATAGAAATCAACAAGATAACAATGAAGTATATGTTTCCTATACTGAGAATGGATGATATAATGGATAGTTTGACTGGAGCAAAGTATTTTACCAAGATTGATTTGAAAAGTGGGTATCATCATATTAGAATTAGAGAAAGTGATGAATGGAAGACTACTTTCAAGACAAAAGAAGGTTTGTATGAGTGGTTGGTTATGCCTTTTGATTTAACTAATGCACCGAGTACTTTTATGAGGTTGATGAATGAAGTTTTGAAGAAATTCTTGGGTAATTTTGTGATTGTATATCTTGATGATATTCTGATATTCAGTAAGATTAGAGAAGAACATTTGTTGCATGTTAGACAAGTTTTGCAGAGATTGAAAGAAGAAAAGTTGTTGATAAATCTAAAAAAGTGTTCATTCATGAAAGAGGAGATTGTGTATTTGGGATCTGTGATTTCAGCTGATGGGTTGAAAATGGATCCTAAAAGGGTTGAAGCTATTTTGGAATGGCCTACACCTATGAATGCTAGTGAGGTAAGATCATTTCATGGTTTGGAAATTTTTTACCGAAAGTTCATTAGAAATTTTAGTTCAATTTGTAATGCTATGACTGAGACTATGAGAGGAGACAAAAGAGAATTCAAGTGGACACATGGAGTTGATAAAAATTTTGAGACTCTGAAGTAGAAGGTTGCTGAATTGCCTATTTTGGTATTGCCTGATTTCAATAAGGTATTTCAAGTGGAATGTGATGCAAGTGGAAGTGTAATTGGAGCTGTGTTGAGTCAAGAAGATAAACCTATTGCTTTCTTTAGTGAAATGTTGAATGATGCAAAAAGGAAATATTCTATGTATGATAAAAAATTCTATGCTATTGTTCAAGCACTATAGAAATGGAGACATTATTTGATATCGAGTGAATTTGTGTTGTATACCGATCATAACGCATTACAGTATTTGGGTAGTCAAAATAAGTTGAATCAGAGACATATGAAATGGGTTGAGTATTTGTAGAGTTATACATTTGTGATAAAGCATAAGAGTGGAGTCACTAACCAAGTTGCTGATGCATTGAGTAGAAGGAGATCTTTGATGACTGAGATGAAAATTGGAATTCTAGGCTTTGATGACATGAGAGATTCTTATGAATTTGATTCTAATTTTTCTGAGCCATGGAGAAAGTGCAGAGCACCTATTCAAGATCAACAAAGTACTAAATGGGATGAATATTTTATGCAAGGAGGTATGTTGTTTAAAGGTATTCAGTTATGTATACCAAGAGGACATATGAGAACTAATTTGATAAAAGAGAAACATAGTGGTGGTTTGGCTGGATATTTTGGCATTGATAAGACATTGAGTTTTCTTAAGGAGAAATACTTTTGGCCATAGTTGTATAAAGATGTTCAGAAATTTGTGAAAAGTTGTGGAGTTTGTCAAGTTGCAAAAGGAGTTAGTTAGAATACTAGAATTTATACACTGATTGTTGTACCTGAGAAACCTTGGATTGACATCAGTATGGATTTTGTTCTTGGCTTACCAAAGATAGTAAGAGGTAATGATTCTATATTTGTGGTTGTGGATAGATTTTCTAAAATGGCACATTTTATACCTTGTAGAAAGACATCAGATGCAGTACATGTAGCAGATCTTTTCTTTAAGGAAATTGTCAGATTGTATGGATTACTGAGGAGTATTATCTATGACCGAGATAGTAAATTTATTGGATACTTTTGGAAGACTCTTTGGAGAAAGTTGGGTACCAAGTTAAAATATAGTTCTACATTTCACCCACAAATTGATGGACAGACATAAGTTGTGAATAGAAGCTTGAGAAATCTTTTGAGATGTTTAGTTGGAGACACACTAGGTAATTGGGATTATGTGTTGGCACAAGAAGAGTTTACATACAATAATTTAGTGAATAGGAGCACTAGAAAAACACCTTTTGAGATTGTAAATGGCATACAACTGAGAGGTATATCTGATTTGAGAGACATTGATGATGAAAGAAAGAGAAGTGTTGAAGGAGTAAAATTTGTTGAGTACATGAAGACATTGCATGAAGATGTGAAGCTTAAAATGGAAAAGAGTAATCAGAAATACAAAGACAAAGCTGATAGATCAAGAAGGCATAAGATTTTTGATGTTGGTGATGAAGTGATGGTTCATTTGAAGAAAGGTAGATTTCCTATTGGAACATATGAGAAGCTGAAGATGAAGAAGTTTGGACCTTGCAAGATTTTGAGAAAATTTGACAATGGAAATGCATATGAAGTTGAGTTACCTAAGGATATGGATATTTCACCTATTTTCAACATTGTTGATTTGTATGAATTTTATGAACCTGAAGAAGACATGGCAATACTGATGGATTATCCTAAGAAGCAGAATGAAGAGGTTGAGCATATTTCTGAACAGAGAATTGGTAGAAGTACAAGAGGAAAAGAATATATGGAATATCTGGTAAAGTGGAAGAACATACCGATTGAAGATAGTTCATGGATTTCACAGTCTGAGTTGGATGCAACTCAGATCATACCTACTAGATGATTCAGAGAATCACTTTCAAATAACCCCAGGCATTTGATGCAGGAGCATCTTAGGTCCTTGGCAATCCTGTGTCACCAAAAACATATTTGAGTTTGTTTGTGGTGCTCGGTTCCTGCTTTGACCGAGTTGGTTTAGTGTTTCTTGGTTTCCTTTGTTCATCAGTCTTGGTTGGTTATCTCTTTCATGCTCGGTGAATTTCCCTAGCACTCAGTGATGTTTATTTGGCACTCAGTTGGCTTTGCTTACCAACGGGTTTCTTTTGAGTTTCTGTTGAGGCTGACTTGTGCATTGATTTTGGGTCATGGATTTAATGCTGGTATCCATCATTGGGAACCATGTGGTCCCAGATCTGACCATTCCTTCCATTGATTATGGATCTAAAGTCTGACTAAGTTTGGTAGCCTCTTGTATAAATGTAGTTGTTTGGTTAGAGTTTAGGAGTGAGTTTTGGAGAGGAATTTTGCTAGAAGATAGAAGATTGAAGATTGAGATTATCTACAGATCCTCGTATGTTTGAGGACTTCTATATTTCATTGTAATATCTAGCCGTAACTGGGAAGGCCTTACAACCCAGCATGTATGAATCAATTTGAAGGAAATATATGAATGATCCCACATTTTCTCTCTCCCACTATGTTGTTGTTTCTTTCGCATGTTGTTGAGAAAGGTGGTTCAGGTTAGGGTGTGCCATTTCTTGGCCCCTCCTTCCCTCTCTTGCATTAGTAGGAGATTTTTGGATTAAAAGTTCAAATATCCTTGATTAGAAGGGTTCATTTCATTGGTCAATCAAATTTTAAACTACCCATTTGGAAAAGCCAAATATCCTTATTTCAAATTCTATCTCATGTGGCATCATGACTCTTCTTCATAAGATTTTATAGCATACTAGTGGGATAAAGGAAAGCTTGTGTTTGGGATGAAATGTACTCTTTTTCCAAAATACTCCTATTTTTCAAGTACAAGATGAAGAAATGGAATAGGCAGGGGTTTGGCAATGTTTCATTAGGTAAAGTAGTTTCCTAATATTTTTTGAAATCTATTACCTAAAAGATTAGATATTATTATTTAACTAAATATTACTTCATATTAGAGTTATCAAATATTAAAGAGTTAGATGAATAGGAGTTGCATGAGGATATATTTTAGAAATAGAAGTCTCATATTGACTAGGTACAAGTTGGATATAGAAAAACTTCCTTTTTCCATAGCTTTGTGAAGAATAGGAGGCAAGGGAATCTCATTAATTCTTTGAAGTCCTATGATATGAATCAACTCTATTATGTTAAGATGATTTCAAGAGAAGCCTCTCATTACTATTTGAGACTATTTACTAAAGATACCCCACTAGCTCAAGTGGAGGACAATCTTATTTTGAATAGTTTTCCTTTATTAGTTTATTGATGAAATGTTTTCTTAAATAAAATCATCACTTTGGAGAAGTTGGATGAGATAGTTTTCATATGAAGAAAAGGAGAACATATATTTTAGATGGGTTTCCTATAGAATCTTATCAAGAGTTATCGAATATTGTCAAGCTAGATCTCTTGGAGGTGGTCTTGGAATATCAAAATGATAAATAGATGCTAAAATCCCTTAATTATACATTCCTAGAGCTTATTCAAAAAGGAGAAGGAGATAAATCCTTGGACCTCTTTAGAATCACATCCATGTGCAATGTTGTCTACAAGATTATTACTAAGTTGATTGTTGAGAGACTTAAGTTGTGGTTTTGATCTTTAATTTTAGAAGAGAAAGAGGGATTTGTATTTGGGAGACAAATTTTGGATGGGATTGTGGTGGTTGTTGAGGCTATTCATTCCATGGCATCCTCCAAAAAGAAGGCTATATTAAACTTGACATGGCTAAAGCCTATGACTAGATCAACTATATTTACTTCACAAGGTCTTGAAATCTTTTTGGTTTGGCAATGACTGGATCATGTGGATCATGAGATATGTTACTTACTCCTCATACTTTTTCCTCATCAATAGTGACCCCTCTTATCTTTTCATCTCTTCTTGGGGTATCCACCTTGAGTATCCTTTATCACTATAATTATTTATCTTAATGGATGAAGGTTTGAGGAGATTAGTCAAGTCATGGGTGAGATAAGGTTTGATTCAAGGATGGAATTGAGGTGGAATATTACCCCTCACTCTTAATTATAGTTTGTGGATGACACAACATTGATGGGATCACATAGAGTTAATGAAGAAATCAATTTCAAGCAGTTGTTAGACATTTATTTGGTAGTTGTCAAGCAAAGGATTAATGAGGAAAACTTCTAAATTTTCTTATGTAACACTCTTAGGCCTATCTAGAATAGGATTTATTGCATTCTTAGATTCTAGATTGGTGTCATTCCTCTAGTGTATATTGGGATTTCTATTTCTATAGGTTCTTTGTCTAGAAAGTTTTGGTAGGGTATTTTAGGCAAGTTCCATAAGAAAGTTACTCACTAGATATATATGTGGATTTCTTATTCTAGGAGGGTAACACTTCAAATTCAGTGATTTAGGATCTTCCCTTATATAGGTGTAGTACCCCCATAGTTTGCTTTCATTTTTCAGTGCCATACTCTTTTAGGCCACATTTCATGTGTGTAGATATTACAATTTCAGTGGATGTTGATGATTTGGATTATGATTACTTTATGTTGCCATGTGATTTCATAATTAGATGATGAGATATTATGATGTGATATTATATGTTTTATTTGGTTATTGATGTACTTACCCCATACTTGCATGTGTATGTACTTGTTTGATGTGTTTGTATGGTAGAGGGTGGAGGCATAGTTACTTGCCTTGTCGAGATCCACATGACCGACTGTACCCTATCATTGTCTACTATATATTAGATGTACATGCTTTGTTTTATGATGACAGGTTTGCAGGTACAACACATCATCTTCCCTGAATTGGTAGGAGTGAGTGTGCCCATAAATAATTCATCTCAATGGTAAAGAGGGGAGGTAACAGTCAGGCCCAAAACCTTAACCCAAACCTATTTGTCCTAAGTATGGATAAGTATCAGATGACTACCCTTACCTGGATTTGTCAAATTGACATAGTTTGTGGATCCCCTCCTTGAGCATGTTTGATTTATTTGTTGATCTCAATTTATTGCTTCTTGAGTATGTGATTTTTCTATAGTTGCGGAGTTTAATATTGTAGTTGAAAAATAATATTCATTTTAATATTTATGCTTATGTGTGGATAATTAATTAAATATCAAATATTTAAATATTTGGATTTAAATAATTAATTATTTGAAAATAGTATTGATTATGCTTCATTAAATAAATAAATATTTAGTAGCATGATTAAATTGTGCCTTAAGTATTTAATTTATTTAATGTGAATGTTTATTATTTACATGTGCTTTAATTAAGTTGAAATGAAAATTATTTAAAAAAAAGTAACAACTTGTCTTTAGGAGTCTAAGTTGTGTTGTGCAAAATAAAAGATATTTTTAATTATTAAATAGGAATTTCTTTCAAATTTGAGAGTTGGAGTTTGATTAGGAGTTATCTAATGAGTCATCTAGGGTTTTCTTGAAAGGAGGAGTTGAATCCCTAATAGGGGGAAAGACATTCATTTGGATTTTTACACACATACAAGTTTTGGAGAATTGGAGAGAGCTTGATTTTGGAATTTTGAGATTTCTTGGGTGCTTTTGTATTGCTTTGAATTTGTGAGAGATTGTTGTGCATCTGGTTCTTGGATTGCCTTCTTGGAGGATTCAGATTTGCAGGGTTGAGTTCATACTTTGGAGAACCTGGAATTTTCATCTTCTCAAAGGGCACTCTTTTTTTATAGTTTCTTGCATTGGATTTGAGGTAGGGTTTGAGAAAATCTCTTTGCAATTTGTTTGTGTAAATTTTAGTAATTTTATCATGTCTTGATAGTTTCATTTGATTTATTAGATCTATTTTTCTTTGTTAGTGATTTTGGGTGTTAGAGAACCCATAGATCTACTATTCTATGATTTTATTCAGACTTGGCATAGTAGGGTTATGTTGTCAAGATTTTGTGAGAAAATTCATCCTATATCTCTTAGAAAATAAAAAATTAAATTTGCTATAGTGTAAACTATTGAGTTGATAAATTTAATAAATGGGTTTGGAAGAAAAATCCAATTTGAGTAGGAAAATAACATTCTGGAAAAAAAAATACATTCTCTGTTAAAAAAATGACAGTAAAAAATATATTACTAGAACAAGACAAAAAAAAAGTGGGCCAATAGGAATGAAAGGTTAAATTTTATGCATTGAACAAAACACAATTGCAAATAAAATATTAAGGGGAAAAGACAAATACATGTGAGCTTAAAGTTTTTTTTAAAAAACTTTGTTTTTCCATTTCTAGAAAAAGTACAGAAAGAATAAATTTTCATTTTCAGAAATATTACTTTTTAAAAAAAAATGCTTTTTCAAAAAATTTGCATATTGTTTGAACGAAATATTTTTTATGTTTTAAAATAAATAAATAAATAAAAAATAAAATAAAGAAAAATAAAATTATATATATATATATATATATATATATATATATATATATATATATATATATATATATAAGTTAAGGGAGGGCAGGGCCACCAAACCCCCTACCCTCCCCCCTTACACTACTGTGCACTACAGCACGAGCTACAGTCCGTGTGATGCATGGCATTGCAGAACCGTGTAGCGCACGACCTGTAGGGGCACCGTGCAGCATATGGCTATAGCATGCGCTCTGTGCACAGTGGGGTGTGGCCACAGGCGCCCCACTTGACACTTGTAAAAAGTGTTTTATTAAAAAAAAATTTATATATTAATAATTTTATTACATATTAATAATTTTTATGATTAGTTTTATTCTATATTGGTAATTTTTATAAATAGTTTAATTAAATGATTTTAATATGTTATTTAGTATTTAATAAATAATTTATTATTAAATGTTTTTTTAATAAGTTATTTATTATTTAATAAATAGTTAATTATTTAGTAGTTTTAATATGTAAGTTTGTAAATTGTTTAAGGAGAATTTGCATTAGTTTTTGTTTAGTTCTATATATATGCAACTTGGATAAAGATTGTAATGCCCCTCCAACCCTAACAAATCTTGGTTATGCTCACTAGGGATTTAGATCATGCTTTAAGGGATTTCATGGTTATTTTGTAAGAGAATGATCCTTCTTGAGATGGTTGCTTACTAATCATGATAGTTTAGGACCATAATGATAAAAGGATCACCTGATAGACTTATAGGCTTCTTTGTGAAATGCTCATGTTTACCTTAGGTTAATTGATTTTAATCACTTAAGGGTTAGATCTATTATCTTCTCTAATAATGTCACTTGGGATTAGAGATGATTAATGTATTTAGGGTTATATGATTTGTTTATCTTGTTTTGATAATGACACATTTTGAGTACATGCTTGATGGTTAAATGGGTTTGTGAAAGTTAATAGATGGTTTACTTTTACATAAATATGTTATGATGCATTCCTGTTATACAATATGGAAAAGAGATTATTCTGGTACTAACCACACTAATCCAATTATGCTTTGTTGATGTCACTATCTGATGTGAGTGTAGGATGAGGGGAGGCAGTCGTAGTTACTCTTGTAGGAGGTCCACATGATGTCACACTCTCCCTCCTTGTTTTCCATTGTCTGTTTATATATATGTATATATGCATGTTGGTTGGTGTTGCAGGATGCAGGTACTAGGCATTGACTCCACCTAGTTACACATGTCTGAGCGTGCCTTAAAAATCCTTGAACTATTGTTTTGTGGAGGTATTACCAAGATTACTCTCAAGGTTACCATGGACTTAGATTTCTGCTTAGGAGATTACCCTAGTGGGGAAGTTGAATGTAGTATGTGATGTGGTCTTGTGAATTATGATTTGATGCCATTTTGTGATTTATGATGTGAGTTAGATTTATCCCTAACTAGTATATATATGTATATATATATTTATTATATATAAGGGTACATTGATTGTGTGCTATATAGGTATGTGTATATGTGGGTGCACACGCATATACCCATGCTTATATAAATAATAATATTTGTATGGATTTATTGATTGTTTTAGTGGTATGTTATCTAAAGTGAATTCAAGGAAGTGTATTAAATAAATGTATTAAAAAGTGAAAATAATATTAATAATAGTAATAATAAAAATAAATACTCTTTGTAGTAAAACTAGCTATCTAGGAGGGAGTTGAACTCAAGACCTCCTAGAAGTTAGGCTAGTTGGTTTCCATGTGTGCTAAGTGGTTTTCTTGAAAGTTACTTGTTGGATGTTCTTGTTATGTTTTTCCTTCATAGTTATTTTTAATTAAATTTATTAAAAATTTGTTAAGTGCTTACAGGAATAATTGGTTTAATTTTCAACCAACTATGGAAGTTGGAGAACTTGCATCTCATAAAGCAACTCCTCCAACCACATAGTTGGGGGATAAATGTTTGAAGATTTTGTGTGCGTAGGAGGATAATAATTTTTGGAAGATTTGTTTTTCTTTTGAGTGGTTTGTACATGGTTTCTCTGGAAATTTTTGGTGAAAGTTATGTGAGTTTGAGATTCTCTAGTTGGGGAAGTCTTATGTGTGAGGATTTCTTGGAGTTGATTGCCAGAGGAAGATTTTCAGAAGGACATCTACTCAAGGCTGGAAAGTTTGCAAAGAGTCTCCAACCAAGGGAGGACGATTCTCCGCAGGACCCCAGGTAGGGTCTAAACTGGGATGAACCTCCATTCTACCCATGTGCATGATTATGTATATGATTGATATGTTACTCGATGAGAAAGTGATGGTTTAATTTCTATTTGAAAATGAGAACTGTTTATATGTTTTGTTTTTCTGTGTATTTGAAATATGTTTCTGGGCAGTAATTTTTATGAGTGTTTGTTTGTTCACTGTGGTGAAATCTTCCTAGGAGGGTAGAAGTGGTCTTGATCATGTAGGATAGTGTATTATGAATGCTTCCAAAATTTAGAACTGTTATACCAACCTTACTGGTCCATGTCGATTTATGCACCACCTTTTCTTGTCCAGATCTAGAATAGTTTTGTTAGATAGATAAGATAGATTGATGAGCCATTTTTGAAGGGAAACTAGGAGATCTCAAATGGGTCGTGCTCAGATTAGGCAACAATAGTCCCCATAATGCTCAGTTTTACCTGCAAGACATAGTTGACTGTCGCATTTTGCAATTTCTGTCGGTCTAGTATTAACCGAGCAGGTCGGTCTAGTGTTAACCGAGCTAGGTCAGTTCAGTGTTGACCGAGCCAGGTCAGTTCAGTGTTGACTGAGCTAGGTCAGTTCAATGTTAACCGAGGGAGGTTGGTGTAGTGTTAACCAAGGGTGGTCAGTGTAGTGTTAACCGAGGGAGGTCGGTGTAGTATTAATCGAGGGTGATCGGTGTAGTGTTAACCGAGCAAGAGAGGAATGCTAGTGTGAACTGAGCTAGATAGGAAAATAGGCTTTATACAATTATAACATTTATGTACTTTAATTTCTTATACTTTAAGTTATACTTGTATAAAGGGTTTAGGTACCTTCTAAGATGATTGAGATAGGTTCTAGATTCATTGGAGTTAAGATGCAATTTCTAATTTTGAGTTTCTTAAAAATTAGACTTAGTTATTTTCAGGCACGTGGGCTTTTGCAGAGCATTGTGTTTTGGTATATGAAATTTTGTGTAAACTTTAAATATGTTCATTGCTTGTTTTTGTTGGGATTATATGGTGCATTTAGATGCTTGAATAAGGTTAGGATGTGTTTTAGGGTTTGGGTTGTCCAATGGACTAGGACTACTCTAAGGCCTCCTAAATGTTCCCCAAACATTCCTAAACTTTCCTATTCTTTTCTATGCTTTGATTCTAGTTCTTGAAAGTGTTTATGATGTATTTTATTTCAAGTATGATATATTTGTGATGGGTGAAGTTTGTATCACCTATGTACATTCGTTACTTGTTTTGTTGAGGTTGTATGGTTTACTTATGATGATTTTGGCATCGACTTGAGTTTAAGTTTATGAGGCTAGGACTTATCTCGGTGGCCTGTGTGCATGGGAGGGTTCCTTAGACCTATAAATGAGCCTTGGCAAGTTTTACTTGTGCATGTGAAAGGTTTTTCCTTGAGATGTCTTGTGATGGACATTCTTCCAATAGTTCCTATTATGAATATGGCTAAGGTTAGGACTCGTTCTGAGGGCCTGGGTGCATAGGGGAGTTTCCTAAACCTATGAATCAGGACTTGGAAGTGTTATCTTGTTTGGGACTTGTGATGGGGTAAGGGAATAGGAACCTTAAGTGAGTGGCTCACCATAGGTGCTGGAACCCTAAAGTGGTTGCTGGAGGATCCTATGGGTGGGTTTGTAAAAAGTGATAACCTTAAAAATTAACCTGGGAAGGGGCGATTCAAAAGATAATGAAAGAAAACATTAATGGCCACACAGATCTGATTGGAGTACCGGGACCAGGGATAACTACCAGGATGGATCCCTATTCATAAAGGGGGGACCAGGGTTACATGGTTGCCAGGAAGGATCCCAATATATAGGTTGTGTGATGACACTCACTTAGGTGGTCTCCTAGAACCTTAACCTCAGTGTTATAGTATGATGATATTTTATGTGATTTATTCTTGTTCTTTTGAGTCTTGGATTTATTGGTATTTGAGACTTAGATTACCTTAAGGTCTTGAGAGTACCTTGGTTCTATCTCCTAGCATTGGGGGTGTAACTTTATCAATTTCACATGGCTGGGTGGCAAATCTCTTTCAAGGTATTGTTCGTGGTTCGTGTCATGGCTGAGATTCTGAGTTGTTCAGTGGTGAAGATTCTATTCTCATATCATGTATCTCTATCTTTTGTTATCAAGATGTAAAGATGTATTATAAGCCCTTGGGCAACTTGATGTAATTATCTTTCTATATGCCTTCGAGCAATGTGCAGTAACTGTAATTATGTTTGTAAAAGAAAATTGTAAGGAATAAGTTATGTATATGTGAAGGGTAGAATCATGAATCTAAAGAAGGGATTGAATATGGTTAAATCAATGAGTAATTTCTTACCTTATATCTCTTGTGAATTTTAAATGAAATTGAAAGTAATGGTTCTATGCAAACCTTTGTAATGAAAGTACTTATGGATGTAAACTTCTTTAAAAGGGAACTTGTTTTGATACTTGATTAGTGAAAAGATGTGCTATGGGTTCAAGGGTATCTCTAGGTGAAATAATAAGGGAAAAAGGAACATGTATGTTATCGAAAGAAGTAATGGGATGTGATTTCTTAAATGTAAATTTCAATGTGACTGATGTCGGGTTATTCAACTAGGTTTAATATAAATCCTTTACTAGATGTTTACAAGGTTATGGTTGATAATTTGTGGAAATTAAACTTATGGCAAAAATGATTCATTTAATGATTTATGTTGGTTGCCAATATATGATTAAGGATTCTTAATGGAAAAGCTTAAATGAGTTTTGATGGTGCCTTTGAGTTGAGCATAGTTATGGTTAAGGGGTAAATAAATATGAAAGAATAAATGTGCTTAGTGGATGTGATAAGTAACGTGTGCTTGTTTCACTTTTGAAGGTAAATTACGTGTTAGTCGGTAAGGGAAATTAATTCCACTAGTTCATTAATGTAATTGGTTATGATGTGATATGGAATTAATGTTAATTGAAATTCTAATGAAAATAGAATTTGTTAGATAAGTAATTAAATGAAATACTTGATAATGGTAATTGAATTCATTAAGGGAACCTTAAGGAATGTATTTGTGGATGGTAATGATGATATGTTAGAGTGTAAACAAAAAATTTCATTGTAATTTTAGGTCATTGACCTGATTCCTTATGGGTTCCCTAGCGGGGACATTACAAAGATTATAAGCATTTTATTTATCCATAAATTTTATTATTTAATTTAACTAAAGTTTTAAATTACTTAATCTATTTGGACATCAAGCTAATATATTTGAATTGGGCTTGGTTTTTTGTATATTATTTTAGGATAAATTATTTAATTTAAAATAGAGTTAAATTATCTAGTTTGTTCTAGAATCAGTTATAAACATTTTTGGATTAGATTATCTAATTAGTGCTGAATTAATTATTTAACTTGATCTAGTTTAAGTGTATTTAGTGATGTTTAAATGCTATTTCAGATATGCTCTTTTAAATGCTTGTTTTGGTTATCTTTCAAAATGATTTAGATGTAAGTATTAAATGAGCATCTTTACACCGAAATTGGTTGTTTTCTTTTAAGTTGAAATGTTATTTCATCATTTTGTTGTTTTATCTTGTGTTATGGGCATTAGATGACCTAGGGAAAGTATAGAGGCTTGGGGATTGTTTACTAAGTTCATATTTTTTTCTTATGTTTGGCGTGAGTGTGATTTGTATTATTACCCTATCTGACCTTATAGGCTCATGATGTATTGTATTTTTGTAATCACGTATCTGTAGTCATTCCTGATTCATGTGTATATTTCAAGATGTGGGACTACTTGATTTTCTATCTGTGTTAGATCTAAGAGAGATCTATGAGCCTAGGGTAGTTTACCTAGATATGTAGTAGGGGGTGGCTTGCAATAAGCGTCGAGGCCCAAAAGTGGCTGCCAGGATCACTTATTGTAAGTATCTATAATCAAGTGATAACTTAATATAACATTGAGAGATATTAAAATGAACCTAATAAGATATGTTCCTTGCCCATGCTTGAGTGCTAGTATAGACTAAGATGGGAATGGAGATGATGCTAGCCACTTTGAGAGGTGTGTATAGCATAGTTAATGGCTTCATCTGTATGAGAAGTCATTCATCCATGTATGGTCACTTTAGTGCCAGGATCTAGGGAGATTACCAAGATGAGACTCAAGGGTTAGACCTACATGATGACACTTGCCTATGCATAGTCTAGTTATTCTACATGTGTCGGATGCCTCTGGATTAGTGAGTCTTACCTATTACTTTATTATGTTTACTTTGAGTTAGAGAGCTTTCAGGATTCCCTTGCCTAGTGGTGTATCTTGATTTGTCTTTGATTATCCATATGGGGTATGAATTTATCTCCTTAGCATGGTGGGGTAGACCTTTATGGATCTACATGGACGGGTGGTAGCGATTCTTTACCATTTGAGATTTGACATCCTAGTTCCAGTGCTTGATGGTGCTTCTGTAGTTGGACTCATCATGATACTTCATTATTGTTGTTCTTTTCTTATATTCATTTATCGTAACTTGTATTAGAGTATCGCATGTGATACCTAATATAGATATTGTAATATTGATGTTAGAGTGATTACTACATACCCTACGACATGTGTAGCAGATGTGAGTTTATTAGGATTCATGCATGATCATGAGAAATGTAATTATTATGATGTAATTATTTAATTTAATTCATGGAATCTTTTGTTGATGTTATTAGATGAGTTATGTTAGTAAGTAATTCTACATCATGGGACCCATTAGTTTTGTAACCTATGTTAATGATGTGTGTTATGTGAGTAAATAGTTATTACTTCTGCATGAATGTTTATCTTGTATGTAAACTTTAGGAAAAAAAATTGTTCACCAAACTTAGTATTATGTTCTAGGTTAATCTCTTTTGGGTTCCCTGGGGGGTGTTACATTTGGTATCAGAGCAGAGTTTCTACACTAGGAACTCTGGGTATGTACACTCATTAGGTTTTCTATGTATAGTTTAAACATGAAACAAAACTTAGACATATAACATTTTTGTTTTCAAACTATTTCTTTGTGATCATATTATCTTTTTTTTATGTTTTGAGCTATGTTGTGAGATATTTTTGGGTCTCTTTATGTTGCAGGAATCATGCCTGAGACTAGAGCAGCTAGAGGCCGAGGTGGAGGTTGATATGGTAGATGTGGAAGGGGTAGGAAACCTAGCCCCTCCAAAAGTGTCAAGAAGGTTAGTCACCATCAGCAATCTAGAGATGATCAGAGGGATGAGCATCAGGGTGAGTCTGATGGACTTGACACTAGACAACTTCTTCATGCGATTCTTAGTCATCTTGGTCTTGAGAAGAATAGAGAAGAGAAGGATGGTTCCCATAATTCTCAGAGGTATGAGAGGGAGAGAGAGATAGATCTAGGAGCCCTCTAAGGAGGAACTTCACTGTGGACCCTACAATTGTGGTAGTGACCCATTCCCTTTGATGGGAAAAGGACTGGATTAGAGGCAGAGACTTGGCTGATAGCTTTAGAGTGGAGCTTTTCTATGCACCCCTTTAGTAGTAATACTAAAGCCAAATATGTAGTGACATAGCTCACTGATTTTGCAGTAGTATGGTGGAAAATAGGAGGAGAAGTTAGGGCTTTAGATGGATAATGCCACTTGGGAGTTGTTCCTTGAGAACTTCTAAGAGTGGTTTCTCTCAGATTAGTTGAGGCAATAGAGAGAAAATGAATTCCACAATCTCAGAAAGTTGAATATGTTAGTGGGTGAGTATGAGTGTAAATTATTTAAGCTCAAATAGTATGCTGGCTTCGGACAGGATACAACCTTACTGATACAAAACTTTGTTAGGGGGCTGAATGCTCGCATAATTGGGGATTTAGACTCTTTGAGCCAAAGACCCTCAGGGAAGTGGTCATTAAAGCTACTCTTACATATGCAAACCTAGCATTGGGTCATAGTGGTCATAGAGGTTTTCAATCTAGTGGTTCCAAGGGGAATCAGTCTTAGAGGAATGTGAACCCTCAAAATCCTCCTTGGGATCAACAATAGAGGGGGTTCTCTATTCTAGCTTAGGGCAGTGGTTCTTAGTCCAAGAACTTCTGTAATGATCAGCAGGGTAAGAATCATTCTTTTGGTCAGCTAGCTTAGAGTGCTTAGCAGAGTGCCAGTAGAGGTAGATTCCAGTAGTCCAGTGCTCCTGTAGCAAGGAGAGTTTTCAAGGGAGATTATTTCACTTGTGGCCAACAAGGTCATAAATCAAACAATTGTCCCCCCAACTTTTAGCTTAGTTGTCAGGATAGAGGATGACAGCTTTTGAGCCTACATTTGGTGATGTAGGTAGATCTCATAGGGCCTTTGTAGTTGGGAATGATCCTCAGTTTTCAAACCCTAAGGTAGGGAAGGGTCTGATGGGACCTTCTCAGTGATCCTTGGTTTACTTTTTAGTTTAGTGTAGCTAGGTTTATGGGACTTATATCCCTACTTGTTCTAGGCTTCCAAGAGTAAGACTAATCCTAGGGGGGGTGGATGTAGTACCCCCATAGTTTTCTTTCATTTTTTAGTGCCATACTCTTTTAGGCCACATTTCATGTGTGCAGATATTACAATTTTAGTGGATGTTAATGATTTGGATTATGATTACTTTATGTTGCCATGTAATTTCATAATTAGATGATGAGATATTATGATGTGATATTATATGTTTTATTTGGTTATTGATGTACTTACCCCATACTTGCATGTGTATGGTGATTATGTGTATGTACTTGTTTGATGTGTTTGTATGGTAGAGGGTGGAGGCGTAGTTACTTGACTTGTCAAGATCCACATGACCGACCGTACCTTATCATTGTCTGCTATATATTGGATGTACATGCTTTGTTTTGTGATGATAGGTTTGTAGGTACAGGGCATCATCTTCCCTGAATTGGCAGGAGTGAGTGTGCCCATAAATAATTCATCCCAATGGTAAAGAGGGGAGGTAACAGTCAGGCCCAAAACCTTAACCCAAACCTATTTGTCCTAAGTATGGATAAGTATCAGATGACTACCCTTACTCGGATTTTTCAAGTTGACATAGTTCATGGATCCCCTCCTTGAGCATGTTTGATTTATTTTTTGATCTCAATTTATTGCTTCTTGAGTATGTGATTTTTCTGTAGTTGCGGAATTTAATATTGTAGTTCAAAAATAATATTAATTTTAATATTTATGCTTATGTGTGGATAATTAATTAAAGATCAAATATTTAAATATTTAGATTTAAATAATTAATTATTTAAAAATAGTATTGATTATGCTTCATTAAATAAATAAATATTTAGTAGCATGATTAAATTGTGTCTTAAGTATTTAATTTATTTAATGTGAATGTTTATTATTTACATGTGCTTTAATTAAGTTGAAATGAAAATTATTTTTAAAAAAGTAACAACTTGTCTTTAGGATTCTAAGTTGTGTTGTGCAAAATAAAAGATATTTTTAATTATTAATTAGGATTTTCTTTCAAATTTAAGAGTTGGAGTTTGATTAGGAGTTATCTAATGAGTCATCTAGGGTTTTCTTGAAAGGAGGGGTTGAATCCCTAATAGGGGGAAAGACATTCATTTGGATTTTTACACACACATAGGTTTTGGAGAATTGGAGAGAGCTTGATTTTGGAATTTTGAGATTTCTTGGGTGCTTTTGTATTGCTTTGAATTTGTGAGAGATTATTGTGTGTCTAGTTCTTGGATTGCCTTCTTGGAGGATTCAGATTTGCAGGGTTGAGTTCATACTTTGGAGAATCTGGAATTTTCATCTTCTCGAAGGGCATTCTTTTACAGTTTCTTGCATTGGATTTGAGGTAGGGTTTGAGAAAATCTCTTTGCAATTTGTTTGTGTAAATTTTAGTAATTTTATCATGCCTAGATAGTTTCATTTGATTTATTAGATCTATTTTTCTTTGTTAGTGATTCTGGGTGTTAGAGAACCCATAGATCTACTATTCTATGATTTTATTTAGACTTGGCATAGTAGGGTTATGCTGTCAAAATTTTGTGAGAAAATTCATCCTATATCTCTTAGAAAATGAAAAATTAAATTTGCTATAGTGTAAACTATTGAGTTGATAAGTTTAATAAATGGGTTTGGAAGAAAAATCCAATTTGAGTAGGAAAATAATATTCTAGAAAAAAAAAAAATTCTTTGTTAAAAAAATGACAGTAAAAAATATATTACTAGAACAAGACAAAAAAAAAAGTGGGCCAATAGGAATGAAAGGTTAAATTTTATGCATTGAACAAAACACAATTACAAATAAAATATTAAGGGGAAAAGACAAATACATGTGAGCTTAAAGTTTTAAAAAAAAAACTTTGTTTTTCCATTTCTGGAAAAAGTACAAAAAGAATAAATTTCTATTTTCAGAAATATTACTTTTAAAAAAAAATTGCATATTGTTTGAATGAAATATTTTTTATGTTTTAAAAAAAAAATTAATATATATATATATATATATAATATTAGAATTTAAAAAAATGGCTCTGCTTTTGTCAGCAGCTCGCATCTGTACTATCGAATCTTTGGATTCTCAAATCAACTTTTTTGCCAAGACTAAGTATGCAGACGGATATACTCATGGCTTGAAACAAAGGTGCGGCTATACATCACGGAGCTTGTCCCCTAAGGCCACTCAGCACAATGATGACTGGGTATTACAACAATCTTCCCCTAGAAAATCTTCTAGGGCACCACCACGGGAGTTGCTTAAGCATGCTCAGGAATTATCATGGTTGCCGACACACAAACAAAATGCCAAGAGGGCTAAAAAGCATTACATAAAATCTAGAATGCAGAATTTCTCTCAGAATCATGTGCCCTTTGCTCTGCCTCTTAACAATAAATTTGATAAACTTAGTGTAGAGAATGTAACTTTATACTCTCCACCCCATAAGCTTACATCAAGTTCGGCTCTGAAAGATAATACTTTCAAACATATTGCTATGTGGCATGGTCTCAACCCTAATAATAGGAAGATGGTCTATAAAAAGAAATAGGGTAATCAAGACGCGGAGCCTTACACACCCCCACATCATAGTTTTAAGGGTATGTATAAAAACTCACACCCGGATCTAGATTATAAACTCTCAAAAGATCTTTTCGCTAAACCTAATATTAATGCACATCTACACACAGGAGTACAAAATAACTCTATCTATTCCCCCCCCACAGGTGATCTGATATCATTAAGGAAAACTATTGTGAAGTGGAAGAGACCACATGTCATAATAACATAATAACAAGCCCTAATCAATTACATTCTAGAAATTGAGACTACTAATTTAGATCTTAAAGATGGTTGCATAGAAAGAATACAGAATGTCTGTGCAGGTTCAGGGATAATATGCAGATGGAATGGAGTCAGAGCTTCAGTATATGATATAGTAGCTTGGTTGAAATCCCAGTGGCATAAAAAGGTAGTTGTCTCAATTCTTGCTGAATATTTCATTTATTTAGATTTTAGTAATAAAATTCTTAAAAAGAAAATATTATCAGAAGGTTGCCCTAAATTTAGAAGTATATCATTTACTATTTTTGACTGGATTCCCCTTTTCAACCCTAAAAAACTCATAGACTTCATGGTGGACAAAGCTACCCTCCTTAAGAACCTTCCCTTGGAATGCACTTGGTTGGAAACTCTTAGAAAAATAGGCAATCAGATTGGAAAGTTTATTGGGACAGTTCAAAATGAGCATAATCAAGCAGAAAAAATAATTATAGTTAAAATGAATATACATCAAAAGACAATTCCTCCTATCAGATTATGCTTTAAATCAAGCTCGGTGGTCATCAACCCCACCATTGTTGAGGATTACTTAGAGGAGATGGAAGATACCCCTGCTTGTCCTATCAGATCCACAGTTATCCCTATCTATCAAATAAAGAACATGGGCATTAAGGTAGATTTCCTTGAAGATAAGGGAGGGTTTGTTATCAGCAATAATAGTGGAAAAAATGTAGAGAGGGCTCCCTCTATTCCTTAGCCTAGTAACCCTCAAAGTGGCTCCTTGGCCACATAAATCATAAGGGAGGATCAAAATATGATCAAGAAGGCGGAACATAGTCTTGACAGAATACCAACTTATGTACAAAGGGAGGATGTGGCAACACTTAGAATAGTTCAGCTAGATGTTAGTAAAGAAGTAGTTCATGGTATAATTAAATCTTGCAATACTCTTCATAATACAAATATGAGGCTAAGTATTCCTATGGAAAATGAATATGCCACCTCAATTTTAAAAAATGATGAGAAGCAAGATATAGCTTTCAAACTGATCAAAGAGGTGAATGAGCATACATCCACTCATAACATGATAGATGAAGATGACACCACCAAAATATCAGATAATATAAGAAATCATGAGGAAGATGCTTTGATAGATATGGAAGATGAAGAACATAAATGTGAGAGAGAGGTCAACGAAATTGTGGAATACTTAGGTGAAAAGGTTACTAATGAACTAATGGATAGATTTATGGATGAAATATGTGACAGGGAAGAACTTATCCTACAAAGGAACCTTTTAATAAAAAATATTAAGGAAGGTAAGGAAGGCAGGATAGATAAATCAGAAGAATTTTGTAAACAACAACAGGGAATAGAGCATCTAGATTATCTCTCTATAGAATTAGAATCTATCAATGAGGAATTTGGATCTAGCCCCGAAAACATAATGGAGGATTGTGGAAAAGATATTATATAACATACTATGATTAAGAAGAATACTAAGGAAGATTGAATGGAATCTTTGGTAGTGAATTAGCAGAGCAACAATCCTCAGAATGAACCCATCCCTTCTTTATCATTGCCCATAGAACTCAAATCCCTTATTAAAGAATTGGGAACTAGCATGGACAATATCTTAGAAGATTATGGAAAAGACATTATAGATCAAGAAGACTCTCTTATTAATTCAGGGAATGGAAAGGAAGAATATGAATAGAATGTCAATACAAAGAATTTTCCTTCATGCAATGACCTAACAAAGGTGGAGCAAGAATCTATCAGATGTATGGATGGGATAACAAATAAGGATAGGAAGTTAGGTATTTCCATGAATAGGGAAGGTCTCTCATGCCCAAATATCATTAAGACTAAGAAAAAAAGAGGTAGGAAATCCATTAAGGAACCGAGAAATATTGTTGGTAATGCCAAAAATCAATAGAAATTATTTGATATCCTAAATGCTGGGAAGGGGAAGAGCCTTCCCCAAGGGCAATGAAAATAACAACCTGGAATGTTAGGGGCACGAATGCCCCTAACAAACAAAGACTAATTAAAAGGTAGCTTAATTCATTTGAATCTGAAATCATAATAATACAGGAAACTAACTTAAATAAGGAAGAAAGTTTAAAATTTAATTTTAAATTAGGCATCTGGAAATCAGAGATAGTCTTATCCTCAAAAGCTTCTGATGGTTTGGCTATCTTATGGGACCCCAGGAAAATAACAATTGAGTTAATATCTAAAAGTAGTAATTGGATGTTATTAGATGTCAATAGTTTAAGGACAAAATTAAAATTTAAACTCATTAATATATATGGACCAGTGTAGAATATAGAAAAAAGGAAAGTTTGGATAGAGATACAAAACCAGCTGTCATCTAATACCGAAGACATACACATATTAGGAGGTAACTTTAATGCAATATTAGATATTAAAGAAAAATCTGGTGGCTCACAATATATCTCGCAATCACAAAAAGACTTTAGTCAATGGGTCCTGGATAATAACTTAACTGATATTAACACCAATAATGGAATGTTTACATGGAATAATAGAAGGTCGGGCTTCATCCATATTGTGGAAAGATTGGATAGATTTATGATTAGCAGAGATACTAGAAACTTAAATCATCTTATTAGTGCAAAAGTTCTTCCCAATGCAGGATCTGATCATTTCCCAGTTAGGTTATCTATTATGGAAAATTGTAAACCATCTAGAAATCCTTTCAAATTTGAATTCATGTGGTTCCAAGATGAGGAATTTATGATGCTATTAGAGCAATGGTGGAAACAGATAAAAGTCTCTGGATCTAAGATGTATTGCCTAGTAGCTAAATTAAAGATCATTAAGCATAAGATCTTAGATTGGAATAAAAAAAATTTTAATAATATTTTTGAATAGAAAATTCAAATTGAGCATGATATAGAATGCCTTAATAAATCAGTCATAGAAAAAGGAATGAATGAAATTAGTTATATTAAAGAAAAAGAACTTATGGCGAAACATAATGAGATTCTGTTAAAAGAAGAAATATTTTGGAAACAGAAGTCCAGAGAGACATGGCTAAAAGAAGGAGATGCAATACAAATTTTTTTCATAATAGTACCAATAATAAGAGAAATATAAATAGAATCTCAAATATCCAAGATGAAAATGGACATTTCATAAATGATCCCAAACTTATATCGGAACAATTCATCCAATTTTATCACTCCCTTCTTAACAATCAGGAGGCTGCCGACCTCGAAGCACAAAATAAAATGTTGAAGGCTATTCCAAAATTAGTATCGAATGTAGACAATAAATGGATTAATAGTAAATTTACCTTGGAAGAAGTTAAAACAGCCTTATTTTAGCTTCACCCAAAAAAAGCCCAAGGACCAGATGGTTTTCAGGTAGGTTTTTTCCAAAAATGTTGGCACTTTATAGGAGAAGATATATGGCAAGCAGTTGAAGCCACTAGGAACTCTGGTTCACTATTAACAAAAATCAACAATACCTTTTTTGCACTCATCCCTAAGAAAAGTGATTGTACGGAACTAGGGGATTTTTGGCCCATCTCCCTATGTAATACCATTTATAAAGTCCTATCCAAATGTTTAGCAAATAGACTTAAAACCTTCCTGCCAGCAATTATCTCAGAAGAACAAACTGGTTTTGTCCCCAACTGATCAATCCTAGATGGTATTATTATAGCCCAAGAAATAGTAAACACAACTCAATATAATAAAGAATCTTGTATGCTTATTAAAATTGATATACAAAAAGCTTATGATAAAGTAGAGTGGAGGTTTTTATGTAAATGCTTGGAAGCATTTGGTTTTTGTAAACAATGGATTAACTTAATTTTTAATTGTATATCCACACCCAAAATATCATTACTCATTAACGGTACCCCTGAAGGATTCTTTGAAATCTCTTGTGGCATTAGATAGGGAGATCCACTTTCTCCTTTCCTATATGTAATCATGGCTGAAGCTTTAGGTAGAACCATAACCAAGGCTCATCAAGAAGGTAAGATCTTAGAAGTACAAGTCATAGAACATGTCCCAAACATAACCCACCAACAATTTGTTGATGATACTATATTGCCAGGAACATCCAACTGTAAAGAAGATAAAGCATTTAGAGATGTTCTGGATATATATATATGAAGGCGTTAGGTCAGCAAGTGAATCCTAGTAAATCTAAATTATTTTTCGTCAATACCCCTACAAACAAAGCTAGTAATATTTGCAAAATTCTAGGTTATAAAATAGGCAAGTTTCCTTGTAAATACCTGGGGATTCCCCTGGACAAGGGTCTAAATAGCTCTAAGCTATGGCACCAAGTGCTCTCCAAAATTCAAAATAAAAAAGGCACATGGAAAGGCAAATGGCTTTCTAAAGCTGGTAGAGCCACAATGATTAAATCCATACTGACTACTATCCCCACATACCATATGTCGATACTCCCTCTTCCAGTCAATATCAAAGATAATTTAGACAAAATGCTTAGGGATTTCTATTGGCAAGGTCCGTCAGAAGAAAAAAATTTAGCCCTCATAAAATGGGAGAACCTATGCAAACCAATTTCCCAGGGTGGTCTGGGTATTAAAAATCTACATTGGCAAAATAAAGCCTTAGGAGCCAAACTCATTTGGAGATTATTCAAGGAATCAAATAGTAAATGGGCCACAATCCTACTACACAAATATATCCCAGATGCAGATCCCATCAACATCTTCAGATCACGATCTCATGTTAAAGGATCTTGTATATGGAACTTTATTAAAGAATCCAGAGGAGTCATTAATAGTTTACTTACATGGGATATAGGTAGAGGGGACAAGGCACTCTTTTGGGAAGACTCCTTGGGGGGTTTTACACCCCTCAATGGGATGGGTTTTTCACAAAGCTTTATAGAAAACTACAAAAGCTATAGAGGGATATATTTAAAGAATTACATCACTAATGATTCAATATGGAAATCAATAAATGATATTCCAATAGAGTATAAAGAAAGACAAAAACTCATTGATATCCTCAAAGATAGAATAATCACTGTTAAAAATAGGGCAGATAATCTAATTTGGGTTGGCTCTAATAATGGAGCATATACTGTGAAGGATGGCTACAAAACTATCATGCAAAAACATAACTTGGATACCCTAGATATCCCTCTGAACCTCTGCTAGAATAAAGCATGCCTACCAAAGGTAGGAATTTTTCTTTGGTCAGCATTACAAAAAAGAATTTTAACAGCAGATAGACTTAAAAAGATAGGGTTTGAAGGTCCCTTAAGATGTCCCCTATGTGAATGCCAAGAAGAGGATGTCAACCATATGCTCTTAAATTGCACTTATACCAAAAATTGTTGGAAATGGTTATGTTATTACCTGAATTGGAACTCAGCCTTGCCCTCTGATCTGGTAGATCACCTTAAAGCATGGCCTGCCCCTTACAAAGATATATGGACAATATCCCCTTCTATTTTAGTATGGGAAATCTGGAAAGAATGAAACAGAAGGATATTTACTAACAAAAGTCTAGATTGGAAGTCAATTGTTAACACAATAGAAGCTTCAATTGTTGAAGTAATCAATAGCAAACTTCGAGACAAAATTAGTTTTGAAAATTCCTTTAAAATATGGGACAATAATATCAGACTCAAATGGCCTAAATTAGCAATTCCACCACTATACGGTAGAGGAGGAATCAAATCAAAATCAGATAGAAGTACATGTAAATAGACGCCCCCTAGAGAAGGTTGGTATAAACTAAATTTTGATGGAGCTTCCCGGGGCAATCTAGGTACAGAAGGTATTGGTGGGGTTATTCACAACTGGAATAAAGAAGTAGTATCTAAATACACCCGACCCATCAAACCCATAACCAATAATATGGCAGAATGTAAGGCAGCTTTAGAAGGACTTAAAATATGCAAACAACTCAGCATTTCTAAATTAGTTATTGAAGGTGATTCTCAAATAATTATCATTGCAATCAGAACTAGAAAGACCCCTAATTGGAAACTTAACTCGAGAATTGAAGACATTAGTACAATTTTGGACACTATACCTCAGTTTGATATTAGGCATGTTTATAGAGAAGCTAATACTGTTGCGGATCAACTTGCTAACCAAGGAGCAAATGGTGAAATGATATAGGAGTATGTTTACTAAAATGAGGGAGTCTAAATCCCTCCCACATGATTTAATCATTTATAAATAAGACCTTAAAGTATAATTTTGAAAGCTAATCGCCTAGCACCTAAGTATATATCATTTGTCTTTATTTGAAGATACTAAATAGATAATTCATAGATTTGTAATGCTTAGAATCATTGCTGTAAACTTCATATAGAATAAGTTATTTACCTAAAACACGAATATTTTTTAGTTAAAGAGAGCTTTGTATTTAATATGACTCTAATCAAGAACACTGAGACATATTAACTTACTCTCTGGTCATTACTCTATGGATACAGGGTTTGCAGTCTAAACGGTTAGATAGATCTTTTACCTCAATTTAATTTAGGTATCATCACATACACATACAGACTATCTTTTTATGTGATAGCCTATCTTGGCTCTAACTTCAGCATAATTTTCCCTCGGTACAGAGATACTCTTCGAGAGATTAGATATTAATCTTTCTAATTGATAGGTTTATTCAGCCAGCATATGTAGGTCTCTATATCTTGTGTATCTCTTATTATAAATAGACTCCAGAATAAAGACATGGTTTATCAATGCTTTATTCATATAGGATACCCTTAATTATTTGTATCTCTTTTGGATGCTGGCGCAATTGTTATCCCCATTTTATGCTTATGGACTATTATAGAGAGAAACCAAGTCTAGTCTCAGCCTCTCCCCACTAGGTTAACCTTTTTTAATCTTAGAAAACTCCCTAGAGTTAATATTATACTAGTTTTCTGATAGATTTCTTTGAGTCCTCCTGGCTCCAACTGAGTAAGAATAGGCTCAATCTCAAGAGGGATGTTCACTAGTATATATTGGATCTCCTACCACCCTTAGAGTGGTCTATATATGTGACAGCTACTACTATTAACATCTTACCCCTGGAATCATTAAAGGACTACATCTTCAATACGGGGATATAATGACCCTTTCATATACATGTTAGTAAACTATCAAGGAGATGCATGACCTTGAGATAGGATCAATTGAGCCACTTCAGTATCAGTAAGAATGAATGTCTAAGATGAGTTGATAGAGCGTGACTAGTCCTTTCAACCATCCATCAGCCTTAGGTAGTATAGCGTCAGTTATAAGAAGTTCTATCATAGAAGGCTATATTCTTTCTTCCTAGTTATAGCTCTGTATAAAGTATGCACTATATATTTAATCCATTATCCCTTATTATAATAGGTAGATCTGGTCATATCAAGTTTCTTACTCTACTAGTTAAGTACATTCTACTAGAAATAGCCCTAGTAGCTATGAGTAATGGACATTCTCTTAGTAGAACTGGGCAATTTCATTTGTGTTCATTTTATGTAGCCAAACCTCCTTCTCAGCTTCAGTTAAAATAGTCTTTTGCACTTTTAGTATAATTTTAGACTCTTATCCCCAATACTTGCCAGCCCTAGATGTTAAAATCTATACCCATAAGGTAAATGTATGAATTACCTTGGTAGGAATCATCTTAAGTTTTTAACCATTTATCTTTAGTGTAGTCTATTACACCTTAACTCCAGTGATCTCCTTTAATAGTGATCATCTATAGGAATCATCTTGGCAGTCATTTAA
Source organism: Chamaecyparis obtusa (assembly GCA_027943335.1). Lineage (NCBI taxonomy): Eukaryota > Viridiplantae > Streptophyta > Pinopsida > Cupressales > Cupressaceae > Chamaecyparis > Chamaecyparis obtusa. The sequence goes on along the minus strand of BSBK01000210.1, from coordinate 2,297,677 downwards.
TTACTTTGTCTTATTAATCTAGGATATGCCTAATGCGGGATAACCCTTAGTATAACTTGGGTGTTTATGCCACTCCATAGAGAAACTTAATAATTCTGTCATATGTGGACATACACCATAGTAGGAAATCATTTTAGGAATATCCATGATAGACTTTAGTGATAATTAAATAGCACCCTCCATTCTTAACTTTAGGAAATATTCACATGTTACTAGAGAAATTAGAAATAAGTAAATAACTAATGATTTACAGGTAAGGAGTGATCATTCTAGAATACTCCTCAAACAATCAGATTTCTATGGAAATTTGGAGGCTTGGATGAAATGATAGGCTATTTAGGACCCATTAAAGTCATTATAATAGTATAAACATGAAATCTCCATGAGGACATATGGACAAGTGACAAAGATGAAAGTACAGAAGTATCTAGATTATTTTAGATCACATTTCCTATTAAGTGTTCACCCCTTATAAAGAGGGAGAAAAAAGAGATAATTTTAGAAAATAAGGGTAACTGAGCTAGGATTGCACTTCAGGAGATCGTGCAACAAAGCACTCATTTTCCCAAAAGCACAAGGGGTAGCTCGTGAAGAGTAAGGAAAAGACACATGATAATCATGTCTCGAAAATCCCCATCTCTCATCCTTTAAAGTTTTCCCAGATGAGGCCTTCATAAGATCTCACTAAAACTTCACAGCTCTCTATACAATGGAAACAAAACTAATTACCTTTGCTAACAAGGGTAGTTGGGCCATGGCTTTTAGGGGCAACATTCTACCTAAAAGATGGAATTAGCTCCTCAATCCCCTATCGAATTCCTTAAGGAGAGTAATTGAAAGAGCAATGGGAGACCATTTCTTTGACTATGAGTTTACCTTCTGAACCAATGGAGTGGTTGTAGGTATGGTCATTGCCATATCAGTCTTTGCTGGCAAAGGAAAGAAGAAATCATTCAGGTGGCCAATTCAGTCTTTAACGAAAATCTTCTCATAGGGCTAGATAAAATGGTTTTCTATATAGATAATCAACTCACTATCCCCCATCCAGCAATAAAAATGAGAATTGAGATCGTCAAGCTTACAGAAATTCCTCAAGCCCAATGCATTCCAATGTTAACAATCCTAGATGAAGAACACTTTGATATGCATTGGCCTAAAATGCTTAGAAACCTGGATTTTTTATACAATGAAATACTCCAGATTGAGATGAACACAGGTGACCTCCTTAAATTCTAGAGAGAGGAAGGCTTTCACATTCCAGCTGAACTGGATGAAGTAGAGAAATCTAGGATCCACGTTATGGCACCAGAGATCCAATGCTGCACCCGCCATGCAAAGAAATAGGACCCAGAAGAAGAGTGTATTGTCATGATGAGAAATGAGGAGCACATATGGTACTGCACAAAGGTTCAAAAAATAATTCTTCCTAAACTATAAGAGTTAGTTCCCTTCTTTGACATGCTACTATAAATACTTATTAGATAGTAAAGACAGCTAGTCTGTAACTTGTTATTATTAAGGCGGTTTACTCTCTAAGTAACGACTATAGTTTCAAACAATTAATTTATATTTGTAATTAAATATATCTCTATAGAATGTAAATATACAGAATAGTATGGTTATGTCAATAAACAGATACTAGTAACTAAAGCTTAAGAATTCTTATAGTATAGTTAGCATCTTATTTTGAATTTTAGTGTTTTCTCTCTTTATTAATCTGGAAAGAGTGATCAAATTTTCATGCTAGTACACAACTTAGAATACTTTCAGTTCATTATCTTGTTCTAAATTTTTGTTTTGTAGAAATATAAATGTTTTCTAGGAAAATAAATCTTAGAATATTTTCAATAATTAAAAACGCTTTGGCTCCCCTTGAAGCTTTAAAACCATAAGTGTATAGAAACCAGAAAATTCGAATAGTTGTAGACACCCAACTGTCAAGGAATTTTGAATGGTGAAAGTAAGGTAATGATTGGTATGTTTTGGGCTGGGTAATGTTGTGATACATAATGTGAAATTAGTCATGTTATTACCAGTACTAGAGAATGATGAGTCTTTCAATTGTCATCTATAAAAGAGGAAAAATGAAGATATTTAGATTTGTAGTTGATCGATATATATTCTAGGAAGATGAAATGAACAATGTAATTCAGAATGGTAAAATGAAGCCTTAACTATTAGAACAAAGGAATAACTCTACAAATATAAGTCTTAACCTTTCACCTTACCTGTCTTAATACTAGCTCCCGTATAGCCTTTACATTCTTGTAACGCTTCGGATTACCCGAGCAGATATAGCAGCAATAGTAGAAGGCTCTTGATATTTTAGCAAACTAAGGTAGGTCTTCTCTTATTTATAGCCCAGGATCTTATTTGAATGCCATTATGCCCCTCCATATTCCCTAATGCAAGATAATATGAATCATCCAGCTATGCTCACCTGTAGCAGAGGGCAATTGGCCTTCGAGGGCAAGATCATGCCAAAACATGTTAAAAAAACATTGAGAGATTAAAACCCCCTCATTATCAGAGCTGTCTTCCGTATATTAGGCAAGGATTTCATCAACTATGAGGATAGAATCAGGAACCTTACCAATATCACCTCCTATTTTGTGACAGTCATCTCCTCATGGGGCCTTGATGATTAAGAATTATGGAATCTATGTAATAATACATTCAAGAAGAGATTCCTAGGAAATCTCAACATTGTCCTTCAACATACTAAAAGACATTCTATTCTCAGTAAATATGATAAAACACTTTGTCACAAATCCTCATCCTCCTTAGACACTGAGGATATGATAGATATCATAGAGTATAGGGACATAGTTGAGAGAAACACAATTTTTCTATTACACTATTTTCGTATACTCAAACCAGAGAGGGGAGATTGGTTCTATACATATTGGCATGAGGATGAAGTAGGAACTATAGATGTGGAATGCCTTGCAGAAATGGATTCAAAAAAGATAATGGATCTTTGGCTGGATGAAGGTAAAAGATATAAATCCAAGAAATATAATTATGTTAGAGATAGCCCAGATTCAATATCAAGACTAATGAGGAGGATTTATGAATGCTCTCTATTATGATAAAATATGGAATGATTTTAAGAATGTATATTATGTTTCTACATCACAGGCGAAGTATGTCTAATTATTTCCATGTATTTTTTGTAAAAGACCTCTCCATCTCCCTGCTATCAAAGTATATCTATACCCCTTGTCAAACTTTTTACTTTTCTCCTTTCATAATTTTGGTGAATTAAATCAAATAAAGGATAGAAAATGAGTAATGTGAAGTTTAAAATTGGAAAATTTGTAGTATAAAAGCAATTATTATGATAAACTTTGGTTTAGTAAATGGATGGCAGCATCTGGACATAGAACACAATGTGCCTATATTGTATAATAAGCCAGTATTTAATAGTAGTCATAGTATTATGTTTTTAAGGCTATTTTTGTTCTCTTTAAAGCCAATATAGCTAGATCTAGAGTTAATATTGCCGGCAGCCCCTTGGTAGGCTCTTAAACTTATTAACATACTAATCTTATTCCTTTCCCTAAAACAGTGGATGATGTAGACACCAATAGAATCCTATTCCTGTTGTATACTCTAGGATGTGCCTTAGTACTAAATAATGGTAGGCTCTAAAGAAGGTTTTGTTCTTTAATCAGCTAGCATTTCATGAAGCTTATACCTAAGTACAAAACACAACTAATGTGAACATCTTTAAGCACTATATTAAGCAATCAAATCTTATAATATAGCATTTAAGAATCATTCAGATAGGACTATGCGATTAAGGAACATGTTCAGCTAAAAAATATGGTTTTAGTATATGAATGTATAAAGGCATTTGGATTCTATTAAGTTAAGCACACTCCCCTTATTATTAGAAAGTCATAGATTTAATCTTCCCTAACATATCAACTTTGATTTACTAACCATATGGGTCAGCTAACATTAATTTATCATGACAAGTATTGCTATGAAGATATTTTGTATACAGGTCAACGGACACTTGGATAGTAGAAGTCTCTAATACCTCACATCAGTACTCCAAGAGGTTTATCAGAAAAAGAGGTTTACCATAGAATAGAATATCAGAAACCTCAAAATTGACTATAGAAGGTTGCTTGCAACAATTAATGTAAATGAGGGTATGCCCTCATAATATTATTTGTAATCTCATTTTCGGACCTCAGTCCCGGGCTAGACTAGAGGTTTTCTTCTCCATTCTTTCCTACCAGTGCCTGCACAGAATGGAGGCATGTATTATATTTCTTCTATATCAATAAAACACTTTGGCTTAGGCCTTTTACCGATCAAAAATAAAAATAAAAAAACAATATATATAAGTTAAGGGAGGGCGGGGCCACCAAATCCCCTACCCTCCCCCCTTACACTATCGTGCGCTACAGCATGGGTTGCAGTCCATGTGATGCATGGCCTGCAGGCGATGTGCAGTGCATGGCTGCAGCATGTGCTATGTGCACAGTGGGGTGTGGCCACGGGCCCCCCACTTGACACTTGTAAAAAGTGTTTTATTAAAAAAAAATTATATATTAATAATTATATTACATATTAATAATTTTTATTATTAGTTTTATTTTATATTAGTAATTTTTATAAATAGTTTAATTAAATGATTTTAATATGTTATTTAGTATTTAATAAATAATTTATTATTAAATTTTTTTTTAATAAGTTATTTATTATTTAATAAATAGTTAATTATTTAATAGTTTTAATATGTAAGTTTGTAAATTGTTTAAGGAGAATTTGCATTAGTTTTTGTTTAGTTCTATATATATGCAACTTGGATAAAGATTATAAGCATTTTATTTATCCAGAAATTTTATTATTTAATTTAACTAAAGTTTTAAATTACTTAATCTATTTGGACATAAAGCTAATATATTTGAATTGGGCTTGGTTTTTGGTATATTATTTTAGGATAAATTATTTAATTTAAAATAGAGTTAAATTATATAGTTTGTTCTAGAATCAGTTATAAACATTTTTGGATTAGATTATCTAATTAGTGCTGAATTAATTATTTAATTTGATTTAGATTAAATGTATTTAGTGATGTTTAAATGTTATTTTAGATATGCTCTTTTAAATGCTTGTTTTAGTTATCTTTAAAAATTATGTAGATGTAAGTATTAGATGAGCATCTTTACACTGAAATTGGTTGTTTTCTTTTAAGTTAAAATGTTATTTCATCCTTTCCCTATTGTTGTTTTATCTTGTGTTATGGGCATTAGACAACCTAGGGAAAGTACAGAGGCTTGGGGATTGTATACTAAGTTCATGATTTCTGATTATATTTGGCATGAGTGAGATTTGTATTATTACCCTATCTGACCTTATAGGCTCATGATGTACTATATTTTTGTAATCACGTATCTATAGTCATTCCTGATTCTTGTGTATGTTTCAAGATGTGTGACTACCTGATTTGCTATTTGTGTTAGATCTAAGAGAGATCTATGAGCCTAGGGTAGTTTACCTAGATATGTAGTAGGGGGTGGCTTGCAATAAGTGTCGGGGCCCACAAGTGGCTGCCAGGATCACTTATTGTAAGTATCTATAATCAAGTGATAACTTAATATAACATTGAGAGATATTAAAATGAACCTAATAAGATATGTTCCTCACTCATGCTTGAGTGCTAGTACAGACTAAGATGGGAATGGAGATGATGCTAGCCACCTTGAGAGGTGTGTATAGCATAGTTAATGGATTTGTCTATATGAGAAGTCATTGATCTGTGTATGGTCATTTGAGTGTCAGGATCTAGAGAGATTACCAGGATGAGACTCAAGGGTTAGACATACATGATGACACTTGCCTATTCATAGTCTAGTTATTCTACATGTGTCGGATGCCTCTAGATTAGTGAATCTTACCTGTTACTTTATTATGTTTACCTTGAGTTAGAGAGCTTTCAAGATTCCCTTGCCTAGTGGTGTATCTTGATTTGGCTTTGATTATCCATATGGGGTCTGATGTTATCTCCTCAGCACAGGTGGGTAGACCTTAGTGGATCTACATGGACGAGTGATAGTGATTCTTTACCATTTGAGATTTGACGTCCTGGTTCCAGTGCTTGATGGTGCTTCTACAGTTGGACTCATCATGATACTTCATTATTGTTATTCTTTTCTTATATTCATTTATCATAAATCTTGTATTAGAGTATCACATGTGATACCTAATTTGGATATTGTAATATTGATGTTAGAGTGATTACTACATACCCTGCGACATGTGCAACGGATGTGAGTTTATTAGGATTCATGGATGATCATGAGAAATGTAATTATTATGATGTAATTATTTAATTTAATTCATAGAATCTTTTGCTGATGTTATTAGATGAGTTATGTTAGTAAGTAATTCTACGTCATGGGACCCATTAGTTTTGTAACCTATGCTAATGATGTGTGTTATGTGAGTAAATGGTTATTACTTCCGCATGAATGTTTATCTTGTATGTAAAATTTAGGAAAAAAAACTGTTCACCAAACTTAGTATCATGTTCTAGGTTAATCTCTTTTGGGTTCCCTAGCGGGGCATTACAATAGGTGTTTTGTTCAAACTTCTCCCAGTTTTATTCAAGTGTTTAATAACCTTTTTGTTAGCATCATGTGTTCAATGTTTTCATTTATGTCAACATGTTGTGTGCATTAATTTCATTCTAATGAACATATGTACGAGTTTAGTATTGTACCTAATAAAAATAAGTACAATAGAAGTGTTCAATGTTGTCATGTGCCTAGTTATGGGAAGCTAAAATACACAGGAAAGAGTATTGAAGTTTGATATGCAGCAAAGAGTATTTGAAGAAGTTTTTATAATGATTGGTGGTGATGATAAGTCAGTATGTTGTATATCCAAAAGGTGATAAGTATGATAAACTAGTATAAATAGGAAAGAGTATCTAAAGTACTAATGAGAGAATACTCTATATAGGAAGTTGGTGACTTGCAGTTATTCTATATGATTGTTGCACTACCCTACTTTTAGGTCCACAAAAATTCAAAGGTTAGAGTTTTGTTTTTATATTTTCTCTCAATGAAGCTAGTTGTCAAGAATAGTGAGGGTTGGTTTGGAAAATAATTTTCATTTATCTACATTGATGTTTCTAGGTGTGTGGTTTGGTGGAAATGCTCCTAATATTTTTCAGTGTTCTAGTTGAGAAATATTATGTTGGTTTTCTCTACAAGTGAAGTTATTTATTTTGGCAATTTAATTTATGAATTATTGGTCTAATATACTTTCGAAGAAGAGTTAGAGTTTGAAATAGATCATTTCATGGTGTGTTTTTATTTTCCTTTTGTTATGTGCATCAAAGATCATTTTTGGTTAGACTAATTAACATGTTTCTATGTTTTTATTACATGTTACATTTGGCACCAACTTTGGATAATTATTGTGATGGTTGCACTTTGACTAAATCATTTGGGTCCCGTTTATCTCCTGGGGAAAACCAAATTGAGTGTAAATATTTATGGTGGACAACTTTGTGCAAATGTTGTTTATCTATACCATGGTTGATCCCATTTTGATTTTCGCTGATCAAATTGATATATCTAGATCTACGATTAGCTGATTTTAGGTGTGGATTGAATTGGATTGCTTTATGATTCAATGTGAAGTTAGTGTAATGTGAACATGAAAGAGAAAATGTGGAATAGTGTGAGTTTGAAATAATTGTTGTAGTGGTTGATCAAGAGATTCTTACATATTTTTTAGTCCATCAATTTCATGTGCCTACTACAAGACAATGTCTCTTTTGGTAGCTTATGTAAAGGTATCTTGTTGTGAATAAATTGCTCCTTTGAGCAACTTGAAAGTCCTTTGTATCTTTCCCCAAGAGTGTGTTTCAGCCTACAAGTCCTTTTTAGGTCCAATACACTCCTTGGCCTATGACCTAAAATATTTGTAATCAATGATTTATATTGTGAGTGTGATTACTTCTGTGATTTTTCCCACATTTGGTTTCCATATAAAAATATTGTGTCCATGTGTTCATTTTGTCATTACAATACCTTTCATTGAATTTTAAGTTGAATGAAGATAATTAATAAGTGTATATGAAAATAAGGTTTTAAGATTTGGTTGAGACTGATTCACCCTCCTTATTAGTCTTGGTGTGTGTATGTACAACATTTTTTTTATCAAATGTAAGTTCTTCTAGAAGAATATTGATTGCTTGAGGGAGATTCAAGATGGAAAATGGAAATAGAAACAAAATACCTAAGTTTGATGGAACAAACTATTTCTTTTAGAAGATAAGAATAAAATCACATTCAGACTCTATGTTGTTTAGTATTTGGAAAATAGTTAAGAAATCTTATGTTACTATGATAGGTGGTCCTACACCAAATGAAATAAAGTTTCATGAGAACAATGTGAAATCTGGAAATACTAATATTAATTGATTGAGTGATTCAAAATTTCAAGTCTTCAAATGAAATATGGGAAAAGCTAAAAAATATATTTGAAGGAGATAAGTGTGTATGTGGAAATTTCTATCTATGTGTAACAAGATAAAACATTTCAAACATTAGAGGATTAGAAAATAACAATTCAAGACATGATTAAAAACTAAAAACACACAAAGACCCAACCTTCGATAGAGCTAAAATAGGTGCACCCAAATGTCTTTTTTGATTTGTTCTTTTATGGAGATGTGGGTATGCTCTCCTAAACACAATAGATTGAATCTCCAAATGATGTAAATTTTTACAATGCAAGCTAAAATGGAGTTTAAGAGAGATGCAAACTAGTATGAAGAACTAGTTGCAAAATAATGATCAAGGATGAAGACATTTGTTAGATTCAAGATTAATATGCTTCTATGATAAAAAACCAAGATCTAACTAATAAAGATTCAAGATTAAGCTAACACATGATAATGGAGATTCAAAGCTATGAATTCAAACTAACATGATATTTTTATGCAACTAAAAATGGATTCAAGAATTCTAAGCCATTTAACAATAATAATAATGGATAAACTAGATGTGTGAAATGCTTGTAACAAGGCTCCTATTTATAGATTTTTTAGAGAGATGAGAGGGCTTCGATGAGGTGTCACCTATGTGGCATCCACATAGGAGCCACAATGAATCTTAATTAGATCTCTATTCAAATCCTCTTTGAATCCTCTAGATGAGAAATTCAACCCTCAATAGATTTTCACCCTTACTACTCTACAAGCAATCACATGCATCCACACACGCAATTTATCCCTAAAATTGTATATAAATCATCAACCTTGAAATCTAAACAAGGTTGGAAAAACTCAAATTGCAAATCAACATGCCAAACCAATCATAATTCAAATCCATGTTGATTGCCAAAACATAGCCACAATCCTTTTCAACAAACTCGAGCTGAAATTTCATCTGTAAATCACATTTTGATCTTACAAAAACATTTTACTGATAAGTCAACCAAGAACAAGAGAAAAAAACACCACCAAACAAAAAACAATCCTCCAAACTTGATCTTTACAATCTATACAAACTACCAATCCTGTAGGTACACAACACAAAAAAAATTTATAGGCATCATGAAGAACATATCAACATTCAAAGCCACCCAAACCTTTGAATTCAATAGAATCTCTTATAGAAAACTCCAAGAACATGTTCACATTCAATTGTAACACTCAAAAAATGCCTTGTAGACCTTTAGACCATGAATATTCTAAATTGAGGACATATCAATATGTCCCAAACATACTCCTCAATACGCAAAAAATAAATCAACCTAGAAGTCCACATCGAATCAATCTCTATCACCCTATCAACACTAGCAAATAGTATAAGAGCTAGTCACCAAACCTATCCTCACAACTCATCCAAATCTTCATGTACACATCTATAAATTGATAAAGACCAAGTATAGACTCTCTACAACATCTCTTGATGTGCACAACCATTTCCCTTCAACCACCAAACCTCACCAATCCTCAAAGCATACTGCATCATTGACAAACAAAATGTTGACATCAATGAAAACACATCCGACTTGCTAACTATCTCCCCCTTTGGCATTGATGACAATATATGATGTGAAAAATATGTAATAAAATCAGAAATCAACAATCTCCCCCTAAGATCAACACTCAATAGTACTACCAATTATATCCACAATATTCAACATTATCCTTTAGAGTCTCTTTATCTAGATTCTCCCCCTAGGAACTATAATCAGGTACAATAGGATTTATAAAAACTTACAATAAAATAGAAAATATCAACCACAAAGAAATTTTTATAGAAATTAGTATTCCCAATATAAAAAGAGGAAAGGAAACAAAAAAATTGCATACATAAATCAAGCTATTGAAATCAAATAACATAAAAGAATATGCAAACCCATAATTCCTCCTTTGTTGTTCTCCTTCTTATGTAATGTGGGCTTTTAGAATTGATCTCAAGATCATGCTAGCATAAGAATTCAAAGAAATTTTGGTTTTTTAAAATCCGATATTTTCATGCCAAAAATCTAAGGGAAAAACACATAAACATTTTTTTTAAAACACGTTAATTAACTAAGGCTACACATTGATACGGTTTAGGTGTTTGAAAGTTCACACTAAAGGAAACGGTGTTGCAGGGTTAAAATTTTTTTCCAAGGGGTTAACATAAATAAGATGGTCAAAAGATCGAGGGGAATCATGACAAGTGAAGGCCGTCTTATCAACGTCCCTTAATCGATTCCAACTTCTAGGTTCAACTAGGGTCTACATCTGATTAGCTTGAATTATTTAATTCTAGCAAAATTTACTTATTAATGATCATTTAAGATTTTAATTAAAACCTCCTAAGGAATCTCCCAAGTTACCCTAGTTACACATCATCATTAAATTAATACCTCACAAAATAAATAAAAGCGTCTTTAAAATTAACCTCTTACCTAGGTTTAATTAATTAATTTAGATTAAGTAAATTCTACTAGTATACCTCTCTTTATGCTTAGCTAATTAATTAATTAATAATTTACCACATAAAAATAAATCACCATAATGGGAAAGGTTTAATTTGAATCATTAAAATTTTTAACATTATTTTAATTAATATTACACACATAAATTTCAAATCATTAATAACCTCATTAAAATATTAAAATTTAAAAGAAAAGTTACTTATTAGTCATTTCATTAAATTTGACATACATATAATTACTAGTATTCAAATTTTCCAATAAATAAAATTTAAAGATAACTCATGCAAATACATTGTCAACACAAAATACTCATTTACAAATTTGTAAAAGAAATCAACTTACACAAATAAACACTTTTAAAATAAAATCACTATTGAGAATAAAACATAAACTTAATATAAAAATAAAAAGGGCAACCCTAATTAGGGCAAGACCCAAGTGGGATGAAAAAGTGGAAAAAGAAAATTTATTTTGAATTTTCATTTCCCCTTCTATTTCTCTCTCCTTTCTAAGTGCTCCAAACCCTAACCCAAAATTAGGGTTAGGGCTCATCTTCCTTCTCTCCATCGTATTCTCTCTTTCTCTTCCCATGTCTTCTTCTCTCCCTTTATTTTTGTGTTTCAGGTTGAAGGTGATAAAGTTCAAGCCAAGTACATCATGGAGGAGGTGGTTCCTTATTTTCTTTTTGTTTGGTTTATATATATATATATATATATATATATATATATATATATATATATATATATATATATATATATATATATATATATATATATATATATATATATATTGGAGGGAATAAAAAATAATTTTTTAAAAAAGAAAGCTATTTATTGAGGGGAAGGCCTGTATATGCCCTTCCGCAAGCCGACCCCCCATTGGTGGCGGTACCACTCATGGCGGCCTTGGCCACTGCCCATGGAGGTGACACTGTGGTTGCTACCACAATAGTGGCTCCAACCATTGTCATGGTGGTGGCCGTTCGTGGTGGACACCGCGGTGGGGCCGAGCCCTCCCCCTTGATGGGTTAGGGTTTTGGTCCCCATCTGAAAATAGTGAGATATTTTTTTCTAAAAAAAAACTTTATTTTATATTTTATTATAAATAAATAAATGAATGAATGAATGAATATATATATATATATATATATATATATATATATATATATATATATATATATATATATATATATATATATATATATATATATAATGAATAGACAAATGCAAGTATAGATAAAACACACACACACATATATATTTTATTAAAAGAGATTTTTACTTGAACATTTATAAATATAGATTTATATATACATATATGTATATATTTTGGTCTGGTTTCAGACATGACCTTATATATATATATATATATATATATAGATATATATATATATATATATATAATAGAGCACTAATAAAATGACCAGATTTTGTAATATGCCAAACATATATTTAATAATGTAAATGCACACATATGTATATCAATTTTGCATAAATTTGGGGATAAATCAAAACCTCATATTGCTGTCTTTATTTATTTTTTTAAATTAGTTTTTCAATTTATAACTCCCTTTAGCACTACATAACAAATAAAGAAAAACAAAATTTATCAAGTGTTCATGAGGCCAACGTAATTTTTTTTTAAATTTCTCTTTTGAACGAACACAAATAAAATTGAATATATCCTTCCAATCTTTTCAAGACAAAGCAAAAATACTTATTCAAAAGAAAAATTTCAAGGTACATTATTGTTCTTTTTTTAATACACATCTTAAAATGTAAACACTACTAATCAATACAAATAGACTTCCATAAACCCTCTTAAAACAAGACTATAAACACACATTTCCTTTCATTTTCTCTTACAATCCAAACTTTTCCTTTTCAATGAAATACTACTTAAACATTACATATCCTCAACATTTAAAGAATGATGCATTCTTTGTTTTCACTTTGCAACTTGAACAATGAAAATCTTCATTTCTTATTTTTTTTTCTTCCACAAAAATACTCCAAGAAAACCTACAAATAAATTTTACAACTTGACCATGGTGGCTCACCTCCCAACCTAGGCCTTTCCAAGGCAAACCCTGAGCTAGGAGAACTAGATACCAACTAGGCTACCCACAACCAACACTTAAAATAACAAGATTTTTAACAAGAAATGCAAATACAATTTCTCCCAACCCAAGGCTTGCACACAGGAACTCAAAATTGATCCAAAAATGGGGTGAAGGTGGACTAAATACTTAGCAAGAGAATTCCATAGAAATAAAATTCAAATGCCTTCACAAGGATACAAAACCACTTCCTTTCTTCTCATCACAAAACAACAAAATACCTTATGACCCCCAATAGAAACATGCCAAAACCTCTCCTTATGACCCCCAAAACAATGACAACAAAGACACTATAAATATTTTCCATATCCCTCTCCTCCATGAGGAGAGATTCTACACTCCCTAAGACATCCTAAATACCTTCACCCTAAGGCTACTCTTCCCTCACAAGGGTGATTTTGGCCTTGGACTCCCAAAACAAATAAACAAGAAAACTTACACAAAAACCATGAATGCAACAAAATAAAAACTATCACAATACATACTACTACAAGATTTCATACAGATGAACATAATAACAATGGAGAGGGTGCAATTGTTAGAAGTATGAAAAAATGAAAAGAAGTTAAGGAAAGAATCCAAGAAAATGTAATGCAAGAAGGAATTTTACCATAGAACAAGAATGAGATAATGCTTCAATATCAATCACCAACATGAGAATGCTCCAAGAATCCAAACAATGAGCCAAGAGATTTTGAAAGGGGAAAGCAAAGAAAACCCCTTGTGACATTATGAATGAGGCCATAGCCTAAACTGAGAGAGAGAGAGAGAGAGAGAGAGAGAGAGAGAGAGAGAGAGAGAGTTTCTTATTTACAATAACTTCATCATGAGAAATGAGAGAGAGTAGAAAGAACACAAGTAGAGTTCCCATAGTTGGGATCTACACTTGATATAAATCAGTACACTTTGAAAAGAAACTTATAATATGTATCATAAAATAATTCAACTTTAGAGAATCATTGAAACTTTAGAATGAGATAAGTCATGAGCAATCATAAAAGGTACAAAGTAGCTTAACATGATACCAAGATGAACCACATGCTCAAAGTGAGTTATAATAAACATTATCAATGCTCTCATAAAAGAAACATACTAATGCATAAATGACCATAGATAAGGCAAACTAATGAGACCTGCATCAACATTGCATCAATCACATGGATATAGACAGTCCACTAATGAGTCATCTCACTGCAAGTGAATGGGTCATGATTCCATCACCTACATGACCCACAATCTAAGCAATGAAGAATGCAGTGTATTATTGCAATAGTAGAATTTGCATAGAAATATGAGAAAGACAAAGATAAAATAGTAGAACATGAGACCCAAACAATAAACCAGCCTAAGACCTGATTTTCCAAACATGTCTACAGACAAGTACCATAATCAATGAAACATCAAGAGGATAAGAATCTAAACCAACATTAACAAAAAAAATATTGATATATGCTAAATAATAATTTGAACTAAGGATTGTGAGTGTGAAAAACATATTGCCTTCCAAATTTAAGAGATATCCAACAAAATTTAGGAGAAATTTCAAGAGCACCATCCTCACCATGAGGAAAAAAAATAACCAAAGGAACAAGTTGATAAACATCAATGGAAGTAAGTGCATCCCAGTGCCACTTACAAATGGAACAATTAAGTGCATGCTAGTGCAACTTATAAATAGAACAAGTGCATCCTAGTGCAGCTTACAAATGGAACAATTAAGTGCATCCCAGTGCAGCTTATAAATGGAACAAGTAAGTGCATCCCAGTGCAACTTACAAATGGAACAATTAAGTGCATCCCAGTGCAACTTATAAATGTAACAAGTGCATCCTAGTGCAACTTAAAAATGGAACAATCAATCAAATGGAACTTATTTCCTTAATCTGAAGGCAATTAATACTCAATAATTAAATCAATAATAATCCACTAGAAGGAAATGTTTGTAGATAACTCACAATGCTTGAACAAATTAAATTTTAACATCATCAATGATTTTAAGTACTTCGGATCAGTCATATAGCATTTTCCTACTTAAAGTAATAGTTAGATCAATTATATGGTACATATCATATTGGTTCTTAAAACAAGAGTTAGAACAACTATTATCTTCTATGAAGAAAATGTGACAATATTACAAAAATAGAGAACACAAGACTATCTTGGAAAAAAATACCCCTTGTTCAATTGAAATTAATTACCCGCTTGTTTGATGAATATGAATAATAATAATAATTCCATGCCACATAATTAGAATTATTTAAATTAAATTTTGAAATTAAAGTAAACATAATTATAAAAAATAGAATACAAAAAATACCCCATTTGTAAATGAGTTTGAAAAAAATTAGTTTGATTAAAAAAACTTTGTATTTAAAATTTAATAAAAATATAAATAAGAAAAAATGTATAATGAATGTTAAAAATAAACACACAAGATAAAATATTAAATAACTATTATATTAAAAACAAGTAACTATACCTTATAAAAGTAAATGGAAAGTTCTCACTTTTTTTAAAGGCCAAACTAAAACAAGCTTTATTTAAGAATCAAATCATAATGGTGAGAGTTTTAGCAAACTTTATTTAAACTTTACCTTTACGTGGCTGAAAGAAAGCTTAAAAAACTTTTTAAAAAACTTTAACTTTGATTTTTTTAAAGCAAGGAATGTAATTTAAAGAAAATATTAGATGTCATGTTTTTTTTTTAAGAGATGATTTTAGATATAAACTAAAAATAGAAATGCATATAGTAACAAATGCACAGAAATTAACAAAGTTTATAAAACACATATAAAGAACATATGTTACCACAGAGGTAATAATTTCAAACTTCCTTATACTTTACGGTAAATGTAGTTGGATAGCCACGATTGGTAGGAATGATTTGGCAGTGACAAAACTAGGTAGCATTGGAACTAGGGTTTGGTGGATAGTTTGCAAAGAAATAGAATCAAACATGGGCATTTTTTTTTGTTTATTTGCAGGGGTGAAACAAATTGATGTGAATGGGCATTGACTGACAAAATGTGCAAAGTTATCAGATAGAATAATTTGGGAATACACCAGAAACTTTGAATATTTAGTTATTAGTCTACTCCTCATACTTGTGTACTTGGCTGAGAAACCCATATTATTTTATACTAAGAAAATGAACTTTGGAAATCATGAAACGAAAACAAATAATATAAACATACAACAGAGACAAGGCACACTTTGAAAAATAATAAGTCTAATCAATGTATGAAAACTATTTTTTTATTTAAGAGATTAACTAATGAAAAAATAATGTGATTAAAATAATTTAATGAAATGAATTTAAATCAGTCATTCTACCTAAAAAACCGTTCAAACTAAAATTCAAACTAAAACTAAACCTAGCTAAAAACTGATTCTATGCGAAGAAGGACAATAATAAATGAATCAAATTGCAAAATACAACCTGCAATATGCCAAAGTCATTGAAAGGAGGACAGAGAATATGTCAGTAATAACAGTAGTAAGTTTCAAATAGGCCAACACACACATGGACTACTACGCAAAACTTATGCAATGAATGAAAAGATGTTACCAATGTATGCACATGCATAGACTACTACACAACTCATATGCAGAAGGGTTGCATAACATAAAGGGATGACAGACAGTAGGGTCCTAACCATTGAACACTTTAAAGAATAAATGATGCAACATAAGAGACATTCTGAATATGTTTAACTAAAAAATGCAACTTTATACCAAAAGAAAATGCCGCTATATAAAAATGATATAAACGTTAGTATATATAAATGTATTAGAATGTAAAAAAAATGTTAAGGTATATTAAAACATTAGAAAGAAAATTTAATATATATTGCAACAATAGATTTAATATAAGATAAACTCTTTGCAGTATAAAATGCAAGGTAGGCAGCCAGTAAGAGTAGGTGAAAGAGGATCCCAAATGCATGCAGAGGCTAGAATAAGTAACGTAAGGCCAAGGAAAGAAATGAGAGCGAGATAAAAGCAAGGTGTTGTCAAGGCAGGAAGAATCCTATGCAAGGAGAGGGTAAACAACCATAAAGGAGGTGATAACACATGTGGCCAAGCCAAAATAGAAGCACATCAAAGAGATAAGGGCCACAGAGCAGTCACGCAGACAGCCAAGGAACAATCTAAGTTCTCCCAAGGTGGAGACTAGTCAAAGGCTAGAGGCTGGAGGTAAATGAAACCTTCATGCAACACTCAAAACAAGGATTAAATAGATTTGATACCATGTTAGAAGTATGAAAAAATGAAAAGAAGTTAAGGAAAGAATCCAAGAAAGTGTAATGCAAGAAGGAATTTTACCATAGACCAAGAATGAGATATTGCTTCAATATCAATCACTAACATGAGAATGCTCCAAGAATCCAAACAATGAGCCAAGAGATTTTGAAAGGGGAAAGAAAAGAAAAACCTTTATGACTTTATGAATGAGGCCATAGCCTAAACTGAGAGAGAGAGAGAGAGAGAGAGTTTCTCACTTACAATAACTTCATCATGAGAAATGAGAGAGAGGAGCATCTCTTAAATAGAGATGAGAGATAAGAGTTAGAATGTAACTCCCAAGTCTATGAATGCCACCATTCATAAGTGTGTGATACAAGTGTCAAGGTCCTCTTAAGGAGAAATCAACTAATTTCCTTATAAAGGAATTACAAAAATATGAGTTGTCCTCCCACTTTGACTAGAGGACAATATACAATAAGGATACCTTGGTTTATCCTAATTTACAATAAAACACCAAGGAAAGATTATAAATTCTAATAGCAATCAACCTCTATTCAAGTTGTGGAAACAATGAGATTTGATGAAGAGGTCCAAGTCCCAAGTCCTCTTCTTTCTCCAAAGCTTCCCTAACTCCTTAGTTTTCTCCAAAGTTGGAGAGTGCGTGAACAAGCTCTAAGTCTTGGGAGATCCAACTAAAAAGGCTCCACACACTTCTCACAACTGTCTTGGAAGAAGACATGCAATTATATTGGTTGGTCTTCCCAACCTCTTACAAACTTACCAAAAATGGATTTTAAAAGGGTAGTTTTTAAAAAGGAACAAGTATCTTGCACTCAAATGGAGGGTTGTCTATCCAAGACCTTGCTTTCAAAAGTTTATTTTCGTCCATCTTTAAAAACCAACTTTTTAATTGGATCCGAAGTCAACAATGAGTTGTGCTAGGGTTAAAAATGGCCTTTACCCATAGGTATACCAAGTGGGCTTTCTAAAAAAGCATAACCTCAACCCTAGATTCCCATTTAACCCCTCAAAAACCCATCTTGAGTTCACCTATAGGTTCCAAGGGATGTGACCTTACTCCAAACTCTATAACCAAGAGGGCATCATGAAATAATGCAACTAGGTACTATCCCAGGTTTGGTTTCAACCTATCATCTCCCAAATGGACATGTCATTGCCACATATACACAACACAAGTGTCAAGTGACACCACAAAAATACACATCACATAACACACTTAGCATGTCTATTTTTCACAATTAAATTTTTACTATTAACAATTAACAATTTGAAGATTACAAATTATAATTGACACACACTCAAACATTTACAATAAAAAATTGAAACACATTACAATGAGGTTTTGTCTCTTAATTAGACACAACCTTGGCTTAAATTTTGCAAATAGGATTGGTTCTAGTTCTCCAAATTCATTCAATGGTCACTTCCTACATATCTCAATTCAAACATCATTAGTCCATGAAATCACATGCATATAAAATATAAAAACATAAACATTATTCAGGCAATTACCATTTACTCAACATTTCACATACCCAATTCACAATTCAACATACCATAAATAATTTAACAAATTTTCATGTATTTTCCACTTGAAATTTTATGCATATATTAACAATATTTAAGCACTTAACATTTAATTTTCAATTAGGTCACATTTCGTCATAATTCAAATTCTAATTATCATTTTTCCTAATTAATTCATGTAAGCATAAAGTCAATAGAATCATCATCATATTCACTAACGCTAATTAACCATAATGAAAATCATGAATGTATCATAAAGTCATCATCTTGAGTATGGAAAGCATTATAAAATATGATGTATCGTAACCCAATGTGAACAAATCCCTATTAAAAGATTATAAACCTATAATGCATCAAAATATAATATCAAATATTAGGTCTATCATAATGATAAAATGAAATGCTATGACAGGCTTGGAGTAGGGCCCACACCCTCCCCCCAGGCATGAACCTCCTCCTAGAGTTCATAAAAATATGGGGATACTAAGATCTCATCTGCACTACATCCTCCATGATGCTATAACCTCATCACAAAAATCCCACTAGACCCTAACTTGGTCCAACTCTTGGCCTCGAAGAGCCAGCGTTTGGCATGCCAAAATGCGAATGGGATCCAAAGCCAACTGTCTGTCTAAATCTACCTATAAGGAATCCCAATATATACTACGAGAATCATCATAAATGTATTTCCTCAATATTGAAATATGAAACACATCGTGGATGCATGATAGGCTAGGTGGCAAAGCTAGATGATAAACAGATGACCCTATCCTCTCAAGGATCTCAAATGGTCCAAAAAAGTGAGGTGCGAGCTTAGAACCCTTTCCATAATGGATTGGACTCTTATGTGGCCACACTCTCAGGAAAAATCTATCAACAACCATATAGCTACGATCTATCCTCTTTGTATCTACATATGTCTTCTTCCTATCTTGAGCCCCTCTAAGATGTTGCCTAATTAAATCACCTACTACTCCATCTCTCAAACCAAATCTGGCCCAACAACTACTCTATCCTCAATGCAATCCCAACTCAAAGGGGTCTTGCAAGGTCTACCAAATAATGCCTAAAAAGGTGGCATCCCCAAAGAAGTATAATGCCCATTATTATTGGAAAAATCAACCAAGTGTAGGTACTCCTCCCATCTTGTTTGATGATCCATAACATACATGTAGAGAATATCCTCTAACACCTAGTTAACCCTATCTGTCTTCCCATCCATTTTTGGATGATAAGTTGTGCTAAAGTTGAGCTTTGTGCCCAAAGCTATCTGTAACCCTCTCCAAAATGAAGATGTAGAGAGAGATTCTTTATCTAATATGATCTTATGAGGAAAACCATGAAGTTTGACAATATCCTGCAAGAACACTTCTGCTACTGCTAGGGCTGTGAAAGTGGTATGAATGGGAGAAAAATGATCCACTTTGGTCAACTTGTCATTTCTCACCATGATGGCATCATGATGGTGATATGACATAGGAAGACCAATGATGAAATCTATATAAATGGTGTCCCATTTCCACTCAAGTATCTCATGAACTTGGAACAACCCACCGGGATGGTGGTGCTCTGCCTTAACTCTTTAACACTCAAGGCATCAAGAAAATATCTGTGTAATATGTTGCCTCACGCCCTGTCAGTGATACAACTACCTCAAATCTTCATGCATCTTCTTGACCCTAGGATGCATTGCATAAGGTTCTCTATGAGCCTCTAACAAAATATAATCATGTAAGATCCCAAAAGAAGGTACATAGATGAGGCCTCTATGATGTAATAGTTAATCAAACTCCAATGAATAATCAACATACTTACTCACAAGGGGTCTATGAGACTAAATTACCTGCCAAACCTCAACATACCACTCATCCTCATGCAAATAGTGCAAAATACAATCTCTCAACTCTGTGCTTGCAAAAATAGAATATAAATCATGTTGTCTCCTACTCAAAGCATTTGCAACTACATTCTCCTTTCCCTTGATGTAGTAGACATCAAAATAATACTTAGAAAGGAACTCGATCCATATTCTCTAATGAGCATTAAGGTTCGGCTAAGTGAATATGTATTGCAAACTTTTGTGATTAGAATGTAGCTCAAACCGATGTCCTAAGAGAAAATGTCTCTATCTCACTAATGTGTGCACCACTATTGCAAGCTCAAGGTCATGGGTAGGGTAGTTAAGCTCATGAGTCTTAATTTTCCTATACTCATATGCAATGGCTCGACCATCCTACATAAGTACTACTTCCAAAACATCCAAAGAAGCATATATGAAAACCAAAAAATCTATTGAAGGATCTGACACAATAAGGATAGGTGTGCTGGTAAGTGCTTTCATGAGTTCCTGAAAGGCCCTCTCACACTTTTATGTCCACTCAAACTTCTTTCCCTTTCATTGAAGGGATGTAATAGGGTGTGCCACTCTAGAGAATCCCTCAAAAAAATGTCTGTAATAACCTGCTAAACTCATGAAACTACTAACCTCCTTCACAGGGGTTGGCTTTGGCCAATCCATGATAGATCTTATCTTTGATGGATCAACTGATATACCATCACCTGAAATAACATGTCAAAGGTAATAGATCTAGGATCTAAAGAATGCACATTTTGACAAGCTACCATACAACTGATTATCTATGAAACATTGCAATACCTATCTCAAGTGCTCTTCATGCTCCTCCCCATTCAAGAATATATCAATATATCATCAAAGAACAAAACCAAAAATATGTCTAGGAATGTACAAAATACCCTATTCATGAGACTCATGAATACAACTACAACATTCGTAAGGCCAAATGGAACAATTGTGAACTTATAGTGCCCATATCTAGTATAGAAAATAATTTTGTGAATATCACTATCCACAATCCCTAACAGATGGTACCCTAACTTCAAATCTATCTTTGAGAATACCTTGGTACCCTTTAGTTGATCACATAAATCATCAATCCTGGGAAGCATATACCGATTCTTAATAGTTAACTTGTTCAATTGTCAGTAATCCATGCATAACCACAAGGATCCATCCTTCTTCTTAATGAAGATGATTGGTGCACCCCAAGAGGAGACACTAGCATAAATATTCCCTTTCTCTAAAAGATCCTCTAACTGGATCTTGAGCTCATTAAGCTTATTAGTGGTCATCCTATATTTCTCAATTAAAAATGGTGGATCTCCTCGCACAAGATCTATATGAAAGTCCACTACCCTATGAGGCGGCCTACCCAGCAACTTGGTAGGAAAAACATCTGCAAACTCTTTAAGAATAGGATAATCATCAAGAGATGGTTCCTTCTCCTTCTCATCCTCCCTATCACTAATAGTGATGGTGAATAACTAACACCCCTTTCACATGCTCTGTTGAAGCTACATAGTGGAGATCATATAAAGAGATATAGGTCTTTGAATCCAAAAAATCACTGTAGGAGTTATGTGGTCATTTAAAAACTCAATCCTCTTCTGACGACAATCCAACTTGGCTCCATGGGCATAAATCCAATCTATGCCAAGTATAACAGCATAAGATGAAAGAGGTGTGATACAAAGGTCTAATGTGGTGGTCATATCACCAATCTGCACCTAACAATCTTTAACTAAGGATTTGACTGATACTCTAGCTCTTGAAGCTAACTCAACCTCCCAACTGACATCTTGTTTAGCTGTGACTAGCCCACAATGCTAAACAACCAATGGAGATATAAAAGAATCAGTAGCTCCTGAATCATATAAGATGGTAATACTACTACCTCTGATCATACCTGTGACCTCTATAGCTATGGCCT